>JAZFAU010000223.1:620000-1020000 GCA_037178615.1 Dione vanillae
ACTTCATCTGCTCAGCAGAACTGTCTGGGTCCTCCATATTTATCGGTTTAGCTTCTTTTAGTAAGCTGTAACATATTAAGACAGGTATCGACATTGATTTGAGACTATTGGGAGGCGTAGCGTCCGCCTGCAAACGCGACGGTTTGCAGGTTCGATCTCCACTCAGGGATAGATTTTTTCATTTCCATTTACTACTCTCTAGCAACTAGGCAAAGCGCGGCGTTGAGTTCCGCCACTCAACACGCAATGCCTCGGAAAAAATGTCGAAAGCAAGAAACGGACTGTCTTAACGCCAGTCTCCTTCGGTTTCCTCTGCCTATCCTACTACGAGCCCGACATAGGAGCAGAGGGCTCCTTCGGTAAAGCGAACGAGTGTCAGCAAGCTGCGCGCACCTGATGATGGCCTCCACGAGGTTGGTCTGCATGTCGCTGTCCATGCGCCAGGCGGGCGGCAGGCGCGTGTGCAGCACGTGGTCGCCGCCGCGCCGCACGTTGTGGCGGTTGCCGTGGCACTGCTGGCAGTACCTGCGGATGTTGATACTGTAGCATCCGACGACCAATCATTACAAACACTTGGCAATTGTTATACTTAAACAAAATAAATAAAAATTTGATGTCAATTTGCTTGATGTCAATGTTTTTTCAATTATTTTTCCTATCTTGAATCTGAATTAACACTTTAAAAATCATAAAAATATTTAATAATAAATAACAATAGTATTCTCTCTCGCCATACGATTGTTCTTTGTAATGGTCTCTGGGTAGCGGGAATTTGTAAAAATCTTCCTCCAGAGATGCTAACGACGACCAATAAGTTGTATACAGCTTATTGATCTGATGGCTTATTGATCAGAGCACTTGCACTAGTTTTTTCTTTAAGTATTTTTTTCTATCCTCAGTGTGGATTAACACTTCAAAAATCATAAAAACTAGGCTTGGTTAGTTTACGCCATTACCTAATAGGGTGGTTGCCGTTGTAGCTGGCGCATTCGTTGGAGAAGCAAATCGAGTAAGCCGCCTTATCCGTGGAGCGGCAGTTCTGAAACACGCAATATGTATTAGAAAAATTTCAATCATAATAAAAAAATCTTTATATAAAATAGTAGCATCAGTAACAAGATTATATAAGAGATGTAATAGGTCAGCAGTTCGCTTTTTTATAACTTCACGCTTTATACCGCTTATAGCGGGGTAGGCCGAGGGAACTGCAGAAACCTTGGTAGTCTAGTATTAAGACACTTCGTTCCCCCTTCCCCGCTTTTCGACGCAGTGTTGTGTGGCGGAACTCAACGCCGCGCTTGCCCAAAATCTGTCTTCGCAGAATGGGAATTTAACCCATAAACCGACGCTGCACCTCTGCGCCATGACGGTACTCTTTTTTTTAATACAATTATTATTACACATATAGCACATATTCGGAAAGCAAATTTCGAGATCTACATTCCTGTATATATAGTATATTTAAATATGGCTTATTGAATGAAATAAACTTCCGCAGAAACGTCAAGAATTAAAATAAAAATTTTAAACGCCTTTTTCTCGAAAGTATGTCCAAGGCTCGCATAACATACGGGGAGGGAGTGGGCTATAATATCGAACCCCTCTATATATCCCCAAAGGGGAAGAAGGGGCCAAAAAGTGCCAAAATAAATCACGTGTTAAATAAATGACAAGTAAGAACTCTTCAAGTTCTGTTTAATTATTTAATATTTAAATATATGTAAACACATACCTTGTTCTCGCAAACCATAGACACTTGCTGTTGTGGATGTAAGATGTCGAAGAAACGTTGGTTCGGATGCTCCCTGGAATTGAGAAATACTATGACAAGCATCTAAGTGGCAAGAACAATGTAACGCTTAATTTTAGAATCGTAGCAATTTTACATAATTATCTCTCATAAGGATTTATTATTCTTCCTTTACTGAATCGATATATAATAGAAAAATAATTAATAAATCTTTAACTATTATTTAGAATTAAATGATTTAAATCAGAATAGCAACCGACTGGTGTATCTCATTAAAATGAATCATATATTGTTACTTAGAACAAAACGGTTTAAATTAAAATCGCAACCGACCGGCGTATCTCGTTAAAAAAATTAATCATATATTATTACTTAGAATGATTTAGATTTAAATCAGAATCACATCCGACCGGTGTGTCTCATTAAAGATGAATCATATAATCTTACTTAGAACAAAACGATTTAAATTAGAATCGCAACCGACCGGTGCATCTCGCTTAAAAAATGAATCATGTATTCTAATTTCGAATGATTTAAATCAGAATCCCAACCGACCGGTGTATCTCGTTGGCGCACTCGATGCACAGGTACAGCGGCGGCGGCGAGTCCGACGCGAACGTCACGCTGATGCAGTGGTCGTAGCACACCTTGGCCGCCTCCGCCGCGCCCGCGTTCGGGCACATGTCACGCTGGCAGTAGAACGGCACCAGGTCGTCTGCGGGACACGTCACACGTCACGCTACAGTATCACGCCGTACGGTGGCGGGTTTCATCGACCCCCGGGGACGTCAAAAGTCACACACGTCACGCTATAGTGCCGCGCTGTAGGGTGGCGGGTTGAATCAAATTCAAATTCAAATAATTTTATTCAAAATAAGAATATAATATTCGTTTTTTGAACGTCAAAAACATTACCACCGGTTCGCTAAAGTTAAAGCCTCAGACCTGAGAGGAACCGGCGCAAGAAACTCAGCGGGACATTGTTTTTTAAGTGGTCAATAATTTTACATTGATACAATTTTTGATAATGACACGTTTGAAACAGACTGGAGCGAAAATTTCATTCTCAAGGTGTGTTGTTATTTAAAAAATCGTTATTTAGATAATAACACACACACACACGTCAAACGTCTTTTAACAATTCGTTTAAATTGTTATATAAAGCAATGTTGGACGTTTTCTTGGATCCTATTGTAAAAGAGTACACACTGCCCCATGAAAGTATTGCGGACCCGTTGCAATCTGGTTATAGGCGCTGTAAGTTTAAGCTTATTTCTAGTACACATATTATGTGAACCACCATTTTGGCAAAATCACTAATATTCCTTTTTAACGTACATAACATTTGCAAAGATATATTGAGACGCAACTGTCGATATATTTAATGACACGTCACGCACGTCACGCACGTCACGCGGTAGTGACGCGGTAGTGACGCGGTAGTGACGCGCGTGACGCCACTCACTGGCGAACTTGCACAGCAGCCCCTTGCGGTCGAAGAGCTGCGCGTCGAAGGGCGGCCAGTAGTAGAACAGCAGCTTGGCGGCGGACACGCGCGCGCCGCACGTGCCGTACGCGATCACGCACAGCACGTCCTTCACCACGCCCTGCTTCATGGACATCAGGCACTCCAGCAGCTGGCAGTGGTGCGCTGGGGGCGGCGAAAAGGAACATTAAAGATGTGTCCGGTAAACCCCTGTGTTTCGGAATTCTGGTCATCCCCACTCGTCGATAGCTCGATTCGCATAAGGGGAAGATGAAGTTCTCTATTTCCATTTTCTTTGCTCTGGAAACTAGGCTAAGCGCGGCGTTGAGTTCGGCCACTCAACACGCAATGCCCCGAAAAGGCAGAAAGCAGGGACTAAGGGACAGAGTGTCTTAACATAGGTTCATATGATTCCTGCGGTTCCCCATACCTACCCTGCAATATGCAGGATAAAACGTGAAGATAAAAAATATATATAGTAACAGGTTCTCATTTAGTGTTAGAACCAAACTACACCAACACCAGTTGCTCAAAGGGCCAGATTCGAACCGCATAATTACCACGCTCTCGCAGAACACCGTCGTGAAACACCAGCATATTAAGGCTGCTGTGTTTCGTTAAATTATATACTTAGTATACATACAAGTACTAATACTAAACAATTCAATAATTTCAATGATGCTATCAATTATCGACAATTATTAATATTACAATATATTACAATCATTTTTATTTTCAATAAACAATTTTAATTATAAAAAAATCATGTAATTATAATTAATTCATTAATTAATTTTAAATTTACCAGGATTGTTCGAGTGTTGGAACACCATCATGATAATGGCGGCCACAGACTGAGACGCCTCGCTCTCCTCCTCCATTCCAGAGTATCGACGGGCTGGAAATTGTTACAGAATAGAACTTAGGATTTTATATATATTTTATTTTGAAAAGTTAATCTTTAAATAATGTATTTATACGAAAACTTATAATATACACATATTTTAAACAGTAAATATATTTAAATTTTCATTTGATATGACATTGTCACAGTATTGAAAATGGGAAACTAAATTAATATTTATATTTTGAACCAAACCAGAGTTTAAATTCTATTCAAGCTTCAAATCATGGTCTAATAATTTAATTTAGTACCTCTATTTATATTTTTTTAACCTTCACGCTTTATCCCGCTCCTAGGCGAAAAACGCAGTAACCGTGGGAACCTAGTGTTAAGAAACTCCTTTCCCCGCTTTTCACCTTTCGAGATGAGTTTAAAACAATCCAACCTTTCCGA
This sequence comes from Dione vanillae, assembly GCA_037178615.1. Classification (NCBI taxonomy): domain Eukaryota; kingdom Metazoa; phylum Arthropoda; class Insecta; order Lepidoptera; family Nymphalidae; genus Dione; species Dione vanillae. The sequence continues at coordinate 624,534 of JAZFAU010000223.1, forward strand.
GTGGAAATCGAACCCACAACCACGCACTCGCTCTCACTCACTTGAACTTAAGAAACAATATCAAAAAACTGTGTTTTACTTACTAATAGTAAATGGCAGTATATAATAGCACAGTAGATGCAATATCTCCTGATGCAAGCTAGCGGGAAACATGGCCACGCAATACGCGACTAAATACGGCAAGTTATCGATCATGTCGTATTCCAGGAACGGCAAAAGACAGCCCAGACACTGTAGTATTGCTTGCCCGAACGCTGGCACATAAATTATATATAAATAATAAAATATACCAAGAAATCATCATCTGTTGGTGGTGAAGGTTTGTAACTATTTATTTATATAGTGTTATGTTGTACGATATATCTCAGCACCATCTATCTCGTAGTGCCTGTACCAGGCCTCATCATCAATGAAAACTGCTGGATGAGACCTATTCCAAAACATCCATCCACTACCTCTTATTAAGGCTTCTATAAGCTTTGGCTTGGTAATTCGTTATTTTAAAACTTATTTACTTATTACTGATTATAGAAATTACTAAGAGCTGTTATTATTATTTTTGGGTCAAAGGACCAATTTCATATACACGGTGGATGTAATGAGGACCTTAATTTAAAGCATAGTATTAACTAGTCTTTATAAACATGGCAAAATTATTAATAAGGCCACCTTGTCAATTAAAAATCCAAAAATATTAAATATTACAAGTAAGCAACCTTGTATCCCATATTGCAGATGTGGCGCAGAATCCACGAGCTGTGATATAGCATTAAACAACCCTTTGTAATCTAAATTGGGGTACAGACTCATGCGTTCCGCGTCGTTGTCGGCGTCGCGGATCATCTCCAAGGGGGATCTTGGCACATCTTTTAGGACACCTGTGAAATTATTTATTTTTTTGCTAACTTCACATGTCGCTGTTATGTATACAATCACTATTTACTTTCAATAACCCATAAATTATGTTTAAAATTGTGTTATAAAAATAGCCTAAAGAAACGCTTTCATCATTTAATATGAAAATAAACGAATTCACAGTGAAAAATCTATTTTTTTTTTATTTTCACGCTTTATCCCGTACACAATGGAGTAGACAAAGATAACTGCGGAAATTGTGGGAACCTTGTGTTAATACACTTCATTCCCTGCTTTCTTTCGGCGCGAACAAAATGGAAAATTAAATAATTCATTCTCCCAAAGTGGGAATCGAACCCACAAACCATCGCACCGCCTCATTTTATATTTATAATCAATTTAAAGTTTAATCTGTCCAATTGCAATATAATCGTCAATTATTATATATTACTTAATTTATTTGATCTCTACTTAACTTTATCTATTTACCAAACTGCATACAAAACTAAGAAATTAAAGTCATTAAAATATAACCACACCATCAAAGGGGGCATTGAACCTACGACCCTTATATACAAACATACACCATTCCACTGTGCAACTGCACAGTTTTACTTTTTGTGTAACTTTAAAAAAGGAAAAATTAATGATATTTTATAAAATATACTCACTAAGTAAAGTCTGTGAAAAATATTTACAGTGTTGGCAATATCAATCCCCGAAGGTAGCGGCTGTATATTGTGCATCAGCCGCAGTTGGCAGTCGTATAGGCTCCGGATTTTCGCCGTGACTGTAATTTACTTTGTTAATATTTACTACCTAACATAATGATATATATATATATATATATATATCATTATGTATATATATATATATATATATATATATATATATATATATATCTATATATATATATATATATATATATATATATATATATATATATATATATATATATATATATATATATATATATATATGTATATATATATATATAGATATATATATATATATATATATATATATATATATATATATATATATATATATATATATATATATATATATATATATATATATATATATATATATATATATATATATATATATATATATATATATATATGTACATATATATATATATATATATATATATATATATATATATATATATATATATATATGTACATATAGTGCAATTATTGAAATTATTACATCTCAGACTTTGAACCCTAGCTGGGTTTTACTTCACATCATCTTTACATATCATAGCATATTATCACTTCGATGTATAGAAATAAAATATGGCTAAGATTTTAAATATTGTTAAAAAAACAATAACTAATATGTACTAGAAACTACTTCTTTCATTATTATATATACTCTATTTACTTTATTTTTTTACATATTCATTCTACTGGTCAACCTAAAGTTACTAATATCTAAAATAAGCTACAATCTATGAAAACTTTTAATTAATTACTTAACATTGCATTAAAAACATACATTTTACCATTTAAATTTTCTAATATAAATATCTAATGAACATCAATTTTACTTCATTCCAGACCATCTAACTATAAAAAAGCAACTGAAATCAATAAAATATTTGACATGCTTTTAAAATAATATTTCTATGAATCAAAAATCAAACATATCTGTAGTGTCCCAATGCAGAGACCACATAGGTAGGAATACAGCGGAAAGTAAATGCAGCACAGTATATAGATATATAATTATATGGCAATTTATGTATAAAATATATATAGTGATATATTATTCTTTATTAATGTCATTAAAGGACATTGTGGAAAGAAATGAATCGGAAACAAATTAATAAACTATTTTATTAATATCATCTTTATTTGCATTTATATAAATACATAACATATAACATGAGATCATTTGAAAAATATTGTACAAGTTACATTTAGTATGGATTAATGTATTATAATTTTTAAAGATATTTGAGGCTTTACAATGGTAACATTTTTTGGTTTATACCATGACCAATAACAATATTTACATACAAAATTACTATACTTGTGTTTATAAAAAAAATAATTGAAATATTTGCAACATGAACTGGTATTTAAATGTTTTCTATAAAATAGAATCTGTTGTTATACATACATAACTTTGCCCCTACAGCAATACATAGCTGATATTAGCCAAAAAGCTAAATAATCTTGTAACACCTGGAGTTTTAACATAAAACACATTGGCTTATTTTCATCATACTGTAAGTATATTCAATTACTAATATCATACCACTTGGCAACAACAATCATATGTTTGACAACAACAATTTGTTAAATAATACAACACCAATGGGGTCAAGTAAAGGTCAACACCAAAACACCAAAGAGCAATGGTCAACACTGACATACCTCAGTATGTACGTGCAGCTTGGAGTCAAGCGCCAAAAGGGTACACCCAAAACAAGCTAGAATTGCCATCTGAACCTTAATGCCTTCTAATTTGTCAACTAGTGTGTATCTAAATATTCATTCTTTGATTATCTTTAAATTAATAAATTAAACAGTATTTTAGGGGTAATCTATAAGTAGATAATCAGAAGAGGCGATAGAGTCAGCATCTACTCTATAGAGAAATAGGCTGTCGGGATGAGTAGATGGCAATACTAAAACAGAGAGGGTACGGAGACATCTATAGTCAAGTTGAGAGAAGCATAGCGTGAAAAGGTGTAACTGTGCAACAGTTAAACATCGGCCCGTTCACGAGCTCACCTTTCTGGTTCAGTGGTTCCAAAACAAGCTGCATGTTATCGAACGCCTGCGTGGACTGCATTAGGGACACACAAAAAGCTTTCACTAAGAGCGAGGCCGCTGACGAGCCACCTCTGAAAAAGAAACGCGTTAATGGACATGCATGCGGCGTTTAAATCGACGAGCGGTCAAGCTTTAATCACTTACAGGCCGCCGCCCGAGTCCCCATGTTTATCAGCTGTATCTTAAAACTGCCCTGCATTGGAATGACACACGGACGCTCGGAAACCGGTAATCAATACACCTATTTAGGTACAGATCGGGTTAGGCGCTCTCGGACTGCCTGGGTGAAAGAGATGAGACCTGAATCTAGATTTTCTCGTCTCTTCGAGCAATCGATCGCGCTCCTTAATTTGATATTAGCGCGCAACTCGAACATTTTGCGTTCAGTGTTGTCATACTTGAAAAGTAATAATACCTGTCAAGTGCAGCGTTTTGTTTTCACTTTCATTTTTATTATTATAATGTCATGGGTATATATAACAATTATGTAAGCATTTTATGATATACATTTTATTATCTTATTGTACGTTCTCCATTAACTCACTTTACTTAAATTTGTAAAATATATAAACATTTAAACAGCAATCAATTATTGTTTCAGTGTAGACTTCAGAGTTAAATATACAAACATCATCATACTTTGGTAATACAACCAATATTAAAAGAAAACTTTACAGAAGCGTCTTTTTCTCATAATTTAAAATATAGGGCCTAAAATGGCAAAAAATAATTAATGTAAATAATTAAAAAAATATATATTAAGATAGAGTGGCTTTTCACCCTAGCAGGTTTGTAAATATTATGTATATTAAAAAAATATTAATAAATATGGCAAAATCGTTGATTCACATAATATTTGTACTAGAAATAAACTTACTGTGTCTGTAACTTGATTGTGTCGAGTCTGCAAATTTTACATGAGATAGTGTGGACGCTTTTAAATCACAATTTATAAGATTTGACTATGTGTTTGTGTGTTTAAGGTTACTACTTATAATTATTGATTTTTTAAATGAAAACTGCTTTTTAAATGTAATTTAGTTTCATAAATTGTTGAAAAGCAAATTAATGTGGCGCCACAGTAGCAAGTGGATGAATTATACAAACACTACTTTTGTATTAGAATCCTATATAAATTCGATGTTGAACCTTTATTTTTATAAACTATTAAACTTCTTTACCATTATAGTGATAGTAGATTAAGATTGCAAAAATAGGGCTTCATAGTAAGTAAGAACAAAGGTATGCATATACTAATGCATATTCCAATTCCATATTAATTGTTTGAGCCTAATTAAGATGACTAAACATTTTTAACAACAATTTAAAGTTTTTGATTGAAGCAGAGTTACAGTCTTCATTATTAAAAATTGTTATATGGTAAAGTATATCTTAATATTATTAGTTTCCTATACTTATAAATATTCCCAGAGCATGTGTATAAAATACTATCAATATACCAACATGCGTAGTTCCCACTCTCACATGAAATCTCCCATCTAATGAAATGAGCATAAAATGCACAATGCTCCTAAAATATTTTAAGTTCGTCGATGTAAATTAATATTGACATTCATTTTGTTTCAATGTAATTGAATTTCTTATTTTTTTACTTTCACATTTTACCCTGCACATTGCAAGATAGGCAAAGGGAACCGCAGAACTTGTAGAACCTAGTGATAAGTGTAACCAGTATTAGTGTATCATCTATGGTTCCCTGTTTCCCGCCTTTTTCGAAGTATTGCGTGTTGATTGGGAGAACTCAACGCCGCGCTTTACCTTGTTGCCAGTGCAAAGAAAAATCCATCTTCACCGAGTGGGAATCGAACCCACAAATCGTCCTAGTTAAATTAAATAATATACAAGCATTCTGGCTTACTTTTGCATAGAACACTCTAATATCAATAATCTAACCGATACTACTTACAAATATCTGTGACTCATGTCTTACACTCTTAGCTGAGTGACACTGACGTCACACCCCCGAGTGGAATTAAATAATGACAGATAATAAAACTGTTTTGAGATTATCGCAGTTTACTCGTAAATGATCAATTATGGCCTTTATATAAAATAATATTTGCCTTACACTATTATACATGTGTTTATTATGTGTGTGTGTATATCACCTACTTAGGTTACGGAGATGGTTTTCACAAAAAATGGAATTATACTTTAAAAATTGTACTTCGTAGTTTATGAATTTATTTCATCAGAATCGAAATTAGGCCGCTTATATAATCTCGGATAAGTTTAATTTACAGGGACGCTTGAAAAGAGCTCATGGTCACTTACCCTTACAAGTAAATTCGCATGCAATTATTTTGTATTAAATGTAGTACAGATATATATTATAAATATGTTTATAGTTATTCTTTTGTTTGTTCCTTTATATATCTTTAATGTAAATTCTCACTTTTTATAACTGACGACTACGAGTTAACGAACGCTAAATAAAAAATACTTAAAAATCATAAAAATATGAACGTTAACTAGTAAGTTAGCGTTTGTTTATTTGTAGTAAGCGTTCCGACTAAGCGTTAAGCTATAAAAAAAGTATTTTTATAGCTTCACGTTTAGTCGGAACCGCAGGAGCAGGAAACCTAGTGATAAGACCCGCTGTTCTCCGCTGTCTGCTTTTTCAAACCATTGCGTCTGCCTTTTGCCAAAGCAAAGAAAATGGAAATAAAAAATCCATCTTTCACGAGTGGGAATCGAGCCCACAAACTGTTGCGTTCATAAGTGTATATTACGCCACTGCGCTACGTAACGTTAACTTACTTATTTTGAATAAAATAACTTCCTCGTTTACTACAAATAATTTGCAGTTATCTCTAATAAGCTTGCTAATTCATAAACTTCATAATTTAGGTTAACGTGAAGTACCCGGTAGGTACGGTAAGTATAACTACGAGATAGATTTTGATTATGCGATAAAAAATGATCCAAAATGCGGCTAAATGAAGTGTCTAGCCCGAAGGTAACATAGACCTGGATTTGTGAAATTAATCTTCATAACTTCACCTAATGTTAAGAAGTGTAATTTTGACAGCTCGATAGGAAAACAAAAGGATCCATTTGACCTTATAATTTTCTAAAAATAACTTATACATAAATATAAAATGTTTTAAAGAAAATCAGGCTATATTCACGAACATTGCCCTGATTGCAGAACATTGTTCCCAGTACATAAAAGATAATCATCTTGTCCTAAGTATAAAACCAGAAGAATCTATACTATACTAGATTACTAATTACTCTGTGTACGTTACGTTAGACATGCCTTCTATTGATAAGCCGTCTAGCCTATAACCGTTTATTATCTTAATCTTCTCAACCGTCAGAATTTACTTTATGAATATTGTAATTTGTATATTTTAAGATTGAATGAAAAGAACGAAGTAGGTGTCAGTGTATACTCAGACTATAGAAATACGTAGAGGAGAATTAATTAAATATCTTATTACATTTTTTTTTAGCTTCACGCTTTATCCCGTACATGGCAGGGTAGGCAGAGGGAACTGCAGGAACCATTTGAACCTAGTGTTAAGACACTCATTACATATTATTGAGGACTGTTGTGGTGCAGAGACGTAGTGTCTGTAAAAGCATCGGTTTGTAGGTTTGATTCTCACCCGGAGAATATGGCTTTTTCATTGGAAATGAATGAATTAATTCTTCGCTCTTCGGAAAAATGCGGCGTTGAATTCAGCCACTTAATACACAATGCCCTAAAAATGCGTTTTTTAAAGCGTTGAAAAGGAAAAAAGGGAACAGAGTGTCTTATCTCTAGGTTTCCACCGGACCTGTGGTTCCCTCTGCCTACCTTACTATGTGTACGATAAAGCATGAGAATTTAAAAAAAGTATAGACGTCGCTCTGGTAGCGAAAAAATTAAAATAATCTTACGTTTAAAGAGTTTAATTTTCCTCTCTCATCCGATACGTCAAAGGTAGACGGTGAGATTCCGAACTACGACGTAAAACAAAGAAAAAAAAGCACATATGTATATATTGCATACATTTTATTATATTGCCTGTGAAAGTAACTCTGGCAAAACGACTTACAATAGATCAATCAATAGGTACCTTGCTAAGGCAGCAAATGGTAATTTCAGGACTATACCACGATTATCATCAAACTTGGCCACAAAATAGCAAAAAAAACATCAAAGTACTCCCTTTTCCCTTTATTTTCAATGAAGCGTTTTGTCTACTATCAGAGAAGAGGAAATTAAATAAATCATTCCCCCGACTGGAGCTCGAACTTGCAACGGTGATGTCAACAGTCACGCTGCCGCTGTACCACTGCGACACGCGAACTTGACATGCTACCTACTATTTTGATATATATAATACACTTTTATATATTATTATTATTCACATAAACTATGAAGATATCCTTGCTTTAGTAATAAATTAGAAACCAGATGAAGCTTTTACATAGATCTACATACGTCGTATGTCCTTACAAATTATTATATGAAACACGTAAATCTAGCACTAACATAAGTATAGGAAGCGGACAATTGTCACTGTCATTACCCATTCCGCGGCAGCGGGATGCTGGAAGCTGGATCAGAAATTGACCTTAGCTAGTTTAAGGTTACTAGGGATTTATTTATAGCTGTAAAGATAGAGAATTACTTAATGACTTTTAAAAGTTTTTGTTTTAAAATAAAATGAGCAACTGTTTTCTGGAAATTTCTAGTGACATGTTCATTCGACGATTCAAAAGTATATTAATTTTCCTATCCTAATCAAATAAGTGCTGGGAAGATTAAGGTATTATTTGATTTAAAGATATAGTTATCAATTTAAAATAATATTATTATAAAAAGTGTCAATAACTTGTCTTAGGGTTCAATTATCTACTTATTGACTGAAATTTGTTGTTTGAGTAACGACAATAAACCAGTTAACGTATGCGAAAATTTTCCCTTTTCCTATCCTAAATAAATCTACTATCAGAGAATGTCCCTTTTTATAAACCTATAAGGTGAAATGCTTGTATACAAATAAATAACTATAGGGCGGAACTTCTTTAGTAACAATTACCTATATCAGTTATTATCAAATGACATAATCTGTAAACATTTCATGAATATCCGGCAACGGATGACATATTAAAGGTTATTTATCCGTATTAAATGATACGGACACAGTGTATTTTCAATTTCCCATAATCCAATTGTACTGTAGTCTGCTCGATCCATGGGACCGTCACGGCCTTGCACATTACCATCGTCCTAACCATTGTGATTTATTGAGTTTTTCATTTCATAACAACAGTGACCAATTCATTTGACATCGTAATGAATTTACCGCGAAAAGGTTAGGTATTTCGTCGCATTGTTACTTAACGTGTGTTTTTTTACATTTCATGGTACAATATGAATCTTATCAAAATATCAGCCGCTGCTACGTGCCTACGTTTTCGGTCATGACGATCCCTTATACTCCATTTTGCCTAAAGCTGGCTCTAATAAGCAAACCCGCAAATTAACGAGATTCAGCAGCATATTCCACTCTTAAGGTCCCACTAAGATGCAAGGACTTAATAACAAAACTTAATTATTTACTTTATATCATGACCGACTACATTTAAAAATGTTTGATAGATCTGTACTTTACGATAAATATACAATAAAAAATGAAATCTAAATAGACATATAGAAATATCGATGAGCTCTGTGTTTTTAATTACACCTATTATTGTAAACGTTGATTTGTGAAAAAAGAAATACCATATCACACATTGATAAATCAAAGCTATTTACCGTCTCAAATAAACTAACGTTTTGTTCTAAAAATAATGACATTTTGTCTTTGTTCAAAAACTTCATACTCTTGCCGTATAAATACTGTAATTAACGTTGTGCTTACATTTGGCGGCGGAACTCAACGCGCTTTGTATATGCAATTCAAAATAACTCTACCTCAAGTGGGCATCGAATTCGAATCTACCACTAGAATTATATTCTGACACGCCACCCACTGCGCCACGAGGCGTCTTTTCTATAAACAATTGTTTTGTTTGTTATTTCACAGCTGTTATGTTAAACAGGTACCTGTAAAATGAAAGTTTCAAGGACATGTTAGTGTAAACTGTTTGTATAACACATATTATAATAAATCTTTGTTTAATTATTTTAATCTAAATATACTTATTATTATATACTTATGATATTGGAACGTCATGCCGCAGCGACTGTGACTGTAAGCATGATAGTTCTGGGTTTGATTCCACTTTGGGGAATGAATTATTTAATTTCCTCGTTGCCATTACAAGGCAAAGCGCGGCGTTGAACTCCGCCACTCAACACGCAATGTCGAAAATCAGATGGAAAGTGAACTACAGATTGACTTTTAGCTTTATCCTGCACATGGCAGGGTAGATAGATGAAACTGCAGGAAGAAACTTAATGTTAAGACACTACGTTGCTTTGTCCCTGTTTTTCGCCCTTTTCGAGGCATTGCGTATTGACGTAATGCCTCTACGCCACAACGGTCTTCTTATGTAAATATTTATGTACACATTATATATATGTACATGACACAACTTTCTAAATTTCTTCAGCGTAAAATAGATATCTGGTGTTGAGACACTCCGTTCTTTACTTTTCTTCCACTTCTACACTTGACCCGTTGACGCGTGTTACAGTTAAAAATGAAAAATTGGATTTCATCTAAGAAGACCGTCGAAGAATATTAATATATTAATATAGGGTCTACTGGGTCACTGTGGCACGATGCTTTATGAGATGTTTAAACGTATACAAATCACTATTATAAGGTGTGTATGAACCTTAAAATGTAATGTAATGTAACTTCACGAACAAACGTTGCTATGTGAGTTGCAGAAAATTACATTTTTTGCTCATAATCTCTTTGAGTTATATAATAGATATTTTTTATTTTTTTAGCTTCACGCTTTATCCCACCAGTAGCAGGATGAAATCGCAATAAGGTAGTCACCTAGTATTAAGACACTCTCAAGTCAAAAGGCAGATCGAAGTGAAATTGAAATAATGCACTTTCCCCGAATGAGATTTGAACTCATAAACCGTTGCATTTACAGACAGATTATATAATATTTTTGTTTCATAAATACTGTATCCATTATCTGTTGAAATATCATTTAACATGGTTCTCCTCATAATTTATATATATATATATATATATATATATATATATATATATATATATATATATATATATATATATATATATATATATATATATATATATATATATATATATATATATATATATATATATATAGGTATATATATATATAGGTATATATATATATATATATATATATATATATATATATATATATATATATATATATATATATATATATATATATATATATATATATATATATATATATATATATATATATATATATATATATATATATATATATATATATATATATATATATATATATATATATTACACATATAGAACCTATAGACTAAAACATAATATGTATTAAAAGTTGTAGTAGATATATCAAGTGAATAACAGAGCGGTTTAAAAAATGTTAGCAAATAGCAGTACGTGCAGAAGCTGCGAGCTGTTTGGCTGACCATTGTTAATGGCAGTTGATAGCTCTAACGAACCTTACACACTAACCTATGTACTAAAGGCGGAATAACATTTTAGATTTTTAGGTTTGTAATATGTATATAAGTATATATGGGCGTAAATCAATATACATTTTATGATTTTATTGTTACAAAAATAATGTTTAATTAATGAAATCAGTAAAACCTATTTATAATGTCAAGTGCTTTATAATATCATTTTAGAATGTTGAACAAATATGTCAGCTGTTAAATAAATAAACACGACCGAATTATTTAAGGTCGATCTTTTCTGTATCTATATATCTCGTCAGAATAAACTAATTAATATGTAATAATCTGTTAGTTTATTATGAAAAATGAACTTCGTACAACGAAACTCTGGCGTAGCGCCGATATAAACGTCATTGTGGTGTGGAATTATAATAGTTTGACCAATTTTATTGGTCCATTCTCATTTATTATATTGCGCACGGTGAAATTTATGGAGAGGCGGATTTTTTTAATTTAGCACGTTTGATGATGGTTACCCAATATTACTATAAAAACAGAGTAAACGAGATTAACGTTTCATAGTCAACGCAAATGCGGCTGCTAGCGTGAATAAATAAGTATTATTTATTAATATCCAACTTTAGGTTAAGTGTAACTTATAGGGCCTTAAAAATATGGAAAACGATTTTGTTGATTCATCGATCTATACGATGAACTTGAGTGTTAAGTGTTAAGTTGGAGGATCCTGAACTGCAACATATATCTGTATACACAAATGTTATTTACAAACATATATTTAAAATAAAATTCTACGAATTTATGTTTTCATAATATACAGAATAAATTGAAACAGCTTAACAACAACGCAACTCAACAAGCTATTTTTTATTGATAGCAAAATCCAAAAAAATCCTAAGTATATAGTAAATACTCTCCTGCTGAGTTCAGTGTACACGATCCTTTACAACAAAGGTGCGCGATTCATCCACATCTCAGCAATTGTCGGACAATGGGTGCGTCAGTCCCGCGTCAGTCTCGCGTCAGCCGCCCGCATGCCCACGACGCGCCGCCTGCTGTCCGCGCGCTGGCTGCGCTCGCGCCGCGCGCCGCGCACCGACGACGTCGAGGAGGCCCCCGTCGGCTCCAGCATGGACCGCCGCCCGAGACCCTCACGCGTCCTCAGCTCCCCCGCAAGGGCCCAGACCAATCCCCTCGACGAGGAGTCCCTCGAGAGGGCCTACCCCTCCATGGGACACCTAGAGTACGTGCTCGCCGGCTCCTCGCCCCCCGCCGAGAGCGCACCCAACATGTACGACAGCTTCGAGGAGCCCCCCCTCGACCTAACTGCGCACATCTGCGCCGACTCTCTACGTCAGAGCGCCTACGAGCAAATGCGAGCCGTCGGCGGACGCCTGCGACTGCTCGACGAATTAGAATCCGGTGTCATAACAATTGAGACCGCTAACACGTTCACAACAGCGTCGGAAGCCGAGAGAAATGTCTGCTTATTTTGGGCCGCGTTCCTCAAACTCGACCACTTTCTGCAGCCGCTCGTGGAGGCGGGCGCGGACCCGCTGTACTTTGACGCGCTCGGGCTCTCTCCCCTGCACGCGGCCGCGTTCAGTGGATCGACGGAATGCGCCAATTATCTCCTATCTTGCGGAGCGGACCCCAATTATATGCCGAGATGCTTCGTGCCACTTCACTGCGCTGCGTTTGGAAATTCAGTACAAGTGGCTAATTTGCTAATTACGCGCGGTGCTTCGGTTCACGCCGCTGTGAAGTACGTAAATTGTGAAGGTGGTCTATTGCACTGCGCCGTGAGGGCCAACTCCGTTGATTGCTTGAAACTTTTTATATCTCATGGAATTGATGTAAACCAAATAGAGCCCGGCGGCACTAACGCGATTCACCTCGCAGCCGACCTGGGTATGATTCAATGTCTTACAATCCTTCTCGAGACACCAGGTGCGGACCCTAACGTAAGGACGAGAGTCGGAGATCGGGAGTCTACGGCGTTACATTTGGCCGCAGACGGCGGTTTTGTGGAGTGTGTGGATTTACTGATATCGAAGGGAGCCGATGCCAGTTTAAAAAATCATAGAGGATTTACTGCTTTACACTTGGCGGCGCGTTCAGCAAGCTTGGAATGTGTCGAGTCCTTACTTAGAAAAGGAAATGCTGAACCGAATTCAATGGATTTCGACAAGAGAACACCTCTTCACGCTGCAATTGGGAAGTCGGATAGTGCATGTGACATAATCGAAACGTTGATAAGTTGGGGAGCAAACGTTAATCAAAAAGATGAGTACGGCTTTACACCCCTGCACTTGGCCGCACTCGACGGACTGTCCGCGTGCGTAGAGACATTAATTTACCACGGCGCTGATGTAACGACGCGGTCTAAAAAAGGAAACTCGGCTCTTAATGTAATCGCCAGAAAGACTCCCGCGTCGCTTGCGATGATAACAAGGAAGCTCGACTGCGCTATCACGTTACACCACTCACAGACCAGCAATCGGGAAGTCGAACTTGAACTTGACTTCCGCAGCATACTCCAGCATTGTTATCCCCGCGAGATAAGTTATCTCAACACTTTCGTAGACGAAGGTCAAAAAGAAGTTCTGCTTCACCCGCTGTGCTCTGCTTTTCTATACATAAAATGGGAGAAAATACGTAAATATTACGTGGCACGATTATTTTTAAGTTTCATCTTTGTATTATGCTTAACATTATATGTATTGACCGCGCTCGCGCATAATTGTTACAACGGTAGCAAAGATATGGAGGAAACGATACAGGAGCAGGAATTATGTCAGAAGCAATCTATTCTTGGAGACTTGTTACGGAAAAACCCATTCGTGATTGAAATGCAGTGGTGGGTTCTGGCGGGCATTACAATATTTGAGATATTCAGGAAAGTGTATGGCATTGCAGGCTATTCTACTGTCAAACAATATTTAATGCAATCGGAAAATATAATCGAGTGGTTTGTAATTATAAGCGTGTTCCTGATATCTTACATTTACACGAACATAACGTACACATGGCAGAATCACGTGGGCGCATTCGCCGTGCTCGCGGGGTGGACCAACCTAATGATGATGATCGGTCAATTACCCGTTTTCGGCACATACGTGGCAATGTACCAGAAAGTGCAGAAAGAGTTCGCTAAACTCTTAATGGCTTACTCATGCATACTAATTGGATTCACCATAAGTTTTTGTGTTATATTTCCTGATTCATCGTCTTTTGCGAATCCGTTTATGGGGTTCATTACGGTGCTAACTATGATGATCGGTGAACTCAATCTGGACTTACTGCTAAACGAACCGGACGGCAACGACCCGCCAGTACTCTTGGAATTTTCTGCACAAATAACGTACGTTTTATTTCTCATGTTCGTAACAGTCGTCCTCATGAACCTTCTCGTGGGTATTGCCGTTCACGATATCCAAGGGTTGAGGAAAACGGCGGGTTTATCTAAGCTTGTTCGTCAAACGAAACTAATTTCTTACATGGAATTAGCTCTTTTCAACGGTTATTTGCCAAAGTGTTTGCTGAAAATATTACACTCGTCAGCTTTGGTGTCGCCTCAGGCGTACAGGGTAGTACTGAGCGTGAAGCCGTTGAACCCGAGCGAAAAGCGTCTTCCGCGAGACATAATGATGGCGGCGTACGACATCGCCAAAATGAGAAAGCAGTACGGCCATACTATATCATCTAACGGATCTACAACAGGAGCGTATTCGTGCTTCAAAAAGTATGAAAATAATAATGATTCCGGTTACCGAGAATACGGTTATACGTCTGGACTGGGAAGTATACAGGGGAGGTTAGACGAGACGTCAGAGAACGTTCGCCAACTGACGCAGGAAGTGAAAGAGTTGAAAAAACTAATTAGCGCCCAACAGCTTGTGATACAGCAGGCGCTGGCGAACGCGCTCGACAACCGCTGATTACATAATCGACGTCAATATACTGTTTGCAGTATTAACACGTTTAGATTGTATTGGAGATAAACTTAAGATTGAGCGAGGTGTGGTGTCTGTGGGATGCTGTGATCTGGGACGTAGTCTCTGTAGAGCGGGGGATATGGATTTGTGATAAATTAATACTATAATAAATTTTATTTTTAAATTACAGTGTTTTTATTTTACTCAATAAAATAGGAATATTTTATTAAAGTCCAAATAAATTTGTTTTGTGATAAAAAAATAATGATACTTCAAATGTTTCATTACTTATTAATTATCCGAACGTGGTATACATATAAAAAATATTAAAATTAATCTTTAATTTAGATTTCAATGAAAATTACTAATAACAATTATAACAGATGTAACTCATTTGAAAACATGAACAAATATACTCGATCAGATGCTAATAAATACCTCCTTGCTAATAAAACTCTAACTACAAACCTCAATTAGTTACAAATTAACGCAATTATCTCTGATACTACTACTATACTTTTACCGTTAGGTAGTGTAACCTTATTACGATCTACACTTTTATTTAGTTTTTTTTTAATAATATAAATATACAAAAAATTATAGCCTTAAAAGACAGCTAAGCCAGGTTAGGCAGTTTACAATATCGACCCAGTATTATTCTTAAACTATTAAGATTCGTTTATATTATTTTGTAAACACAATAATTATTTCTATACTAGCCCTGTAATACTGAAATAACTGACATGTATATAACAGCACCGTCTACCTATAAACGGTCGGTCGCGACGGTTTATGGGT
The DNA here is from genome assembly GCA_037178615.1 of Dione vanillae. Lineage (NCBI taxonomy): Eukaryota > Metazoa > Arthropoda > Insecta > Lepidoptera > Nymphalidae > Dione > Dione vanillae. The sequence continues at coordinate 640,526 of JAZFAU010000223.1, forward strand.
TGGATTCCAATGAGGAGAAGATGGAAGCACTCAACACGCAATGCTTTGAATAGGCGGTGTGCAGGGAACGGAGTGTCTTAACACTAGGTTCCCATGGTTCCTACGGTTCCCTCTGCCTTACCTGCTATGAGCAGGAAAAAGCGTGAAGTAACTGATTTAAATGACTAAAACGTTAGGTACGTTTGTACGTACATGTAAGTATTTCGTGCCAGAATCTAATTTATGAGTTTCATATTTTAGAGGGCAGTGACCCAGTGACGAGCTGAGCGATCACTACGCTTTCCACTAAAATTAAAAAATAATACCATTTGACTCGATGGTAAGAAGCAAATTAGAATATTGTTCTATTGTGTGGAATCCATACTACCAAATACATAGGGATAGGATTGAGAGATTACAAAAAAGATTTTGAAACAATTAAATTCTTTAAATCATAAATTGACAACCAATATGTTGGCATTTTACAAAACACTTTCCCTACCCGATCGTAGAGTTGTATTGACCTTTGTTTCTTACATAAACTTCTATATGTAGAAATAGATTGCAACGATCTACTGTCAAAAAATATGTTTTTCATAGCCAATATTGATATTTTAAAGGACTCCATAGTAATATTTAAAAAGAAATTTAAAAAAAATACAATACATGTAATGACTGACTGTAATTAAGACTGACTGTAAGCGGGGACGGAGAAAGCAGGGCCTAAGCAACGGAGTGTCTTAACACTAGGTTCACATGGTTCCTGCAGTTCCCTCTGCCTACCCTGCAATGTGCGGGATAACGCGTGAAGCTATAAAAAAACTGTAATTAATAAGAAAAACATTCACAACTTTTGCATATATTATTTTTATTAATATGGTTATTGTTTGTTTGATTTTTTACTGTGCCTTTATAGAGGCTTAGTGTGATTTAATGGACGTCGTTTTTAATATTTAAATTGTACTTAGTGTAGGGCATTAGATTGGAAATGCTTGTTGTTGTCAATCATCTTGAACTGGCCTGTGAGTGTGATGTACAATGTCATTCGCTTTTTTTATTACAACTTATATTACTTGTTTTAAGCGTATGTTACGTTGGCTTGCCCATTAAATATATATCTCTTTTATATATCTATAGCGCATCTCATACCTTCATTATGTCAACTCAACTCGTATTTCATTTTAACCTAGAATTCTATTAGTATAATGAAATGTGTTACACAATACGCATGGGTCGTAGGTTTGAATCTTACTTGTGGGAAAATTACAATCATCCCATCTTGTTTAAAAAGGACGCTACTTTTCCTTTATAAAGAGAGTGTATTTTAAAGCTAAGTTAAAGAAACTGTGTTGAGTTTCAAGAAGATTAGCAAGAAACAGAACGATAACAGTCGGACATTTTGTCCTCCTCTATCTTCTCTTTTGTGTGTTCAATACTCGAAGATTTGTCAGTTAGCTTTTAAAATAAAAAAAAATCATTTTTTAAGACATTGTCTATTATTTAAAGGAAACACAAATAAGGTTCGTAATATTTTATTGATACACAGCTGCCATACATAACGTACATGTTACATAATGTACATCCAAACTAACATATAGTTACACTGAGACTGAAGACGCGATGACGTCACGAGGCCACGCCCACTCGGAGTGACGTCACGACGCGTCACGACTACGTCACGACGTCGTCAATGTACACGAGAGTAAACTTTACCTTCTACAACTATTAAAGCTAAACACGCTAATATAAATAAAAGACATATTTACAAAATAATACAAAACTCCCTTGAATCGTTTCAAATTGTGGAAGTACGAGACACGTGATGGCACAAAATTAGTGGAAAAACGTGTATTCTATTCAATAAACACTTGTTGTTATCAGATCAAATTTGATTAGTAGTTAATATATATTTTTTTAATTTTTAGTGCAAGTGACATAACCGGAAGTGAAGAAAAAAGACAGTAATCGAATTGTATATAAGTTGAAGCTGTACCTCTTAAACATCTAAATAATTTTATTCATAAAAAAAGTACAAAACGATTTTAATTACTGTTTTACAATACTATTTTAATATAGAGAAAACATCAAGTTATGCCACTTCGCACTTAACACTATTTTAAATGAAACCATATTTAGAATAATCTATTTTTTACAATTAAATTTTCAAATGTATGTAAAAATCAAATATAACAAAACAATATAAAACTATTTATACAATCTCTACATAAATGTTAATCTTCTTAATAATAATATTTACTTATTACTTGATATTAGGCTGGAAGTCAGTCACAAATCAATTATAAAAAAAATGAAAAAAAATAATAATATAATAAGTATATTATTAAAATTAAAGGTATAGTAAATATTGAAAACTGTTAGTTTCTAGACTAATCCATCACTTCAATGTCCACTGACCACTCTGGAGTACATCGACTGTGTACTCATATATATGTACAAGACAAAAGACAGTGGTTTAGTTTGTTAATATTAATTATTAATGTATTCTTTATAAGTTGTGTGTTAATGAAACCGAGACCTGAACTATTTATTTAAGAAATAATGACATCTATAGAATTATTATTATTTAGTACGGTATATAAACTATACCTCAGTACATCGTCTCATACACTTTACATTCTCTTCATCTTATTGCTGTTGCACAGATAATACAAATTATAGTACAGACATATATAATATATGCTAATATATTGATTTCTTAATTACATAATATGTACGTATTAGTTATGTAACATCACTAATACGTATACGTGCAATAGTACGTGCAAAGGAAAAACGAAAGCGTGCAACATTGGTCTCAGATCGCGCCGAGTCCAGAGACGTGAGCGTCGATACAAAGCGGAGTTAAATAAAGCGAACAGCGACCGGATCTGCTACAACTTTATATAGAATAAAAGTGTAACAAATCAGAAGTGGCACAGTAGTGGCAGAGTGGTGTCACTAGACGCAGGAGTACTTGCTGCCGTCGTCGGCGCTGTAGCAGTGGTGGCAGTGCAGGCGGCGCGCGCGCACGCGCACGTCGGCGCCGGCGCGGCCGTCGCCCAGCGCGGCGCCGCACACCGCGCACGCGAAGCAGCGCACGTGGTAGCACAGCGACAGCGGCGCGATCAGCATGGCGGCGCCGCGCCCTTTATATGGTTTGTTTAATATGAAATGCTATTTGTTTGTCTGCACTCACATCTTTAGATGTATTGCATAAATTTGAATTATATGAATGAAGGAATGCTGATCCGACAAATACATACACTACTGTCCAAAAGTTTGGAACCACTAGGGTAATTTTAATTAAAACATTAGGGTAATTATAATTATTACACTCAAATCTTAATCAAATCATAGATTAACATACAGTTAAATATATTTAGGTCAATTAAGACTAAAAGTTAACACTCCTAATTAAATTTTAGCTTCGTCAAAATTATTATTTATTACTAGTTCACAAATTTAACTACCACATGAACGTCACAAATCACATTGAACTCTAAACTGATATTTTTTGAAATAATACACCCATATTCCAAAGATTATACATTACTTATTATTACAACAATGCTTAAAACCGCTTATTCTAAGAAATTTTCAAACGGTGGTGCCGCAACTTGAGTGGTCACAAAACACGTGTGTTAGTGTTTCTTGAAAACAATCGATAGTTGATAAGAAATTAGTGTATTTATTAAATATAGTTGTTACTACTATATACTAATCTCCAATAATAATATGTTTTCTTGTATGTATACTAATGTTCAATAATAATATGTTTTTTGATTGATGTATTGCGGTATAGTTTTTCTGTCGACAAAAATGAGAGTGATTCCAAACTTTTGGACGGTAGTGTACATTGAAGAGTTAAAATTTCGCTGCGTTCCAAAATTTTTATGTTTTTTTAAGTATTTTTTCTATGAAGCCACCACCACCTTGTTGACCATCTCAAGAGATGTAACAGGTTCGAATCCTTTTACAAAGCTTGAACACAAAATAAAACTATGTATGTATGTATGTATACGTGTAAGACTGACCGAGCTCCTCCCCGCAGTGCGAGCACTTGCGTCGTCCGCTGACGCTCAGCATCTTGTCGTCGCGGCGCTCTTGTGTCGCTCTCTCGGTTTGGCTGGAATTTATATAGATGCAACTATTTTAAATGTCATATTCAAATATAATACTTTACATACATTGCTAGTAATTGATTATATATTATTTCTGCAAGGTAATTAATAATTTATTAATAAATTTATTAATGACGACGAGTGACGTTCTTGTTACGTTCATACATATTATACTTAGCAATATGCATGTATATATATATATATATATATATATATATATATATATATATATATATATATATATATATATATATATATATATATATATGACCAAAAATCAGAACGATCCATCCTTACGTTGCCCTTACGTTAAAATAACAAATTCATAAGAAGATTAAGTTAATTAAGTTAATAAACTCACGTATTAGGCGTGTAGGTCTGCTGCGAGGCGATGGGCGGGTGCGAGACGTGCAGGTGCGCGGGGTAGGTGGGGGCGGGCGGCGGCGCGCGGGCCCTCGCGCGGTGCTCTTGTATCCTTCTCTGCTCTGCTTCCTTTAATATTTCGATATATGTTTTGAATAGATTTTCTTCTCTTTATATTTTCACACTTTTATTACCTTCACTTATTTATGTAAGTCTTCTTGGAGTGAGAGACCGTGGTTTATATAGGCTGTTAGAATGTCGTAGCACTGTATGAGCCTCGTTAGGCGAGAGGTCTAAGGCTTTAAATGCACTGGTTGTCGATTCGAATCCCGTTCGCACCAGTGATTGTTTTTAGTTTTTTTTTCCATATAATGTCTTCACTACAGACATATTTAGTCTGGATTTTTATATTTTAGTAAGTAAGGGGTCTAAGCCACAAAAAAATATATTTTTTCATACAATATTGTAGTATTGTACAATAGTGACGACACTAAAGATATTTTTGGTCTGGTTCTTTTTTATTTTAGAATGCTGTGAGTGTATCAATATGTTGTACTGAACGCTTGTAATATATACTGTATAAATATGTTTGTTAGAGATGTTCCGTATCGCCATCTACGACAGTAAGCTTTATCGACTAGGCATCGAATAAAACGCCGTTTTATTTCTTTCAATATTCTGGATAGATTTAGATGAAACCTATTTGTTACATTATATAAATACATGTCTTTAAAGTAACTGGCAACCTCTCAAATTCGAGCCTAGTTAAATATGTTTGTTGAAGAAAAGACAACTCCAAAGGACTAGACTAGACCAGATTTCTTAACATAGTTTAATACTGAAATCTACTGATACCGAATTAGTTACCGAATCGTTAAAGAAAATAACTGTGAAACGTATCTTTTTACTTACGTTAAATTTATCCGAATCAGAATTATTTTTCTATTTGTATCGGACAGCGGGAGTTAAAAGAGAAATAAAGTATATTATTACATATACAATATGTACAAATAAGAACATCATTACATTTAAAACAAACGTATTTTTGTATATTTTTTACTTGAGTTATTGACTGCATGAAGAGAACCTAGTGTTAAGACACTATTTTCTCCGCTTTAAGCATTTTTAAGACGTTGTCGCCAGAACATAGATATGAGAAAAATTCAATTCACGCTCTATCCCGCTCATAGCAGGGTAAGCAGAAGAAGGGTAGTAAGATAGTGTTAATACACATTGCGTATTTAGTAGCTGAGTGGGAATTGAACCCATAAATAGCCCAAATGAGGCGGACGTTTCGCCACTGCACCTAGACGATCCTCCATATATAATTGATAAAAATTTATAAAGGAATTAATGTACAACAGTATAGAAGTTAATGTTTTTTAATTAATGTAAGATAATGTTAATTTGTGTAAGTGATACGAATATAGGCACACCTGTATTAGCCAGTGTTGGTTGTAGTTGTATCCGGCGGGCTTCCTCTGGGTGCGCGGCTGCAGCCACTCAGAGTTAGAGATTAGTTTGGGTGTGGGAGCCGCGCTCAGCGCCTGCGACGTGCGAATTCGTTTATTAATAATATATAATTGGATAAATAAATATTGAAACTTACAGAGTTTCAATCAAATATAAAAATCAATGAAACATTTTTGTGATTTTTAAAGTGTTAATCCACACTGATTGAAAAAATACTTAATGAAAGCATGTAAAAATTTGAACGCAGCGGGACTCGAACCCGCATACGATATGCGTTCAGAACGCATAGCTCAGTGGTGAGAGAGCTTGGACGGTTCGCAAGAGGGCCAATCAATGAAATGTTTGTTAAAACTCTATAAGTCTAAAATAGTCTTAATAGAGTAAAATGGTTAAACAAGTGTTTATTTATTACTCATTTTTTTCTTATACTCCTTATGAAATATAAGAAGATAATCTAAGTTCATTCCGGGTTCTAGTCCAGCCCGTTTTACAGCTAAAATTAATATTTTTAGGGGGTCGAGTCCCGCTGCGTTCAAATTTTTATATGTTTTCTTTAACTATTTTTTCTATCCTCAGAGTGGATTAACACTTTAAAACTCACAAAATTTTTTATTTACTATGCAATTTCCTCGCCAACTAAACTATATACGTTCATAATATACTAAAGATATATAAAGATTCTCACAATTTGTTACAACTTGTTCTTAAGTACTTAGTAGTATGATTAAATAAACTAAATAAAGTTGATACCTGCAGCGTGTGTCTCGTCATAGGGTGGTAGTTCCCGTTCCCGTTCCCGTTACCATTGACAACTTTCTGACGCATCTGTACTGCGTTTCTGTCGATATTGACATATTCTACCGCGGATGGGACTCGACTACTTCTGTAATTTCAAAAGTAATACAAATTTAGAGTGTCTAAGGTTATTTATTTTTCATAAGAACACAATTCACTTGCATGAGAAACTAACATTATAAATTTAATGAAATATAACATAGTAAATATAGTATTTTAAAATATATAACATGTTAATTTAAGTAATAAATAATATGTATTGTAGGATATCCATAGTAGATATATAGTGCTGAATAAGAGCAACTGGAAGTGTCATTTCGAACCTTTTGTTATACTATAATATTTATTTTTTATGAATAATAACATAATTTTGTATATGAATTTAGAAAATTGCCTTAATTGTAAACTATAGATATATACGTTGGCGAATTTTTAGATAGACCTAATTTTTTTACCTTCGTGCTTTCTTCACGAAAAAAAACAGAGTGGGCAGAGGCGACCTAGCGTTAAATACTTCGTACTACAACTAACATTTTCAAGATTGATTTTAATTGCATAACTCAAAGCTACATTTAGTCTGTCATAGAATAAAAATGAAAATAATTAATTGCGTGTGGGCTCAAAACGCATCAAGTACATCAAGTTATTATTAGAAGCCATTTTGTCTAAACAAAAGATTCACTAAAATAAGCATACAATTGGGGACAAACAAAAAAATTATCTTACACGGAATCAAATCCGTGACCTTCAGTTTGAGAGACACGTGACGAGCTTTGTCTTGATACAACTAGGCTTTGAGAAAGACAATAACAATGATGATGCACTGTCAACATTATCTTAATAGCTGAGATTTAAATAGAAACTGAATTTATATAGAATTTATTAAATAAAATGTTGGGAGAAAAATTTAAACAGATCATTCGTCGCGCAGTGGAAGCAATGTTTATCAATTCGATTCCCACTTGGAATAATTAATTATTTACTATTCCGCCTCTGGTAAAACAAAGTGAATTATCTCGCATTAAAGTGGTAAGTGAGAAACGTAGGGTTAAAACACTGTCCTCTACTTAATAATAAAAAAATACTAATAACAATTATGGACTTCTGAAAATGTCTAACGTTCTACATCACGTTGTAATAAGTTATATTAAGCATGTGAGAATTTTGACGCAGCGTAGTGTAGAACGCATGGCTTAGTGGTCAGAGCGGTTGCACGGTTTCCATTAGGTACGGTACACTCGATGCACAATTAACGTGCCGTAGCAAAAAAAGATCAAGTATAAAAAGCTCATTCATTGATATATGTAAACAAAAGTATCTGGAACCATCATAAAGATCTGGGACATCTCAAGAGGATCCATAGTGTAAATAGGGCCTTAACAAAACTGGCACAGTAAGATGGATTTTTTTTATTAAAAGTTAAAAACTATAACGAAGTCGTATCTAAGACCTAATAAAAAATATAATTACCTCATAGTAATTTCTCTTTCAATAGAATCCCGACTCTTGGGCTTTGGAGGAAGAACAGGTTGAGGTACTTTCATCACATTTGGTACAGTTTTTCTAACTTCCACAATTTTCGCTTCATCGTAGAGCACTTTACGGCTTTCTTCTACACCGAAATGACTTTGAATATGCTCTTCAGAAACGAATGGCTTCCTTTTGATCTCTTCGTCAATATGGACTTCCGGAATAGTCTTTTCTACTACAGGTATATAATTTTCCACAAGCAAATTTGGCATTGAATGTCTGTAATTGCCATTTGTTTTATTCGCCCTGTATATAATCGGCTTTTCTGGGACCACTGTAGATATGTCTTGTACGGATTTTTGTATCATCCTATTTTTATCTCTTAAGAGGTTCTCGCGCTGTCTTCTTAGCTCTTCCTGTTCTAGCTGCAACAGCTCTCGTTCGAAACGCAGTACTTCCTATTTTTATAGTTGGCTTAGAATTATTTTGTACATTTATTGAACATTAATCGTGTTTCGTGAAAAATAAAGCGCGTGCATTTAATGTTTTAATGTATAATGACTTTCAAATCACAATTTTCCGTTTTCACACTATATATTGGAAGAAATAAACAAAATGGCGGCTACAACTAAAACGTGGTGTCTAAAATCTAGCGTCTACATTAATGTGAAAACCGAAAATTTCGTTGTAATTAAATTGTTTAGTGAAAAACAGTCACCTTAGTGTGAGCATCGTCAAAGTGCCCGTCAGGCCAATCCTCGTTAGTGGCAGCCTGTAAACGTATATTGGCGGCCATCTTGTTTAATGTTATTTACACAAAATGGTGGATGATTGTTATAAGGAACTATTATATTGTTAATTTAAACATGTTTAATAATTATTGTTTTTATATTATCAGATTTGTAACTTTATTATTGTAAGCAAAAGATTATATTTAGGAGAATTAGTTTAAATAAAATTATCTAAGTTCATTGACAGTAATGTAAACATGATTGTGATTTTTTTTCAGTGTATAAGACAGATTATTGTATAAAATGGATGTATTCTAACATAATATAATAGTTCCAATATGAAACGAAAAAGTTAAAACAATTAAAAAAATGAGCATAAAAATCAATCAAGTAATGAAGTAAAATGAAAAGTGCATGCAAAGAGTGCATAATAAGCTTCAAAAGGAGTTTTAAATAAAAATACAGAATATATAATCAAATATACACTATTTATTTAAATAACATACAAATACTTTGAATGCTAAACAAAACTAAACATCTCCTATAATATTTATGGCATTTCGGGATATTACGGTGCAGTAAGAAAATAGCATTAGAAAGCAGTGGCTGTTATAGAAATATTATGAAGTTATCCAGAACCAATGTCTTTGGTATTCGCAAAGCAGGTAGTCAGATAATAAATTTCCGTAAAAACATTTTTTTTAATATTTTCTTGGACTACCCTCTGTTTTACGAATGTACAAAATTGTTTTTGTTCGACAGTACCGTGAAGCGTTAACCCTTGACCATAAGTTACATACCATTACCATATACAAGCTTATTCATTTATAGTTAAAGTTAATATATTTTTAACTTAAGTAACAAAATTATATTCAAATTCTTAAATATTAAATAATTATGTAATAAATAGCCAATTACTATAAGTGCATCAAAATTAAAGTATATTCTAGAATTTTTAAATTAAAAAGACATTTATTTAACGTAATTTAAAAATTTAGTTCTAATAAGGAACTACAGATTTAATATAATATAATATAATATATATATATATATATATATATATATATATATATATATATATATATATATATATATATATATATATATATATATATATATATATATATATATATATATATATATATATATATATATATATATATATATATATATATATATATATATATATATATATATATATATATATATATATATATATATATATATATGAAAATTGAACATAATATATAATATATACAAACATAACTGAAATATATGTAACGAGCAAATAAAAAAAATAAAAACTAGAAGATAAGAGGCGTCTAGAATAATAAAGCCTTTATATAAACTACACGGCGATTACGAAAATTACAAAACGAAATATCAAATTTTCAAAATTAATAAAATTTAATTATTTTTGAAAAGATTTTTCATTTTGAAAATTACAAAATTAATTAAAAAATTAATATATCAAAATTAACGACCTAACTTTATATTAAGCATCAAATCAGTACAAAAAAGTAATAAATGACATATATATATTTCGATCAAATTTCTAATAAAAAGCACTAAAAAATAATAAGCATATTTAGCAGTCTACAAATATTCGTAATCGCCAACAATCGATCTACAGTGCACTCCACTCCGTACATTATTCCGTCCTTACCTGCTGCTGTTGTAATTTTTTGTCCAAATCATCGATTTTGTTCTCCCGAGTTACATTTTCAGTTAAACCGGTTAATTTAGTTGTAAGGTCTTGTGAGAATTTCTCTGTTTTTCTCTTTGTTGCTTCTTCTTCATCTGATGTCACTGTCATTTGGGTGTAAGGCTGGAATGTTTTAATGATATTAATGAATACACTATTTTAATGATGCAAATGTCTTACATATAGGAAAAATACACTCATATATTTTTATTTATTGATAATTGTAATTTACGTCAATTTTAAGTTTTTGAAAGCCATTTTTTTAATAACCTAACAATAATTGTTTTTTCAAAACCATATCGGTAACCAAATTTGTTGTATAAATTATAAAAAAAAAAGAAATCCTTACTTCACTATTTTGTCTGCTATGAGAATTAGAAACTTCTGGCGACGATCCTTTATACCACGCTTCATTTGAAATATCAACACCTGAATCCCTGCTATCTCTTAATTTTGCATCCATTTCATGTGAAAGCGTTTTTTTGTATAATAATTTTTCGATTTTAGTCTCTTCTTGCAAGAAAGACGTGATGTCAGGGCGCGGTGTCAGTGCTAGGTCGACGTCAAGATAACTGTCGTCCACTTGACCTTCAATCCCCTAGGAAACTAGTTCGTTTGTTGCGAATTTCCTTTTTAATGCGACGAACTGAGCTAGTGTGCTTAAAATTACCCTGAAATGCAAGTATGTGTCTTTTAAGAATATGAAGGGCATGTTTCTATAATACAAAGAAATAGAAAATGGGGTATTTTTATCTGGAGGAGACGTAACTTTTTCATCATTTTGGTCTGACCTCTGAAATAATCACAATTTCACTTTCCTTTTTCATAAAACCTTCTAAAACCTAAAAGTAACCTAGCAGTAAATGACATTAGTCATGAACTACATATGTATATTATTCATAATGTGAGTTAACAAACATGACGAATTTACGTAATTACATTGCATACCCAAGACGTAATGGTATTTAAAATTATATAGCTTATCTAAATATAGTACTTTTTTATATTATTACATGGCAAACGAGCCATGAGAAAGGGCCATCTAATGTTACGTGGACAACCTCGTCCATAGACATCCACAACGCGAGTGGATGCGTGGTCCAGAAATATCCAGACCCAGATCCCCCTACAAGAAACACAGCAACATTGATATGCTAATGTTTAACACAACCAAAAACAAATGAATTTTCACAAACTATACTCCCTCCACGCAATCTGCTAGGGTTTTAACGTAAAGGAAAATCTATGTAATTTTATTGATTCCTACTTACATTACCAAGAAGTTCATCTTCATTGCTATCTTCCATGGGCGGCGGTGGAGGCTTCTCTTTCGGCGGTTCCATAGTACTCGTCGGTAAATCGAGAGGGAATGCGGTATCCACAATACTATTCTGACTCATTATATCGATATTCTCATATAACGGTGTCACAGACACTTTATCCATATCGAAGTCTAGTAACTTGTGGAATTTTTCATTCATCTCATCATTTTTCTTATCATTGCTCTCCATCGTAATGTTGACACTTTCTTCCGAATCCAATTCTTTGAATGCTAGTTCTAAAGCGTCAATTACCTGTTTTTTGAAAAACTTTATTTAATATCTGAGCTCAACGTGAAGTGTGGTAAAAGCGTTTAAATTAAACCCATGCAAGCAAAGTATATATGTACAATTTTATTAATACAATGAGTATTTTAAAAAAAATATAACGTATTTCAAAACAAAAATCAAGATAACAACATAATCATTAAGAAATTAACTTTTAAAAGTTAATTAACGATAGCGGCGATGAAATCCCACAACACCGTATCACAGATTAAAAAGAAACACAAAAAGAAAACATGCGAAAGGAAAATGGCGTGACGCTAATTAGCACAAAATGCAGTGAGAATGCGTGTTAACAAGCTTATGCAACGAATCTTACCTTATCAACCCATCACCAAGAGATGAAAAATCTAACAGAAATCTTAAATATATTTTATAATATATTAAAACGAGCCTAAAAAGTTACCTACACGTTACCCTATCATTACTTCACTGAAAGGTAATCACGAGATAGGGACTAGTTTACATAAGATACGACTCTCTCGAGATAACATTGTTTTTATCATTTAATAGAGTTTAAATTCTTGTCTATTCGCACAGTGGTTATCTTAATGAGGATATTATAATAGATTACATAAATAAAACCCATATACAACAGTTTAACATATATTTCGATAGTGAATATACAAATATCACGTACAAATATACTAATGTAAGATGAATCAATAATCGGGGTCTACATAGCTACATACAAACCCTGTTTAAATCTAGGCACTACAAAATTTCCTGTTCAATTTTTTTATTTATTTAGCACACAATTTTAGACACAATGCAATTATAGCTATTTCATATATGAGTACTGTTACGTGACCTATTAGTGTTTATGTGGGGCTTGTGATGATTTACAAAGGAATTGCCTTTATGAATGTGATCTTATAGAAATTACTGACAACGGAATTTAAACTATGAAACGGTTTTTTCTTTTTTTTTTCGAAATTACATTTTTTCTATGTTGTAAATTCTTAAACATATAGAAGGTTAATAAAATGGATTTTAAGATTACAAGACCGTCTTATCGGTTTGAAAGAGATCATAAAAGTTCTAGAAAATTAGCCTCATAACCGAAACTCTCATCGATCTTGCAAAGCAATACATGAGAGTTTGTATGAGATATTGTGGTATTTTATACCCTTATTTTAGTTAGACCTTTCTTTGTCACTCTTACTGCTCGTTGTTACTGTTGTTACTTTATTATTTATGAACAAAATAGTCTTTCGCCTATTACTATTGGGTTCTACACGTTTAGTTCGTTTTTGCCAGAAAGGGTTATAATCTTGTGAATTACTTACCGTATCGTCATCGGGGCTGGGGAGGGAATTAATATTTTCATTTGAGCTGTGATTAGATGAAATATGATCAAAATGGGATGAATCGGCTACATTTTGGACCTCTGTGGTGGTCACGAGTTCAGTTACGTTGTCTGTACAGTGGGTTAGCTGACTATCGCTGGATGGTTTTATGTTAGTTTTTAGCGGTTTAATGGAATTCTTTGGTGATATGTTAGTAGTAGTAGTAATATTAGAGACAGTTACCATTGGCATGCTCTTGTTAGTAGAATCACTATATATTTCGTTAGTTTTAGAGCTAGTCCCTGCACCAGTGTTTAGGTTGTTGCAAATTTCATTCAAATTCAGATGAATAGTCATTTTCCCTTCGAACACCACCGTGTCACCTTCAGACGTAGAGAGGTTTTCAGTGAGACTTACACTGGAGTCTTGATTTTCCAGGCTTTTCAGCGTGTCTTCGTCGTCCTTGTCCATTTGTATTTCAGTAACATCATCTGTTACACTTAGTTCTTCTGGTTGGGAAACTGCTTGAATGTAATTGCTGGCGCTGTCACTGTCAGCTTTACTGATTTCATCAATTTCTTGTATTACATCTTTTGCTTCGTCTTTAATTTCAGAGTGCATTGTAACAGGTTCCACTATTTTCGGTGTTGTCATAGCACAATCCTCGTTCGAAGACTCGTATTCGGAAACTTCAGCCATAGGTTCTCCAATGGGAGAAGCTACTTGAGTCAAGTCAGCGATGTCATCTGCTGGCGCACAGGAATCTCTGGCAGTGTGAATGCCACTATCCTCTGTTTCTATGTCACTTGGAATAGTATTATTTTGCATATCGGCGCAATCAAAATCTTCAAGACTTTGAACTCTATCAAAGGAATTGGGGGAAGACTGGCCATTTATATCCAAGCTGTCAAGGGAGCGGCAGAAACTTTGCATTTGGTTTTCAATACCCGACAAAGTAGATTTTAAAGAGCTGTCAGACATTTCATTTTGTTCAGTTTCTTCCTTAATTTTATGATTATTGATGATTTCATCATCGATAGCAATTTTTGGTATTTCCTTATTTTTTGCTGCATCTAAGCAGGAAAGCCGCTCTTTGAGGCTCATAGACAGGTCTTTGACCATTGTCTTGTTTGATTTTATTTCTTCTTCTGACGTTTGTGATTTGAGACTGGATAAACGATCTTTTAGAGATAAAGCATTGCTGAGGTCTCCATTTGATAGACGTTTTGTTTTATCTAAATCAGTTGTTGCAGATTTATGTTTTTCAAGCGACGACAAACGATCTTTTAATGGCCTCATTTCGACAGGCAGCTTAGTCAAGTCACTCGACGACTTTTGTATTTGCGTTTCTTCGTTAAACTTTTCCAAGTTTGACAGTCTCTCTTTTATAGACTTCTTGTTAGCAATTTCGGGTAATTTAGGCTTATTTAATTGCGGCTCTTGTGAATTTTCTCTTTCAAAGTGTTCCCTTCGTTTATGAATATCAACTTTGGGTAAATCGTTTTTATTATTATTTTTAAGGTCATTTGCCCTCTCTTTTTGGAAAGAAGAGACTTTTTCTTCAATTTTGTTGCTGACAGATGTCCTAATTCTGTTTACATCACCGTTTGATTTTTCCGGTGATTTGTCTTTGATATTGTTGTTGACAACGGTTTTAACAATATTACTGTTAGTTTGAGAAATAATTCTCGATTTGTATCCTTCAATGGCGCCCTCATATGTATACTCCTCTGGCTCAGGAGAACTGATCGTCATGGTCGTGCATGTGTCGTATTCGTTGGCACTGGAACCAAGCTTGCGATTGTGATCGCAATTAGATACATTATCCATATCTGAATGGTTTTTATCAAGGTCCATACCGTCACTCTGTAATAAAATAAACACATTTTTAAGTCCAGACAGATTTGGATGCCAACCAAAAGACAAAAAATAAGGATACCTTTGACATTTAGAAGATAAATAAAAATTGAGGGTCTTATTTTATACTGTGTTAAGCTAAATTACTGTCTAGTATTGTTAATGTATCTTTTTGGGTATGTGTTCATAAAATTTGCTCAAATATAGAGTTTGTTCACTTACGGCCAGGCTGTGCGTGTCACAGTCTTCACTGAGGCTGCTTTTAGTACTCGAAGTACCGATTCCCAAATCACTCAGGTCGTGGCCATCGTCTTCTGTATACAGAGCTAATGGATTTCGCCTTCTACGTCCAGCTCTGAAACAAAATATAATAATATTAAATAACTTTGTAGTAAAATTTTCATTTCATTTTATAATACAAATATTAAATTTAGAAAGTAAATCCGACAATATATATATATATATATATATATATATATATATATATATATATATATATATATATATATATATATATATATATATATATATATATATATATATATATATATATATATATATATATATATACATACATACAGAATACCACTTAAGAATGTCCTTAAAGGAATAATTGGTATCTATAGACGTGAATTTTATCCACGTACAAACAACAGTTTCACATATAAAATTCACAGGAATTCACAACGATTATTCTGTTTCGTTTTTACTATATTGTTAAATCCCATGATCGGTGTTTGAACAAAGAAATGTACGTAACGATTTCCTAGCCTATCAGACCGAGATTTCCTTTAGGGGCTCGGCCGGTCCAGACCATTGCATTATTGATAGATCTCTAACGGTGATTGTTACTAAATTTCATTTTATGGACAACTTTACTTGTTTAAGGGTATTTTTCTTTGCTATAGTATTATTTATAGTTTTTCTACGTGTTAGGTATATAGGACCGCCGTGGCGCAGAGGCGCTACGTCTGCCAGTAACGCGACGGTTTCTGGGTTTGATTCCCAGTCGGGGAAGATGGATTTTTCTATTTCGTTGAGTTTCGCCTCTCAACACGCAATGCCTCGAAAAAGGCGGAATAGCGGGGACGGAGAAAGCAGGGAATAAGCAACGAAGTGTCTTAACACTAGGTTCCCACGGTCCCTGCAGTTCCCTCTGCCTACCCTGCCATGTGCGGGATAAAGCGTGAAGCTAATAAAATAAAAAAAAGGTATAGCATTTGTGTGGTAACACGGACTTTAGTTATTTTTATTCCTTGCCATTTAAGATCTCTGACTACGTAATGCATTACTTTTCTGGCATTTCCTCAAAAATAATATTGTACAACTAATAGGTAATATTTGATGCGGAAGGTCATTTGTTACTCACTTCTGTTTTTGGCTGTTAGTCACCAGAACAAGTATAGGTTTGTTTTAGCAATCGATGTGGAATTTTTTAAATCGGATGTTTGAACAACATCGATAAAGTAAGCTACGTTTAAATAAGCTGACGCATATAAATTTCAATTATAATCTGACAAATAAGTTACAAAAATATGATTATTTCGTTAGTAGTATCCAAATAAAATCATATCTTCTTATAATTAGGCATTTATTAACCTTTTTAACTTATTGTAATATATTAAGTATAAAGTCCATCGTCGTGCAGTGAAAATTATAGCCGTAAATCCAATGATATTGTCTATTGCCTACTCATGTTATATGCGGGATAAAGCATAACATAAAAAAAATACAGTTATTATTAGGTATTATTTAAAACTACTAGAAATCAATCTATAACCACCGCCTATACATTCGAAAACTATGTGACAGTGGCGTCAAAATATTAAAAAGTTCGTACAAGAACAATTTCAACGTTACGCCCGTAACGATAAGGCCCGCCTTCCTCTAGACGCCAGAGTGGACGCGGAATGCAAACATTTGAATATGTTATGTTTTTCAAATTTACGCTTTCAAACATAGTTTCTCATATTTTTAACAGTTCATTAACTTTCTAAAGCTAGGTTTACACATGTGTTTACAATTTCTTTTTAGCTATAGCTTTGTAAGTCCATCCTACTATTCCTATAGGAGTGTATATATGTATGTCATAAACATTTTACTACAATACAGTCTAGGAGGCTGTATTGTATTGGTTACAATGAAAAATATAAGCAATGGTTAATTCTATGTTTACTGATTATTATGTAATTATTTAGAGGAAATAAATATTTCTAGGCTCAAAAAAAATAATAACTATAAAATATCTGTAATAAATTCAGTATGACATATTTATATGTTAAATTTAAGTAAATTGATGGTGTTACAATAATATTAGATACAATTTTACTTTCTTTATTTACACTATCAATGCAACCGTAGCTTTACATATTTATATAAGCATTTAAAAAAACCAGCTTAACAGGTATTTTCAAGGCGAATGTCAATCTAGTGGACACTTTCCGGTGATAAATCTCGCAACGTTTCAAATTATATCAATTAATTTTTACGATAATTTCGTCATTTAAAATAATTTTCGTAAAATTTACATTCTAATACAAATAAAGCTGTTATTAGAAATTAATACTATTTTTTACATCACTACAGATGTCGCGCATCCTGTGAAGATTTCAGCGAGCATTTCACTACATATCATTGTAATATTTAATTTTAATCTATTTTTAACGTGTTGCAATATAGGTGGCGGAACCTAACGCCGCACCTTTACCGCCATAATTCAACAGAAACTAAAGTATTATAAAAGATAAAATTGTTCAGATGCAATCGAATTAGGTATACACTAACATCACTTCACCTATCCATCTATAATAAATTGTAAAGGCCTTATATAGTAAAGCAAATACTCCCAAGGTGGAAGAGATAGGTGGACTATGTAAACGTATCGTGTCACGCGTGGCGGCGGCGGGTCATTACATGTATTGCCGTAACACTAACTTTCGCTATCCAATGGAATATTGACTAATTATAATTACATGTTTTGGTTTAATAAGATAATATTAAAAGAATATTTACTATAACACATACTAAATTCAAAATAAAACTATTTTATTCATAATAAGAAGATATAAGCTTTATTTTATATTATATTAAACTAATTATAGTTATGAATTCGATTCCCGCATCTAAATTTGATGTAATTTATTCATATACGCGGTATAGATCGCCACACCCGTTTTACCACACAAAAAATAAATATATGGAAAAGCGTGCTCTTGATTTAATTCATACAAATATTTCTCATGCAAATGTAGTAGTCTACATTTGGGTGAATATAAAAATATTAATAATTTATATATATTAAGAGATTTTCGGCTACAAATTGTTGAAGAGAAAATAAAATCAATTAATATTTTTAGAAAAGAATATAAAAAATATGCCCGTTTTTTAAACATTTTCTGTGAAACGTAAATAAAAAATACGAAAGAAACTAACCAAGTTTCTCACGATTTGGAGGCATCGGCCCACAAATTAAGAAGTCAGAATGTGACACGACGCGGCGTTAGGTCGGAGGTTGCGCACGAGATCGCGTCACGTACGTAGTGGGTACGCTAAATATCACGCGTGTATAACGCAATGCGTTTAAAGTACACATATAGTTATAAAAATAACTATATATTTGTATATACATATACATATACATATATAAACACACACAAGTTATATAATTGAGTTTCTTGTTTTTTTTTTTCAGTTAATGCAATTCACAGAATACAACATGATCTATACTACAAGAACAATATAGTAGTTTCAAGAGTATTTATTTATTATAGTACAATAATTTATATAATATTTTTTTAATAAACGTGGTGCGTTTATAAGTTGTTTTATAAAACTTCAAAAACTAAAACCAGACAAAAGTAAAAAGAGAGGAGAAAAAAATATAATTATGCTAAAAGAAAGTGGGCACGGAGAAAGCAGGGACTAAGCAACGGAAGTGTCTTAACACTAGGTTCATATGGTTCCTGCAGTTCCCTCTGCCTACCCTGCAATATGCGGGATAAAGCGTGAAGCTAAAAAAAAAGTAATAATTTTAATTAAAGTTAAATTAATCAACTCTCTTACAGTTATGTTGCACCAGCGTCAAAGAAAAGTGAAAATTTAAAAACACACATAAAAACAATCTCAGTGTACAAATACAGTAAACACACACATACATACATACATACACATACTATATCTACTTCAGCGTTGCTTCGCGACTTTCGCCGTCATACTTTTGGACATTTGAATAGAAAGCTTTTGTATAATATACACGCCACTTAATGCGAACGCGATAATTCGTCGTTCGTCGTATTTAATAAGGACGGGACCGATTTATATGACATTTGGATTTATGAGGTTTAGAATTTATGATGGTTAAGTAGGATATGGTAAATAGGATGCATACACCATAGGCTAAGTTAGTTAAAACCTTTTTTGTATTGGTTAATATATATTTTTCTTATTTAGACTTATAGGGGCAGAAATCACAATCATCCCATGATCAATGTCAATCATTTTTGCGTTTCTAAAATCTAAGTTACAGTAGAGGACCGTTGTGGCTCAGAGGCGTAGCGTTTGTCTGTAAACGCGACGGTTTGTGGGTGCGATTCCTACTCGTGGAAAATGTATTTTTCATTTCCATTTACTTCGCTCTGACAACCAAAGCCAAGCCAAAGCGTGGTATTGTGCTCTGTCACTCAATACGTAATAACTTTAAAACAGACGGAAAGTGGGGAACGGAGTGTCTTAACACTAGGTTCCCACGGTTAAAAAAAATTGCAATAATGCCCTACGTCATTATCTTATTCTATTTTATTCTATCCTATCCTTCTGACCAACTGAAAAATATTAAACAAACATAATCACTTACGAGGAAACTGTCGACCAACAGACCGTTTACTGGTAATAACAAAATGGCTAATAAATAACATATGTGCATACATAAATATACGTATGTAAGTTACGTATAGAGATTTATATCATAGGTTATTTACTTTATGCAATAATGCGTAATTGTAACGAAAGTACTACGAAAGTATTTTTTTATATAATTATATTTCATGGGTAAGATAACTTCAAGTAACCTTCGAATAAATGCCAATTAAACTATTATATTCTAGAAAAGACAAATTAATAACCAGAGTGAGTCACTAAGTCACTAACATAGATGTTAGTGATTTTGTTAGTGATTCGTTCAATATCACTATTTCAATAGACTAGTGGCTACTTAACATACAATATTTATACAACACGCTTCACTTATTAAAATGTTATAACTTGGGAATGACTACGAGGGTCATGGGTACAAATACTCGTGAACTTTAGCACAATATATATATATATATACATATATATATATATATATATATATATATATATATATATATATATATATATATATATATATATATATATATATATATATATATATATATATATATATATATATATATTATATATATATATATATATATATATATATATATATATAATGCAATAAAGAATATATATATCCATAATACGTAAACTGGGTCGTATGGAACTCATCAAAGGTTTTAAAATTACATCTACAATGATAATGTCGTTTTAACGACGACAAAATTATTTAAATTGAATATATTTCCATTTATAACAGAGAAAATACTAGAGCAAAATGCTTTTTGGTATTATTATACATATATCTATGATTTACTAAGAAACATATGTATACGTAATTTTTTGAAAACGTTTATTATAAACGAAGCGTAAATTGAACCGAATCTCGATTACAGTCAAAGCAATCTAGCCAAATAACGTTATTACTAACGTTGCAATGACACTTAACAAGTGTTTTAACACAGTTAAATTTTGTAAAATATCACTCATCTCTCTACTTTGTCAGACAAGTTAAATACAATTTAACTTTAAATAATAATAGGATGTTATCTCTCGTAAGAAACAAAATTAAAAGATTTTCTTTTAAAACACAAAAATAAAACCCATTTACATAACAAAAGGTTTACAAAACTCAATACAAAAAAGCCGATACATTATCCCAAACCAAGTCAAAGCGTTACGCCGCTCTATAAGCGCAAATTACAACATTTCCTGGGAATTTAGCGGGCGTGAGGGCAATTTCTGGAATCGAACCCAGATCACGCCTTCATGAATCACGAATCAATTTACTCCCAGACAAAATTAGTGTAGGTTAGGTACTATTACACTACCTATATTTGTTTTATAAGCACCCACTTAGCTTTTGTACCTATTAAATTGATAAAAAAACATAGCTTGCAAATATATCCTGAAAAAAAAAATGTAAGTTGAGGAATGCCTTAAGACCGGGTTAAGACTCTGCCTACTCTGTTTTATGCGCGAGACCCAAAGAAATACATTAACGAGTTTTGCCATCTTATGTCCTTTTTTCCAGCTTTTCCGTCTTAGTGTCAGGGACACTGTGTTCTCTCATTTATTCCCACTAGTGGGGGTTGAATTCACAACCATCAGACTTTAGAATCTGTCACATTACTCCACGATGTTCAAGAATCAGAAATATCCTTAATCTGTTTCTATGCAAGTGTTTTATAAAAAATATTATATTTCAAGTAAAAAAAAACCCACAAAAAGTTGACAATGAATGTCATTGTTCGAATAAGATCACGAATAATATTATTGATATTTAAGATGACGATCAAAAAGTTATTTTTCCTGCATGTTTTAGTATTGTTATATTTTATACTAATCATTAACATGCTTTATTAAGATTTTTTAGCTTCACGCTTTATCCCGCACTTAGCAGGTACCAGAAGGAGCCGCAGGAAATGTGGGAACCTAGTGTTAAGACACCGCCTTAGTTTACACCTTTTTGAGGCATTGCATGTTGATTGCCTAGTTGCTAGAGCGAAGAAAATAGAAATAAAATAATCCATTCTCTCCGAGTGGGAATCGAACCCACAAACCGTTACGTTAACATGCAAACACTACGCCTCTGCGCCATGACGGTCCTTAATAATTAAACCATCATATTATTAATATATTCGTATTAAATAACATATACAAAATACCAAAATAACAATGTATATCATATTAAATCATCTAAATACTGTTATATTACAATTAACAGAGCATAAACGGTTACACCTAATAAATATCTAAATGAATGAATATCTACACACATTTCGCAATGAGATAATCGCTCGCGTTTTGTGTTACTGTAGAACAAGTGTATTACTTCGCCTACCTCGTGTATGAGAGGTGTACCACGTACTGGTATTGTACCACGTAGGTACATGCAAAAGTGTTAATTCGTGATTTTTTGCACGACTACGGTCAAGTATGCATTCTTTGTAAGCATTGGTTTCATTTGTACACGATTTGTGGTAAGTTTATGTACGAGTATGTATTCGTAGGTATGTATGGAATTTTCGGGGGATATTATTTGCATAATGTTTGTTACGAATTTTTAATTAATTTTTAATATTATATACATTAGTACGTATTGTATGTGACAATGACAAAATTAATCAATAATTGGCGCTCTACTGGTACGCTTAAAATCTAAAATCTTTACGACATAGGTACGTTATTTTTATGTTTTTTTAAATATTTTTCACAATTTTGTTGTACATTTTAAACATTCATATTCGTTAATAATTTAAACCACCAATATACAAGTACATACCGTAACCAACTTTTCTAACACAACTATTGTAGTACAGACAGCGTGTAATGTCGCAATTTGTCAGTGAGAATTTTTACCTCATACTATTGTTGCTTTGTTCCAATGCTTGAGAACGCTATTAAAAAGAACATTTGGCAATTTCAAATAAAAATGACTACTTTGTTGACAATATATTTGCATTTCAGATGTTAATACGCAAAAATGTGTGTACGTAAGAAAAAAATAAAAAAAAAAAACAGTTACAATGATATTACTACAAATAAGATTGTATCCACAACTATTGCATACGTAGACGTATACTGAACCATGGTGGCGTTAACCAACTATTTCAAACAATCCAATTCAATTCAATTCAATAGAAACAATATCAATGCTCAATAGTATATATTTCCTTTACCGCCAGATCCAAATCGAATGGTAAAATCAATTCTACTAGTGACGGAAACAATGTTTTCGCTAAGCAACAATGCTCATAATTTATGAACCGACAGCGCCAGATTTCGTTTCACGATAATTAAATTTATCTTTGCTTAGGCCTTATGTCGTTGGACATACAGTTTAAAATGCGCTTTTGATCTGTATCACAGTTTTTGTTTTCATATAATATACCTAGAGCAATATCGTGACAAGGACAATGTTGTATAAAAAGTTTGTTGTAATATTGTTGACTACTAAGTAAGTCTTTATAATTTAGATGTAAAGAATAACTTGGTAAAGCCGTAATACCACTGCCAAATGCCAAATTATACAAATAGTACCGAAAATCTAGAATTAAATGAAATTATAGGTCACTAGTGAAGATATGTTTAATTAATTAACTATTACCAGTCCATCGTGCAGTACCAACTGTGGGACAAGGTCTGATTGTAAATTTGATGGCAGTGGGTTTACACTTGGATACATTTCGACTGAAAAAAGTCACTAAGCATATGTCTTATTTACAGAAAGAGAAGCAAGAAATTTCGTGACAATAAATATGTGTAGGATAAATATTAATTTAACTCACACTTACCTAAAAATAACATTTTTGATAATATTTCAATTAATTTCAAGCAATTTTCAAATTCCTTTAAATTTAACCACAAGAAGTAAGTAAATAAATATGAACCTACGACCTCATTCTATCTGATCCATCAACTACTTTCCGCATATTAAATAGTCACTTTGACTAAGTTTTGATTCAAATGTACTCTGGGCATAACATGGCCAATTCAGTTTATCTGACAGTTAGCTTTCTAACTACATCCATATAGATATATAGCACCATACAGGAAACGATGGGAAGATTCCCGACTTTTTACGTGGAATCCACTTTCCTAAAGTGGTTACAGTAGCTATGCCTATAATGTACTTGTATAGAAGATTTTATTCGTCACTTTATTCATATTATGTAGTTATTTAAATAAATGTATATCTATAATATATATAATATTTATTATACTGAATCGTTAATTTATAAACGAATAAGCAAAACCTCACGTTATATAACGTAAAAATCTAAATATTTCAGTCTTTTTTTTTTTTCAGAAAATCAGTTACAAAATTAAATATTTTATTATTTTTACATTCATCCTTCATTATCTATAAATAGTTTAAAAGAAAAATCGGCTATACCTACTAAAAGCAGTGTCAAATAAAAAGTTGTATTAATGACTGTAAGCATCTACATAAGTTGATAAATTTGGTAATTCTTCGGTAATAACTTACTGTAATTTGGGCTACTTCCAAATGCATTTAAATAAATAACGATAATATATGCTTAAGCGCTAAAAACATTACATTGTATAAAATATAAAGTTTCTTAAACAGTGATAACTCTATTTAATTAACTTAAAAGATTAAAGATCTGAGTATATATGCACGATAAGAATGTAAAATGAGAAGCGGCCTATTTTATACATTAGTCTAGTCTAGTCTATTTTTATTTTCTACAAAGAAATGTTCAATACTGCCAATAAGGTGTTGAGCGGAAATAATAGAAACAACTACCGGCAATAAGGGAAGTTTGAGAAAATTTAAAGACTTTATTTGCAATCTTAGACATATCTATTTATAACAGATATTTAGGTGTCTAGATATTTAAGAAATAATTCCATTTCTGGTATTTAAAAAGTGACACCTGTTTTGACTATCAGTATACTAAAAATATTTTAAAAATGAAAATATACTGTCATAATATTATAAAATTTACTAACGAACATGTTATTGTTATATTTTTGGAAGGTTTACGTTTTTTTCTTAACTCTGCTAGAAAAATTACCAAGACTCTGAAGAAAAAAAATAATTCTATAGATCATTCATTCCAGTTTCGTAAAAACATGTACTAATACGTTTTTATGATTTTAGAGTGTTCATCCACACTAAAGGTAAAAAAAATTAAAGAAAACATAGAAAATTGAACGCAGCGTAATTTTTTATAGATTTTCTTTAATTAATTTTTATATAAGTATGTTATTTGTTCATTCACATACTTATTATTATAAGGTCATATTAAGTCCTTACAAACTATAAACAAATAAAATTAATAATATATAAGAATTTACGTTTTCAATTGAGTCACCTATACTTAGTTGCATAAGTAATGTAAGCAGGTCGTGCCGTGACAGACAGGTTGACACGTGATACCCGCTCGAGTAATTAAATAGTATCCAGTCTAGTACAGGCTCTAGGTCATAACTTGTAACCTATTTGACTTTA
Organism: Dione vanillae; assembly: GCA_037178615.1. Taxonomy (NCBI): domain Eukaryota; kingdom Metazoa; phylum Arthropoda; class Insecta; order Lepidoptera; family Nymphalidae; genus Dione; species Dione vanillae. The sequence continues at coordinate 666,252 of JAZFAU010000223.1, forward strand.
AGTACGTACTTAGGTAAGTGTAATGAATTGTTAAGTTATTTATTTAGTACAACGACATATTTTTGTGAAAGCTTATGTTTATGAATTAGAAACAAATATAGAGTAACTTTAAAGAGCTTTTAATATATATTTTTTCATCTGTACCAGTGTTTAGTTATAGGACTGCAGGAACCGTGGAACCTAGTGTTCAAAATACTCCATTCTCTGGTTTTCGTCCTTTCCAAGTTACCTAGTTACTAGAACGAGAAAAATGGAAATGAAAAATTCATCTTCCTCGAGTGGGAATCGAACCCACAAATCTTCACGTTTACAGGAAGATTCTGAAATTAGTAACGAAGATTTTAATTTTTTTTACACAAAATACAATTACAAAACAATATAATTCACGAAATCTATATAAATACAGGTATATACACATATTTTTATGAAATGAAGCAACCGCACCTACACAATAATAAAAATAAAACATAAAAGACCCACGCGGATTCGTGCACTCCAGCTTAAACCTTTACGACAGTAATCTCTACCTCTATGACGCACTTCTTGTTCATATAAACAGATTAAATAGACATCTTCATAAAGTATACTCGTGAGAGTACTTTAAGGCATCGCTACAGCCCAGCGGTGTGAATGCAAACGCGACGGTTATGGCTTCGTTTCCCACTTGTAAAAACATAACTAAACTTGGAATGTCTCGAACTAATTTCCACCGAAAGCGATACGGATCGTCTTAACACTGAGTTCTGCCTATCCCGCTTTATGCGGGATACGAGCGTGAAGGTATACGTTCCTATATGATATGTGTAGTGCACTCGGATATAGAAAATAATGCTTTACTACTGCTGCTGTTGCTTGTTTCCTTTGGGGTATTAAGTTTTTTTTTAGCTTCACACTTTATCCTGCATATTGCAGGGAAGGCAGAGGGAACTGCAGGAACCATATCAACCTAGTGTTAAAACACTCCGTTGCTAAGTCCCTGCTTTCTTCGTCCCCGCTTTCCGCCTTTTTTCGAGGCTTTCTATGTTGAGTGGCTGAATTCAACTTCTCCGAGTAGGAATCGAACCCTCAAACCATCGCGTTTAAAGCCAGACGCTTACGCCTCTGCGCCACGACGGTCCTCAACGGGGTATTAAGTGATATTTTATAAAAAAAAAAACTTATTTTGTGCCAATGAGTTGGTTCATTTTTTTAAAATTCTACGTACTTTCTCTGCTCTATAGTAAATATAAAAAAATCTTAGTGCATGTTAAGTCGAATATAAACGCTTTTCAAACATTATGCCTTACTTGTTATATATTTACACATACATTTCAAATTCAATTTGATTAATTAAAATGTAAAAAATAAACTTATTCAAGAAGCACTTGTAATGCTTAATTAAATTCAAACGTTGCTGAATGTTAGCAACTTAGTATACGCTTCCTAAGCAAAACGTAATAATGTAGCTTCGAGGTGGAATAATTGAATTAATGCAGCATATAGTGAAACAAAACAACCTTTTAAAAATATAATAATATACGTAAGTATTTAGAATACATTTAAATTACTTACTAGTTTTGTAAAGAAAACAAATATTATGAAGAACATAAAGTTAGAAAACCTTACAACCAAATGCTTAGAAACACTGAGCTTTATACAACAACACTAAAATTTCTACAAAGAAAAAATAAGATTTATAACGAATTAAGTATTTTCTCTTATTAAGTGAACCTACAAAATATTTCACGACACCAGTAATAACTATAATTACAACACGTTGATAACACACTCGCGTATCGAGAAAACGTTTGTGCGTGATAGAAGATATTAAACTTACCTATATGTAATAATTATACCTATAATTTATATTTTTTTAACATTCAAGTGTCAATTATTTGGCCAAGTATATATACTATGACCGCTCTATCATCAAATGAAAGACTAACGAATAACAAAGAACATCTCTTCTGTTAACAGGTCTAGATTTAATACTGGATTCCAAAAAGAATAGCACAATTTCACTTCAAGTTTATACTTGAAATAATTAAAAAATATCAGTGCGACTTAGAGTAACGCCACTTACTCACCAGTAAAAAAACCAGAGTGTTTTGACACTAAGTAATAAATAGTGAAGCTGAATAAAAAGAAAATAAAATTAGGAAAAAAATATTTAATTTTCTTAGAATGATATACATATATCTATCTGTACATACATATATTAAAATAAACCCAAGCTTTCTAAACAACAGTTTCCTGCGCTTATCTTGTGAGAACTTAATTTAAATAAAAAAGGAAGCTTACACTAATGATGTTTGAAAGTATTTACACTTTGATTGATATGTCGGAATACACTTGCGTAATGTACGTAATGGATATATAATTATTATATTAAGTATTTACTTAAATATAATTAACTTAATGAGAATTAAATATTTAAAAAAATACTATATGTAGTAACATAAACCACCTTTCTCGTCCTATAAAACCTTTAAAAAGATCTGACTTTGGCTGGTCGATAGTTCACGGAGAAGTAGTTAGATCCTAATGCTTATGTGTTATGCATAAAGATATAGAATGGAGTGATTTGAATACTTAACTATTGTTTTAAGACGCCACGCTTCTCTTGCGCCATAATGGTTACAATACAATTGCAATTTAATTATCAATATCAACACAAATTTTCGTCTAATATTATTATAAGGCTACATTTATGTTACTAAGCCGCATTTCACCTTTAAAAGCGAAATAATTTCAACAAAAAAATAGAAATTGAGTTCTTTAAATGAAATAAAAGTTAAATTTATAATAATTTAGTACAACAATCCCAATATAATAAAAAAAAATTAGTAAAAAAGCTAATTTTGTATAAATATTGTTGTATTTTTACTAAATATGATTTCCATATTGGTGGAGTTTACTAAGAACGTTTTTTAATAAAAACTCTTAATATCAGTTAGATAAGAAGTAATTATCGATCTAAAATGCCTATTACTGATACGAAGACAACCTTAAACGTTTTAACGTTTGTCATATAAAGTGTTCAATTCAATTAATAAATAATTAACAACCTTTAACTCTATTAAACACTTAAGGAAAGCTGCATTCTGTAAGATTATGAGATAAATCTCCCATACCACTTAGTACTGCAACTATATATATGGATTCATTATTAATTTAGACGTGGTATATGGTCCAGAAGAACCTACAAGTGTAAAGCGTTTAATTTTATAGAATAATGAAGATGAGGGCCTTCTGCATTTATGACTTGTACATAGACGTATATGTATTTATTTCTATATATATATATATATATATATATATATATATATATATATATATATATATATATATATATATATATATATATATATATATATATATATATATATATATATATATATATATATATATATATATAAACAAATAAATACATATACGTCTATGTACAAGTCATAAATGCAAAAGGCCCTAAACGCCTTAATTAAATATATTTTTAATCCTTATACTGTAGTTTAATCCTTATACTGTACCCTACAGACCAATATGGTTAAGAATCGTACGATCTTTAAAAGGTGCGACTTAAATCACAGTTCCACGCAAAAAGTTACATAGAAATATATTTTATGCTTCAGCTTGTATGTTACAATGTGTTATAGGAATTTGTTTTTGTATTTAAAGTACAAGCAGTGGATAAAAATGGTACATTTTAATTACAATATATTTATTCATAAAGTAATATTATAAAAATAAATATAATTAACAGTCAGTTTGGTAAAGCGCCCATATCTCAAGAAGTACCACATTAAATTGTACGAATATTTTCTTAGCTACAGATCATAGACTATATTAAATCACGTTAATTGTTTCTATGACACACTTACCTTACCTTATTCTTTACCTTTGTCAGTTACCTATAAGGCAGAGAATAAAGTAAGTTACCGTCTCAAATAAATATACCTATATTTATTTCAGGCTTAGATTATGTTACGACTACAAGTTTTAAACTTGAGAATGAATCTTCAATTTATTTAACGACAGTAGTTTCATAATGCTAAAATTGAAATATCTAAAATTAATATTACAACTTGGTTGAGTTTGTTGTGGGCTCTTCTCACCAAGCCGAGCTTGGAACCTTCGTCACTTTAGGTTTAAGTCGTGGAGTGTGTAGGTTTCAGAGGGGCTCAATTCTAAATTTATTATCGAATTGGTCACCTCTGACGAACGGAGGAGTCGTTCGCTCTATCTGACGTACACATGTGATCAACTTATTCATTCTAAGTGGAAAAGTTATAAATAAATTAATTAATATTTCCAGGAAATAAACTAAGTAATTATTATAATGAAAAGTATATATTTACTTAAGTAACTATTATAGTAGTATATGTAAGGGCGGGGAAAGTATTGCAATTATCATCCCCAAATGACAGGTAGAAAGCGTTGGAGGAAACGCTAGCAGAAAGTGGTTATTTAAGACGTGTCCAGTTAATTAACCTCTAGGCGTTATTTGACAAGGGTGTAATTTCTTTTTAAACATATTATCTAGTTTACTTTGATTTGATAATTGTGTAAAGAATTGGTTGTAAGTCTAGAAATAGTTATAATATCGTAAATCAGTTTAAGCGGATTTGAAAATCAATCAAAAATGGTTTTCCACAATCTTTATTGTTTTTTGTTAATACACTTTATAGTAATGTACAGTGATTTTTGGTTTTCATTTCATAGTAAAGCTATATTGATAATGATAACTACCTTTTACATATAGCATATATAAAATTATAAAAACATAGAATGAGTGCAGTAATTTCTGCGTGTTGTTGTATTCGGTACAAACGTGATCGATACAAAGTGCATTTAAAGCGCAAACGGACAGACGTAATTGTTAGCATTTAGCCGCTTTCCAACAATTGATATTTTTGTTAGGGTTGCAAAATGAAATGGTTTTGTAATATTTAGTACTTTTAATAGCAAAAATATGAATAAATAGAAATATAATAATTTATTATTATTTATAGAACAATATTTTTATAGAACAATTGTTCTATTTATAGAACAATAGCAAAAATATAACAAATAAAGAATAGTGTCAAGACACTCTGTTACCCTCTCCTGTCAAAATTAGAGATTTAATTACGTAGATGGGGATTTGATCATGTAACCATTGAATAACCAAGACTGAACTACTGCGCTATGATGGCGTAAGTATTGCCAGTAGATAGAATATTATGAATAATATTTAATAAATGTGAAATTTACATAATAAAATATATTATAGTAGAATTAGCTATTAAAAAACAATAAATAAAATGAGTGTACAATTTTATTATCGTTTTATTGTTTATAATGTACGTTTATGCCACCATAGACCATAATGTGGATACTACGACGTACTCAGACATTACAAATATATATATATATATATATATATATATATATATATATATATATATATATATATATATATATATATATATATATATATATATATATATATATATATATATATATATATATATATATATATATATATATATATATATATATATATATATATATATATATGTATATAATACTTTAATTAATATTTTATGTACACTAATTAAAAAATCGTAAATAAGTTTAAATTGGAAAACCCTAGCCGACGGCCGATTTTAGCGAAAGTGGAGGTTTCGGTTACGCGCAAACGTTGCATTTAGAAAGGTAGATCGATGCACTTCGATCATTGTTTGCCAATTGTGGAGTTAATTACAAGCGAGTTTCATGTTTAATTATACTTACTAATACACATATGGTAAGTACCTACATATAGTAATTAAGAAAATAGAATTGCAGCGGAAAAATACAAAAAAACACTTTTCTATTCACCCGTTTTGTACGGGACAGAGAGAGCCGAGTAATAAGTAACTCAGCACATCTATTTCTATCTATTAAAAATATTTCATGTCAAGTAAGTTAGTAACGACATAACAATTATGTGTGAATTTTAAAAATCAAAATTTTTAATCTATTTATCACACAAATATATACGCATATAAAGCAAATTCAAAGTAATTGTTAATCCTAAACAAAAACATACTATGCATATAGTAAAAGAACGTAATACATATTACAAATATTTAGCTTTACATATTATAGTATCAAAATTACCTCTAATCGTGTTAATATGTAATATCATCAAGTCATTAATTATGTGCCAATGCAACATGTTTACGATTGCAACACAACCACCAAGCCGAGTATTACAGATTTATTACGGTAAAACATTACTGCCTTTCGCAGAAACATTTTGCTCGCTATATCATTCTCTAAGAAGCGATAGTTTACCAGCGATATAGTAATACAAAGTGTCAAATCACTGTTCTAAAGAAATTGTAAAAGGTAATTACAAATATCTGTGCGTGTATGATAACATATATATGTCACAGTTACAGTATGTTATGTAAAAATATAATATAAATAAAATATAATATGTAACTCATGTTCTCCATTCAACGTGACTTTGGCGAAGTGCTCAACTGATACGCTTAGGAACATCATAAGTAAAATGAAGAAGAAGAAGAAGAAAAAGAATATAGAGAAGAAGAAAAAGAATATGTAACTCGTAATTTTTGAACTTTTGGCTATATTGAAGCTAAAATATATTTATCTACGAAAAATCTTTTTATTTTCCCTGGCATTAGTCAGGAATATGCCATGTAATGTCGAGACATTACTGACTAATGATTGTTGATATTACCATTGTTTTTTTTACATATATAACACCATAACAAAAACAAACGCAACATTGCCAAGAGTGTCTCTGGAAAAAGTTATTGAGATTGATCACATCACAAAATGACAGTGCCACGACTTACCTACTTACCCAATGACGTAATTTTAGTGTAAGTATTGTTACAGAATGTAGACGCATTGTACTCGCACGTTACGTTGTTACGTGGTAATGGTAACATTAGCTGCCTTTGGACAGATTCTGGTGTATTTTAAAACTTTCTCTTATAGTTTTGCATGTAGGGAATTACATTATTGTTAACTAATAATCCACAAATAGCAATATTTATGTATGTGTGACTTTTTTCTTTTTACTGCATGTAGTAGGGAACTATAGGAGAAATAGAAAGGTACTCCGTTTTAGGCTCCAATTTGACACACTGCGTGTTGACTATCTGTTGTAATTCAAAGTAGAAGTTAGAATTTAAAAAACAAAAAAGTGATCATAGTAAAATTCTCACTCTAAGAATATATGCTGGCGCATATTTACTTTTAGTAGTTATTTCTAGCTTTGTAAGGTATCCTGTATATAGCAAGGTAGGCAGAGAAATGTTCAGGAATCTAAAGTTAAGACAGTGTGTCTCTCACTTTCGCGTTACGTTGTGTGCTGGTTGAACGGAGAGCTTAACGCAGCAATTTTCCTTGTAATCAAAACGAAGAAATCGAAATACATTTATTCTTCGCCAGTGAGAATCGAACCTAAGTCTCGCTTTTACTGGCAATTTTAGACTGTACTACTGAAATTGATCATTAAGACACACGTCTGTGTTCGATGTAATTTAGCAAAAAATAGTAACAAAAATATAAAAGATTACGTCCATTACACATGTTTACCTCACATCTGTATTTAGAGTGCGAACAATTGGCGTCATAGCCAGTGATTCAACATCCGTAATCTGAACTGAAATTCTAAAACTGAATACTCACGTGTGTATCGTGTTGGATAACAATTACGAATACGTTTCTTGTGGAGTTTCAAGAAAAAGTAAAAAAAAAAAAAAAAAAAAAACAAAAAATATATAGGTATAATTTTGACATACTATTTGTATACATATGAATTACACATAAAATCGATTAAAAAATTAAATATTTCATAGGTAAAATTGACAATTCGAGAAGACGCTATGGTGATATATAGGTATAATTAATATACATAACATTTATATACAAGGACAAATGAAATTAGAAAATATCCAACGATTTTCATTTGTGGCTAGAATAAAATGTAATAGTTATTATATGTCAAAAATTAAAATAAAAGAAAATTCTGAAATATTCTAAATTATAACCCAGTTATACTTAAAACCTCAATTAGTCAACATCTAACACAACTAATTATCGGCAAAACATAAAAGAAATACAAACCGATTGCGGTCAGTCAGTCAGTCGGCTGACCAGCCGACCGTCGAGGGGGCAGGTCGATTTCTATGGGAAAACTTTGTAACAGCTATACCATGGGGGCAAAGGCCTTTGACAGTGTAAATACATACATATATAGAGTTACAAAACGTGTCACGCGTCGTGATTTCTATTACGCAGTAGGTACGTGTAACGTGATGTAAAAAAATCATTCCGTAAGCTTTTGTTACATGATTTTGTAAATTAATCCTTTGAAAGGTGTGGAGGCTAATGGGATTACTGTGAAAAGAAGTTAATTGTATTGTTTAATTGTTTTTTTCTGTGTTGATTTATTTTAATAAACAACATTAATGTGTATTTCGAGCGAAACCTAAGTCTCCTACTAATGTAAAATACGTGGGTACAAAGTACGTACCAGAAAAAAAGCTTTAACAATCTAATTTTTAAACTTTCTTTACATTGATACTAAACTAAAAATATATAGGTACTTCTGAGACTTAGAGGTATAGGACGGGAACATATATTGGAAATGTAAAATATTTAAGTGTAACTAAAGTAATAAGTGTCGAAACTAAATACTTCACACATTATTGGGTTTAAATTGTAATAATTTAAAACACAAAGACGTTTCACTATAAGACACAGCCATCATTAACTTACAAGGAAGTATAAGAACATAGCATTTCCTAATATGTAACAATAACATTTTGAGAGATAATTATTTTACAAAACTCCAAATGCTAGAACTAGTGTTACAATCTGCTACACTTGCGAAACTGCATACATCAGTTTGACGTGCAAGCCATCTATTATAATGGTTAATTGCGTACAGTGGGCAGCGCGCGTCGATGTTTTAGACGTCTCAGTTTTGCATACAGCTTAGTTCAGCATAATTGTTCTATGAGATTTATAATGTTGTCGAGTGTACGTGTTTTTGTAACCTCTCTTTAATACAACCGTTGGTTAGATAATAATTTGAGACAAGTGTCACATATAAAAAGTTATTTTTATTTATGATTTTCGTTACGAATGTATTTAATATTGAAATAATGTTTAATTATTTAAATTAGTACAACCTATTTATAATGTAAACTTCTTTATGATATTATTTTCGAATATTGAACAGAAATGTCAGCTGTTAAATAAATAAACAGGACCTAATTATATAAAGCTGCGCTCTTCTGTACTATCTATCGCACGTAGACATTGCAATCCCGCAAGGTGGGATCCCGCAATCCCGCGGGATTCCGCAGCATTTTAAGCCTTGCGGGATCCCACAACACGGATCCCACAGCTCCCAGATTTATATCAGCTGGCTTCATATCTAGTTCTATAAGAAGTAGATTAGGAGGAGATAAAATAGTGCGGGATTGCGATACCTAAATTCGCACGAGAGTAAACCAATTGATATTACTCTGTTATTTTATTATGAAAATAGACTCCTAAAAGCGAAACCCTGGCTTAGTCATCGACATATAAATAATCATAAATAATAATTAGCAAATTTGATTTAATATCATTTAAAGAACAATTCTTCTGATTTTATTGTAAGACTTCTAAACGGCGCTAACTTTTAACAATTCTTTTAACAACACAAGTAATTCCCTATTTTAATGCATACTTTTTCGTTCCTTATCAACTACTTGCGCGTAGTACAAAGCACGCCGCGTCGTCGCTTCAGGTTTGTTTGCCACATTCTAGTTAGTGAGTGTTAATACCAGTTTGTAAACTGCGGATGTTTATTTGGTTGTTCTGGACTACATTGTTTCGAGTTACAGGGAAAAAAATTGTGTGGTTACAAAATGGGTCATTATGAAGTAACAAGTAAGACATTTGTAATGGATAAAGGCATTGGAAGTATTCTGACTGTGGATTCGAACTTCCTCAAGAATAATCTACCTCTAAGAGATCAACTCTACCTTAATGCGATTATGCTTTTATTTTTTTAGTAGGAATAGAACAAGAAAATGATTAAAATAATTACTAATCACACATTTACATTTTATAAAACATCCAAATTTTATTATACAATATTGATTATTTCCTTACAAATTCGAAATGACCTTTTACTTGAGAAAGATATAGATATACAAAACAAAAATTTTTAAAAAATATAAAATGTAAGCGGGACGACTTTTTATATATCTAAAATATTTAGTCTTTATTAGTATATTATTAACATATTACAATAAAAAAGTTCAAAATAGTTTTATTTTACTTACGATAGGTTAAGACTGTTGTACAATTGAGATTCACTTCGAATAGTGAGATAGAAGGTAGATTTTAGAACTTAACTCATAAAACACTCAATACATAGCCAATTTCAAAATGGTTATATTTTAATATAAACAAACGCATATTACATATATTTTATATGAGACATTCCATTACTTGGTAATCGTAAAGTAAAAAGCCGCTTTCTAATTTACCTACATTATAACTTAATGAACAATTATACACTAATTAAATTCACTTCCTTTCAATATACCTACTGATATTATAATATGCTTTAAGTAAAGCGTGTTCTTGCTACACTATCAAAGGAATACAGTTCAAGGAAAGGAGGAAACGACGGCCTATTTGGTTTACTTTCCTGTAATTTCTTTTAGCAATGATACTAAATTACATTTATTTTAGATTCAAGCGTTATATTGCATGTAATACGACTCTGCTCCGCCACTCAACATGCAATGCCTCGAAAAATGCGAAAAGTGGGGAACGGAGTGTCTTAACACTAGGTTCTTATGGTTCCTGTGGTTTTCCTCTGCCTAACCTGCTACGTGCGGGATAAAGCGTGAAAATATAAAAAATATCCCTTATTCTTCTTCTCATACTGTGAAATAACAAAACTAATAATTATGAATCTACAACTCGAACTTGGATACATCAGAGTTTAGTTTTAAAATACCACTACACCATAAGGTGGCTTTTAACACTTCCTTATTAAAAATTACAAAACTTTTAATATGAATACTTAGCAATAATAATATAAAGGTGTACAACAATAATTGCAGTAAACGCGCGTCTTAATCGTTTTATTCAATTACCACTTTCACTATTCACACCGTGTTATATAAAGTTGTGTTTAACAATAGGTTATTCGCTTTAGGAAGGTTTAAATCCGGATTAGTGATGAGACCAATTTGAATAAGCGATTCTAATTTTGTAACTAACTTTGAAGTGACGTTACAGGTGTTCTAAATAAAATGAAGTGAGAGTAAGTTATATATAGTATATGTGAATATTATATGTTGCCGTTATGATTGATATGATTTTTTAAGTATTTAATAATATTGTGATAAAAAATGGTTGCCTGTAAAGTGGGTTTTACGGGCGAAAATTTTACGTGACAACGTCTTTTTCTCGGTAGAATATTTATTGATATGAATAATAATTATAGTATAAATTGCACAAATTATAACTATAGAAAATATATTTTGTTTACTAAAACATTGTACATGTGTCAAGTGATACGCGCGGCCGACCGATCATAGTTCGGTCACAACCTAATTTAAGACGTTGTCACGTCAAAAGAAAATTATCAAGAATAACTTTAGAATAACAGTGTTAGTACATATATTAATTGTAAAAAAATTTCAATGAGTAACAATTTTTTTTTAATTAGTGGCAATAAATAAAGATACCAAATATAAAAAAAAATGACATTTTGAGTTCATTTGTTGAACCATAAATGTTTAATCTTAAAGCATTTAGTAGCATTAAAATAATAATTAACCAAAATGAAGTGTTGAAAGAAGCATGTTGTAAAGTAGACAGTTGGATGCACATTGCACATTGCATTGCACAGTAACCCGAGTAGTACGTAGTCAGTGGTACGGCGGCCACCGAGCGAGACGGTTAAAATGACACCGGGCAGCCGCTCGAGACGGGAAAGCTGATTTCCTTTTGGGAAATTTGAGTTAAGCCCTCGAGGTGTAGATAAGATTATCTTACATTGGTGTTGAGGTAGTTATTGATTGAGATGATTGATTTTGCTATCTTGTATAATAACTTCATTTTTATTATAAAGCTGGCGAGATAAGTCATATGTGTATATACATATATAGAGATTTTTCTTTTACAATATTATTTTTAATATATTTTTAGAAACATAATCCTTATAGTTGGTAATAACTACCGGCCTAGAAAATATATACGTCATATAAAAGGCACAGAAGCTCAGTGTTAAAATATGGGTAATAGAGTTATCCATTTTCAGCCTTTCTTAATTTTTTTTTTTACAAAAATTTCTTAAAAGACAAATGAAAATATCATCCAATAACCACTACGCAACTATGACCAAAAAAGGAACAATGCCATAATCGTACACAAAACCTAAGTAGTAATAATAACAACGCCTGACTCAATCGATTGATTTATTATCGTCAAATTGCGAATCTAACTCAAATGTAATTAAGGTCGCTTCGTCCCGGTGAGGCAACGTCGGTGTAAATCTTAAAAGTTATTTCATATAAAAGCATCTTTGTTTTCTATGGCCAATATTATGAGTTGGAGCAAAATTGATGTCAATTAATTCTCATTTAAAACTTAAATAGCATTAAATAAAAAGTTTTACCCTTAAAAGAATAATCAATCGCTTTAGTCTAATATTAATATTTAATAATAACTTACCGTTCTTCAAGCATTTCGTTGAAGGTCTTCGACTTGGCGCGTGGCTGGTTCGTCTCGTTTTCGAACCTGCGTACCTCGACGCACCGTTCTATAATGTGCTCAACGCGCTTCCGCCGTGATGACTTCCAGTTGTCCAAGTTCTGAAAAAATACAGGAAAATGTTTTGAATTTAATCACTATAATTTGTTATAAAGAACCTTTTATTTTGTTGTTACTAATATTTATTAAATTATCACACAGAGAATAATTTTACCACAACGGAATTGAAAACTGCTTCTCAGTGGACAACGTCCAACCACTAAGCCGTGGGTTCGTTCTCACAATTATCCTAAGAGTGAAAGCCACTACTTTAAAAGTAACAAAAGTATTTATTAAATACCCACCTATCGTCGTCGAAAGTCGAAAAAACATAATTTTAATAAATATTTACTTAAACTTATCAATCATCATAAAATAAAATAGATTATATCTGGTTATGGAACGCGCTAACCTAAGAAACTACTTCTTCAAATTCAAATAGGTTGATCAAAGCTATTTACTCGAAGTTTGACGACGCGAACAAAGCCACATCCAAAAGCCAGATATGTACAAACAGCAAAAAAGCAAGAAAATATTCACTTAGTGCGTTTACGACAGTATTGTGTTGTCGTTTTCATTTAACCGTCTTGTCTAGTTATTACTCAAGTCATCCATCCTAATGGTAATTCCCAACAATGAATGCCTTCCATAGTAAACAGATCTATTATGTGTCAATACCGCAATTACCCAGGAATGCTTAGTTACACTGTCGCGTGTCACAGCATCGCGTGTACCTTTTTCATAATTTCCCCTTTTATTCACAAACTTAGTGTTTTGTACTTCTAAATAATTTGCTTCACTGTAGAGTATTTTAACTTAGTATTTAAAATAATTCAACAGGCTGAAGATTTGTGACAATTATACTTAACCTTCTTTTTGTCTTTTGCAGTTTAGTACAGGTAAATAGAACCTTTCAGGCTTCCAACCAGAATGTAAATTAATATTTTCCCGAGTTGGGTTTGAACCCGCGACAATATTAGCGTTTATTCACGTCACGATGGATTCATAAAGTTAAAGTAGAATTGCATAATAACATCTGTAGTGACATCGCTTTAGTATAAATAAAGGAGGCATTTAAAAAATATATATTTCTTGTAACACATTTTCTAATGACTAGAAAACGTATACACATTTTGTTACTTCCTTACCAGAATATAAAAAGATGCTATTTATCTTAGCAGAGTTAACCTTAATTACGTACAGAGAGCGACACAAGTTGTGTATATTTATACATTTAAAAATTAAGCCAACTAAAGTTTATCGCTGTATAATTATAATCTTAACTTGTTGTTTATACTGTACAAGGTTTCCACGGAAGGTTAGCATTTAGGTTAATCGCTCTTTCGTATTTCATACCACATCAAATTTGATTAAAATTATCTAACAAAATGCATATTTAAAAACGCCCGTTATTAACACCTCCAGTAAACGATGTATAACAAGATGTGCTGCTTCAAGCTTATCTCACAGACATAATATCTGGCGAGCTCATGATAAATACTTGTACTCATTTATTTGCATTTAAATTTTGGATTAAATTGAGGCTTCATAATACAGTGTAATAGCGACTGACTGTAAACGTGATGATTGTGGATTTGATTACATTTTCTTATAGCTTTACGCTTTATCCTCCTCATAGCAGTAGACAGAGGTAGACAGAGGGAACTGTAGGAACCTTAGAAACCTAATGTTAAGACACTCCGTTCTCAGTCAGACCAATTTTCATTTCCTACCAGTGGTAAGTCAAAGTGAAACGTGGAGTTCTGTCACTTAACACGTAATATTTCAAGAGGAACAGTGGAAAACGGAGTGTCTGTAACAGGATAAAGCTAAAATAATAATAAGAATAACGATAGCATATGACGTTTTGTTCCATGACTCAGTAAGTATTCAATATTTCCGAAACAACAATCATCCGTGTCAATGATTTATGTACCATAAACTCGTTCGCAAAAACTATAAACACTGTGCAATAAATAACGAACGAAATCGATCACGTACGTATAAATGCATTCCGCAAATTGGCAGTTTGAAAAGCTGGACGCGAAACCACCCGGACAATTGGATTCATTAAGTAATTTGTCTTCAAACATGATTTACTTTTTGAAGCTGTGTAATTATGTTTTTTTTTATATATTTTATATATATGTATATATGTTGCCATTTTCTTAAGTAAACTTAAAATATACAAATAAATATTCATATTTTATATTTATAAAATACGATTTTTTATTTTGTTACTCTGTCACGAACACTCTCACTAACCTATATTAACATGAATGACGAAGTACTATTCACGTCATCTGGCTTAAGACACCTGACCTGACCTGTACACTCTTTGTAGGATTCCGCAAAGCTTCTACCAATGAAAAATAAAGTATATACCAAGTTAGGCACAAAGCACCTAAAGCTAAGACACTATATTATACCAATTTCCATTGAATTTTGAGATATTAGTTTCCGTAGTGAGAGCATCTCGGAGAGTGGAGATGAGCGTTACTGCATTTTAAAGGCAACTACATATCCAGTCACGTCACTACGCCACGATGTTCTAACAAATAATTTAAATAATCACATTTATAAATATATTACTTCAATTACACTTCTGTTCGATAATTCGAATAATTTTAACGATTTACATTACGCTGTAAAGGTAGTTTTGACACACCTGACACCGGAAGTGGCGAGGTTTAAGCGCCGGCATGCTACGTGTTTCCGCTCGTATTGTTGGTTCTTACAAAAAGCGAAAACAAGCTCATTGTATGTAATTTAATTAAATGGCTCATCCGGTTAAGCTTTATTAGCGCTTACGATTTGTCTTCAAAGGGGTTTTTGTAAAAGCTCACGCCGGTACCTCAAGGGATCGCAATGATAATGATTTCAAGCGTTGCCTTTGACAGGATATTTTTTGTTATATTTTTAAAATTTCGGTTCAAGACGTACTAAAATGTTTGTATCTTGAGAACAATTTTTTTGAAGGCATTTATTGATGTCCGATATAAATTATTTATAGTTTTCATGAATGCTACATGTATACAGTGTAACTTTTTTATATGTTATAGAGAATTTATTTATTTTGTATCAGAATCCCTGATGCTGATAAGATAAGAACATCCTTGGATTCATATCACAGTATCATTAGAATGACCGTGTGATTTGAAATTGTATTATAAATATACACTTACGAAATATTTAAAAAAAAAACTATATCTCTTAACAATTCTTAACATCTTCTCTTCAAATAGCTGGCAGAATCACAAATATTAGAAATAATGTCTTAATCATATCTGACTTACCGACTGCCAATCCTCCTGTCTTTCGATCCTCGCTGGTTCTGTACGTTTGGCGAGCTCGGCTCGTCGTAGTTGCTCGCGGGCTCTAGTGCCGAGGTCAGCTGGGCCTACTTTGATGAACTGTAGTGGGTTGGCCGCAGGTTTGCCAGGTATGACCGCGGCTGTGTGCGGTCGAGTTGCTAAGAAATCCGCGCTGTCTGTTGTCTGTGAAAGAAGGTGTTTTATTAGAATTTTTGTTTGAATGTGGTGTATAACTATTTGCTATAATAATTTAAAATAAATGGTATATGGAAAAGAGAACGTAGCAATTAGAACACGAACATGTCGGCGCTGCGCTAGGGTTTCGTTGTGCAGAGTATATTTTTCATAATAAAATAACATAGTAATATCAATCATGGGGTCATGGGTTTCAGAATTTCACATAATTCAGTCATTTTTATTGAATCAACAACAAACATTTATGTTTAATATTTGAAAATAATATTGTAAAAAACTTTTCATTACAGATACGTTTCACTTATTTGATTAATTAAACATTAATTTCCATACTAAATAATTTCATAACAACAAAATCATAAAACGTAAATTGATTTGCACCCATACGTGTACGGTCACGTTTAATATTAATAATTTATCACCTCAGTAAGAAAAACAAATAAAATATGTATATTACAGTCAAATTTGAGGCAAGACAATATGTTTTCCTGTGTTATGTAAGAGGATATACAAGAAATGAGCCCATGCTCAAACATTACCATTAATGTTACAAAATATATTTCCTACAGTAAAAGCTAGCGATCACTTGCTTAATTTGCATAAAATAATATAAAATGATTGTACAATACTGTTTTAAATGGATTTGACATAGAATAATTTTTTGCACTTCAATAATGATGACTGCGTTGCGACACCAGCGAAGAGCAAGAATTAAAAGCTTTTTATGAAGTTAATTTGTAATTATTCCGTAACTCTTGAACGTTATATAACAATTGGAAATTGACAAATAAACGTTTTATAAATGTATTTATATACATTTTTGTTCACTTAATCTTACTACTAAAGTAAATTCTGTAATTTATAACTGTTGTGCTTAGATTTAAATTTTTCGAATGGTATAACTAAACGAAATGCCTGCGTGCGTTTGCGTTTACTAGACTGGGTAAACAAATCGAGAAAATGAAAATAATTTAGTACCTCAAGCGGGATTCGTACCTACAACCACGTTTAGGTTCATCAGAAAAAATCAATCAAAAAATCTATATAATATGTTACTATTTCCATTTCTATACATGTATAGATTGTATATAAGCTTCATAAAATTGCTAGGCTAAAATTTGTAACGTATAAGTAATTTATATCAATTCTTACTACCTGTTTTACAATGTGTACGCTATAAACAATGTTTTAATGCACATTCTGCTATGCTACATTCTAGATATTTTACTGTCATTATAGGTATAATTAAGGCTGGATCACGTCACAGATGAGTGTTGCACAACATTAAATAACTCATTTGTAAAATATTACTGATATTCTTTACATGTAGTAAATATATACAGATAAACAACTACAGGCAAGACAGGACCGTCGTGGCGCAGAAGCGCAATGTCTGTCTGTAACGCGACGGTTTCTGGGTTCGATCTCCAGTCGAGGAAGATGGATTTTTCTATTTCCACTTTCTTCGCTCTGACAAACTAGGCAAAGCGCGGCGTTGAGTTCCGCCACTCAACACGCAATGCCTCGAAAAATGCGGAAAGCGGGGACGGAGAAAGCAGAGACTAAGCAACGGAGTGTCTTAACACTAGGTTCCAGCACAGTCCCTGCAGTTCCCTCTGCCTACCCTGCATTATGCGATTATGCGGGATAAAACGTGAAGCTAAAAAAAAAAACAACTACTATAGCGATATGCGTTATATTGCCACATCTATTTTTTTTATAAATTTAAACAAAGTTCAAAGACTTAAACGAGATATTTAATCTACATTGTCCTTTAATAATATACGAGTTTGTATGTACGATGTTAATATATATTCTGTAATAACTAAGTTCGATCAAAATCAGGTTATCTAAAAATTTAAAAAAAATACTTTTATAGTACCTACAAGCGCTTAGGAAGTTATCTACCTACCACTACTTGGGTAGGTGGGTAGCAAATGGTTTTATTCCGTCAATATACTTAAATACTTACATACTACGCTATGTATGTCATATACAACATTTAATGAGTTAAATTATACGTGGAAAACAGTTTTAGCCTATTATTTGGTATTATATATGCATTTTAAATGAGATAATTTTTGTCTTAACTCAATAAATATCACACAAATTATTTAATTACTGGTAAAATTTGTGTTAACGTAAAAAAGAGTAAAACCAAGGATTAAACTAAATAAATAAATCTTAATATAAAATCTATACAATTAGTTTTTTGCATTACGTACGTCGTATACCAGATTCATATGACCAATAAACGTAGCCTAGCAAAGGACGGCCGTACAAAGTTCAAGACAGCTGCATCGTTATATATAAAGTGCATACGTTCTAAATTTCGTTACATTATAAATAGACACTATTCACTGTTCACACTTGGCATCGCGTTTATTTCCGAACATATAGTAACCTAATTTCGTAATTCGAATACCTAATACGATATGTCTTATATAAATGTTTATAAATAACGATCGTTCGCTACAGTAGCGGATTCAGTTCTCAATACTTAAAATGTATGACTTCAAATTTCTTACACTCAGTAACTTCGTTTCTATAGAGAAATAGTAGTAACTAAAATTGTATAACAATGAAAAACTTCTAAGTGATTGAAGTAGTTTTGACAGTAAGTACAGTAGGTTTCCAGCGATAACCGTGATATAGAGTTTTTTAATAAATTTTCTCTATATGAGTTCCGCCACTCTGCAATGCTTCAAAAAAGCAGAAACCAGGGAATCCCATGGTTCTCTGGCTGCATTGCTATGTGCGGAATAAAACGTGAAACTCTTAAGTATTGCTATGACTTGTATTTTGATTATTACTTTGGATATATATATATATATATATATATATATATATATATATATATATATATATATATATATATATATATATATATATATATATATATATATATATATATATATATATATATATATATATATATATATATATATATATATATATATATATATATATATATATATATATATATATATATATATATATATATATATATATATATATATATATATATATATATATATATATATATATATATATATATATATATATATATATATATATATAACGACTACATCAATGAATATCTCAACTTACAGCATTCTTTGCGTTTACTTTAATTAGCCAAAGAAAAATATTTGCTTATTATTTGCACGTGAAGCCAATTGGCTGGCATTTGAGGAATGTAACTTATCAATTAGCTGTTAGATAGAAATTTCTATTAAATACTCGTTAGAAAACGACTGTATATCAACTTATGTCTTGTTGCTGGTTACTACAATTGTCACTTTCTGATGAATAAATTAAATTTATAATTGCGACAGAGAGTTTAATGTTTAAATTCTATTCTCTCCGTATTTTCTTATTTAGGCACAGTTTCATAAGTGTAGGCAAAATTTATTTTATAATGTCACATGTAAAAAAACTTACATGTCCTTTAGTTTTTGTTTCAAAATCTTAGTTCAACGACACTTACAACTCCACAACCAATTAAAATAAACTTTTAAGTTAAAGTTAAAGATAAGTCTCACTTCTGTTTTACACAAATTTATTTCTAATATTCAACTTAATTAGGTATGCACTTATTCATATACTAACTAAATGAAATCTAAGCTCAGAACGTGCGTTCTCGAGTTAGTTCACGAAGGCACTGCCTTTCGCGCTTTTCCTCTGGGGAAAGTATTAATTAATACGACGTTATTTCAAATGCTTGCGGTAACAATTGATGAGTCGGTTACGTGGCCGTGACAATAAAAACTGATTTCCGTAAAAAATACGAATTAAAATTATTATAAAGTATAAATATAATGACATGTTAAAGCGTAGGCTATTTCCGGTTCAGTTGAAATAGATGTATTAATTTAAGGGGTAAAAGCTCTCGTTTTATGAGGATCCTTTGGAAGGTATGTAGAAGTTAATGTGGTAGTGGACGAGACAAAACAGTTCGTTCTCCATTCTCTCTGACTAATCAGCTAACATTATTATCAATAATGTTGTGTATGTTAATATTATTATTTTTTAACATTTTCAACCAATTTTAGCATTTATTACTATTGTAAAGTCTCTCCGAAGATTCAGGTTTAGTGACTAATATATATATATATATATATATATATATATATATATATATATATATATATATATATATATATATATATATATATATATATATATATATATATGTATATATATATATATATATATATATATATATATATATATATATATATATATATATATATATATATATATATATATATATATATATATATATATATATATATATATATATATATATATATATATATACACATACATACTAGACAGGCCGATGACACGTTGTCATAGCAACGTAAGTTTTTTTTGTAATATACGTTAGCGTTTACCATAATAACTATGTTAATTTAAAGTTTATTACTTTAAAGGTTAATCAAAAATATAATATCGACTCTATGTTCTCTTTTACCATACAAACTTTACATACGCCAAATTTATTTTAAAATAACTTTGTGATAAAATTTGAACATATTAAAAATATTGTCAGAATCAAAATATATCTTATCATATCTGCCCACGCGTCGTATTAACTTTACGAGTACTTACACGTACCTCTACCAAAATCAATAATTTGAGCTTGACAATTACGTATCATATAGAATTAATATACAACTATTGTATAGTTGTAAAAATATAATAATAACCTAATATATATATATATATATATATATATATATATATATATATATATATATATATATATATATATATATATATATATATATATATATATATATATATATATATATATATATATATATATATATATATATATATATATATATATATATATATATATATATATATATATATATATATATATATATATATATAGAATAAATTGTAATAGACTTTTCGAGTAATTTTTTTACATACATAATAAAATACAATATATAACACATATCTTGCGTATGCGTATATAATATATGTATATGCGTTTTTTACATTAATTATGAAAACAAATAAATCAAATTTGACAGGACACATATAGCGGAAGCGTGTAACATACATATAGTCACTTCTCTATATCGTGTGGCACGTTACAATTATTTTCCGCTTGATAGTTTATGAAAATGCTAGAGCGATATGTAATGGAATCGAAGCTGTCCATTATTAAATTAGCTAGCTTAGTAGAAATTAAACAGCGATTATTTTCGTTTTAGGGTTAAAATAAAATTATTGGGATGTATAACATATGACATAAACATATACTTATAAGATCTCAAATATGCTAATTTTCCCGTAATCTCTTATATAGAACGAATTAAAACAATAAAAATTTCAGAATATTTTGTACAATCTAATTACTCTGTAAGAAGTTTCTAATGTACATTTGGATATGAATGATATAGTCATATAAAAATATGTATTTATAATTTAAATTTACCTTAACATATGGTCCCGTAGAATGTTCTTGAGAATATGCCTAGCCTTGTAACTCTTGGTATGCAACGGCTGATTGGGTCTAAACAATGTTTATATGACGAATCTAGACTAATCATATAAAAAATAATGATATCATTTGAACTTACGCTGCAGTTCATCTATTTCGTTATGGCTCTTGACATAATGACGGGCGAAATCGTGAGACTCGTTACTAATTAGAAAGGGACCGCTTGTCTAATTAGAGAATTTGAAACTCGCTGTTTTATTAATTAATATTGGTTATCGCATTATGTGTTAGCAAATATTTTTTTATTTTTAATTATGTGTTTGTCATACTTAGGAATTAATGGAAAAAATTGTTGTTATGTTATGTTGTGTAAACGTTTATTATTTTTTGTTAAAATGACCTGAACTTTATGACTATATAATAATAAAGTTAGAAAATAGTACTTCTTTTATGAAAAAAGGGAAAACTGAACCCTTACCAAATAATTGTCGTGCTTGTCAACACTCTTTCTCAAAGACATATGTAATACTAACTGAAATTGTAGTATCATTAAAAAAATAACAATGAGATTAAGTTCAATACTACAATAAAAGACTTTTGCAATGTTCGCAGGGATAATTGAAATCTATTACATATTGTTAAGTGAGAATAATCAATTCAATCAAAATCAACAATATTATATACTTTTTTTTTTAGCTTCACGCTTTATCCCGCACATGACAGGGTAGGCAGAGGGAACTGCCGGGACCGTGTTAACCTAGTGTTAAGACACTCCGTTGCTTAGTCCCTGCTTTCTGCCTTCCTCGCTTTCCGCCTTGTCGAGGCATTGCGTGTTGAGTGGCGGAACTCAACGCCGCGCTTTGCCTAGTTTGCCAGAGCGAAGAAAATGGAAATAGAAAAATCTATCTTTCCTAACTGGGGATCGAACCCAGAAACCGTCACGTTACAGGCAGAAGTTGCGCCTCTGCGCCACGACGGTCCTCAATATGTACTTCTTCTTCTTCTCTATATTTATGGCGTTCCGAGCGTGCCAGTTGAGCACAATTCACTTCGCCAATATCACGTCGAATGGAGAACACACAATGGGGAATGTACGGTAAAAAGGAGATAGCATTACACAAAAGAGAAATGGATGTTCAAAAAAATATTATGTAGTATGAATAAACGGAACATGTATCGAAGGTCCTCTAGGATGTCCAAGGGGCTGGCAACGATTGGACATAAAGACCGAAGATCAACGTCATTGGACACGAATTATCCAATATGCCCAACAGTAGAAAAAAACAATGATGATGATGACATAATGTTGTGACATAACATCATAATTATCACAAAATTATGTCACGAGCAATAAAAAATGACCGTAAATAAATATATATTATATATATACATTAATCTAGCCTGAGAGTATAAACGTTTTTATTTGAATGCACAAAGAAAGCAGGTGTTATCTTGTTTTGTTAACGGCACAGCAATAACTCTTCCGCATCGTGGTTTGTAATTACTCGTATAACTTGGCATAACTATATTAACTTTTCTCACGCATTAGGTTATTTATTTAAAGAAATAATATATAAAAGTTTATGTTTTTATCATATAATATATGAGAACATATTATATAACATATAAATATATATAATTACGTATTTTTTATATTCATTAATTTCCAATATTGTTTGGTATATAAATATAGCACTTATAGCAATATATTTTTTGTAATATTTTTTAGATATTGCTTGTCCTGTGGTGGAACGCCGTCGTATTATGTCAAATTACACTGAAGATACGTAAAAAATTGATTATTTGGTTGAATGGAGCTCAAAACCATATCCATAGCGGAGTACAGTTAGTTATACCTGATTTCCGATGAAGTATAATACAAAATATATAATATGCAAATAATATCTCTAAAAATATTATTAAATATCTTTATAAATGAAATCGTGAAAAATTTTAGTGTTATAAGTTTATTATTGACAGAAATAATAAATCACATAAAAAAAATAGATTCACTTGTTCCATATAAATCTACCAACGATGCATGCTATTTTGAAAGGTAAAATATAAAATCAGATGCTACCAAACATATATTATATATAAAAAAATCATATATAAAACAATAAAAAAAAGAACTAACCTGGATTTAACAGTTAAATGTAAATATAAACACTTGGCAAGGCAGTAATCGGCAGAACGTATAGACAAGCACTGATCGCTCCGTGCGGTGTTACGCTGTAATGCTTTCTCTGTTTACGTGACTTTTTTGAGAATATATCTTGTTCCCTAGCGGCTATCTGTTATATATGACCTAATAGATAAGGCGAGGACATTGTTATGTGAAAGCTCGTTGTTAAAAAAGTTTGTATTTAACATAAAAGCACTTATTGTAAATGAAATAAAGATATATACACTGCGTATACCTAGTCAATAAAGTAAGTACATTCTTAGTAAGGATTGGAAAATGTTCAACTGTCACTTAAAATGATCACGATATCAAGTGTCAAAAACTGTCAAATACTTTATAATTTCATTAGTGTGTCAAACAAGTGAAATCTATGACGGCTGTTAATATATCCTATAAGCTTGACATATAAATATACATATTATTCAAATTTGAAAATAATTATCTAGGTATATCCAGTCTAGGTCAAGTAGAGCTTAATCTTGAAAGCATTATCAATAAATATAAGAATAATGAAGAAAGAGAAGAGAGTCACCCTTTAAACCATGTGACCATTTTTCACCAATATGTTTTTAGGAAAAACAGATGTTTGAGTAATATAGAGTAAATATTTAAAATTTCTAAGATCAAAAACGACTGCCCCTTAAGCAACAAGCCGTAATGCATATAACATGAGGCGCAACACCGTAACTGCGAGCGTGGTGCGAATTGCTCGCCGACATTAGATAACTTTACTATGGAAAGTTGGGACATTTTTATAATGGGCATTAAGTACAATTACAAATCTGGGTAAAAATATTTAAATTTTTCTGTATTAGTTAAACCAATTACGGCGTTCATAGATCTTCTCGTTCTTGAATAAAAAGCCATAAGCCGTATGATGTTCCACGGAGAGGTTTTCTACCAGGTTGGTAGATGATCTGATCATGGTCGCAGAATCGATCCTTGTGAATATAGATTCTTTTCAATTTCAAACAAACATGTTACTGTGTTACGAAAGATGCGGAAATCAGAGACGGATAAAGCAGGGACTAAGCAACGGAGTGTCTTAACACTAGATTCCTATGGTTTCTTACGGTTTCTTCTGCAGTTCCCTCTGCCTACCCTGCCATGTGCAGATAAAGCGTGAAGACATAAAAGATGTTGCTGTGGTAACCTAATCATAGTGAAAATTGTAATCTATGTGCAACGTAGGTCCCATTTCAACACAAACACTCGTGTGCCGTAATATTTGTCACCGCTGACCGGTCAACATCGACCGCGTGGGTGTCACACCTTCGCTATAGCCTTTAATGATTGAGTCATATGATGCATTCTTTTGTTAACTTACTTGATTATGGAATTTTGGATTCGAGGTTCAGTGATTTTATTTTTTAATACTGCAAAACGATTTATTTAATATTTAAAGGAGCTGTCAAAAACAACTCGTAAAATACTTGATATATAATAAAAACATCATTTCTATATACACAGACCTCCAAAAACAGAAGCAAGAATTAAAATGAAATGTAAAAGCAAACTGTAGTAAACAGCGAACGAGAGCACCGATAACGATCTGCTAAACGCCTATACTGGTACGATTAACCCCATAAGATATGTCGAAATATTAATATTCATTTCGCATTCAGCCCGAGAATATTTTCGAAAGAGATTTCTTTAGACAATTATAAAACTATTAAAATGCAAATCTTTCAGTTTTGTCACCATCTGTTATCTATAAAGTTTGAGGCAAGACACAATTAAGATTTACGACTATGTATGCATATTTCGAAAAGTAGGTAGGTATTTTGTATAATTAATATTGTTAGCCAAGTTGAATTTGAGCAGAATGCCTTAGATATATTTAGTCGAATATAAAAATAACACTACAATAGAAATCAATATTCAATAATTTAGTTTTTTTAGCTTAGCGCTATATTTCTCATAGGGATGTATACAGAGAGCGGTGAAATAGAATAATGCGTTGTAAATTGAAACATCGAAATAATTAGTTAAACCCCCGTTTTATTATTCCTACTTTAGACGTGCTTACAAGCTCAATGGGTAGATATTTTGTCTGTAAACATTTCGTCACATTGCTTTAACATTTTTGTAATGAAAATAACACAAGAAAGCAAAATATATGTATATTGTTATCTCGAACGCATAACTAACACCAAGACGAAAGAAATAAAACCAATCTTATTTCAATATATAAATGATGAGACTGATCTAATTTCGTCATACATTAATTATTTCTTAACGTAGTAAAATTAAAGATTCGTCTCAGATTACTCAACGGGTGACGTTGATTGATAAATAATTATATTATTATTCATATTTACAAACTTATAATGAGGTACGGTTTCTGAAATATCTTGAAGTCGTCATTAAATGAGATGTTGATGCTGTTTATGTTTTTAATTAAGACTACTTTCTTAATGAGGCATTTCCAGATCTGTATTAATTCTAATAAATTTCAAAAGCATCAAGTTTGTATGTCGCTAAGTAGTGTTGTAATATATATTGTTTTTTTTTTAGTTCTTTATACATTATACCGTTAAAGACGGAATTAAACAATTATTAGTATATTATGTGTTACAAATACTGAGTTTCATATATTCTTTAACAAGACCTAGGAAATGAAAATATAGGGGAATTCAAGCATTCGCCAAAGCTTATATATTTATATTTTATATGTATATTTTTTATAGACACTAAAGCAGGCGAAATCTTAATTTCTTTCCGATTTTTTTTTGGCTTTTGGCATTATATGTAAAACGGCAAACTTATCGCCATGGTATTACTACTCATTGACTGCCTCACTGGCCAACAACGACATTATCATATTAAAAAATATTATAACTTAACATGAAATTCTCAGTAAAGTGCTTTCTCATACTCATATAATATTTGCAGTGTTTAGTATCTTATCATAGTTATTGTAGGTCTGACACTGATTGCATTGTTGACTGTGTTCAAACAAACATGATATACCTAGACTCGTCACGTCTAGTCTTCCTAGAAATAGATAAACGGTAATTACCTACCTGTTATTAGTCTTAGCATACAAACTATGATAAACTAGGGTTTAAACGAGAGAATACTACAGAAATAAAAGTAGTAAGTAATAAAAACGTGTCTGAAACGAGAATTAAGCAAACTCAATCACCGGAGAGCATGTATGAAGAGGCTAATGATAGTGGACGAGGCGGAAGAGGTGCGTTAGGAGGTGAGAGAACAGCGTTGCGTTCTCTCTGACTACCCCGCTATATAGGATAGAGCGTGAACATAAATTATACTTACTTATTTTATATTTTTATGTTTTTACATTGTTACATATATATATATATATATATATATATATATATATATATATATATATATATATATATATATATATATATATATATATATATATATATATATATATATATATATATATATATATATATAATATATATATATATATATATATATATATATATATATATATATATATATATATATATATATATATATATATATATATAATTCTTGAGACCAGTTAAATGTAATATTCCCTTGCAGTGTGCAGGTGTATACAAACTTGATTGTGACTGTGGCTTATCTTACATTGGTCAAACAAAGAGAAGCATCGGTGTTAGGGTGAAAGAGCACATCTCAGATATCAAGAATGGGCGTGTATTAAAGTCAGCTGTGTGTGAGCACTCCTTGAACAAACCTAACCATTACATCAGGTTTGATAAACCTCATATACTCGCTAGGGAAAATAAATATATTCCTAGAATGATCCGCGAGGCTATTGAAATACAAAAACATCCTAATTTCAATAGAGAAGACGGTTGGAAGCTTTCTACCACTTGGGATCCACTTATAAAAATTTTAAAATCCCAAACACACCACACCAGAGGGCAGGATACAGTCAGCTCATTCTGCAGGAATCCAGGGCAGTACGCGAGGCAACTCAGGAACCGTTGGCGGTAGTTTGATATAATAATTGTATCAAATGACAGACGAATGCCACCTCAGTCTACCCGTGACCACGGACTACTGCAAAGTGTTCGAAACGTCGGGTTTCACTAAAAAATGATAATATACGCGATAAATCCGGTTAAATTGTTTTTTATATATATATATATATATATATATATATATATATATATATATATATATATATATATATATATATATATATATATATATATATATATATATATATATATATATATATATATATATATATATATATATATATATATATATATATATATATATATATATATATATATATATATATATATATATATATATATATATATATATATATATTCATTTAATAAAATCAGATGCACTCCACTATACTAACATACACGCAGCGTAAGAAACGGAAACATCGAGATGGGTTATCACGGAACAAACAATCATGACCGATAGCGAGTGCAACGGCCGCGTGCTACTGATGCGTGCTGCTAAAGACTATAAAACATAATATATATATGTAAGCTCAGATTGACTTGGCAAGTAGATATAAGTAAAAACAAATAAAATTAGCCTATATTTTGTATGAAAAGTATACTTTGCACTCGCGTTGTTAAGTTAGATATGTGGACATTAATTTAACACACCCGCCCACGCCGCCAACAAAGCTCCTTTCACGCTTAATTAGTTTGAATGTCGGTTTAAATCTTAGATCTGATGCATTTTTACATACATATAAATATAATTAGTACTGTTACTGTTACTTATTTATTAAATTGAAATATTTAAAACTAACCCTGGAGATAGTTTTTCTGTAAATAGTTTTTTTAGGTAAAGCTAAATTATATATTAATACATCTAAGTATATACAGCAGGGTACGGAAATACCGGTACTCTTTGCCTTAAATCTTTTATTTTTATATTGATTTAAAAAAAATATAATATTAAAATCCTTATGTAAACCAGCACCAATCCCACTCAACACGTAATGCCTCGAAAAAGGCGGAAGAGAGTAAACGGAGTGTCTTAACACTAGGTTCCCTATGGTTCCTGCGGTTCCCTCTGCCTACCCTGCAATGTGCGATAAATTAATAAATAAATATAAATATTAAATATTTTATATCTACATAAGTCGTCGCATTATCACATACAACAATCGTGACGTACAGAGGCCTAATTAGTGTAGGTATTTGAGGTCGAACTTAGCAATGATTAGTTGAAGGTTTAGGAGTTAGTATCGGATAGGAGTAGGGAAATATCCAATTACCCCCATTAGCGCAGTTGTAGGGTTTGATGACGTAGTGCGATCGATACATGTCAAGGTAGCTTAGGTGGAGTTCACTTACCAGTTAGTGAAAAGTATATTTGTATATTTGATACTAGCGAGTGATTAAAATTTTGTATTGTGAACGTGATTTATGATAAAGGTTTCAGGGCATCAGCAGGGTAGGCAGAGGGAACCGCAGCAACTTTTGTGTTAAGATACTCCATTCTCTGCTTTCCACAATTTCGAGGCATTTCGTGTTGAGTAGCGGAACTCAACGCCGCGCTTTGCAGGTTTTATTTGTAAATCATTTAACCTAACAGTCGCACCAATTTATCAAATTATTTAACATAATTTTTATTTTCGATGCGGATGCCGACCTCACCGTGTTGTAGGGAACGGATCTCAACGGAACGGAATGGGCTACAATTATACGTATAGATTTAATGCATATAATAAAAATCACTATCCGAGAGCATCCTATATAACAATACGGAATTTTGAAACCAAATCTCAAATGCAATCAATTCAATTAAAATATTCATAGAGATTTCGACAGGAAATGTCATCGTAATATTCATATATAGCATATCTATTAATAAAGTGAGATGATATCAAAAAGAAATGGTGTGTCGCGTGCCACAACAACGGGGGCATAAGCCACTTTCTCCAAGGTCGATCTATTGTGCATTGTTCGGCTGAGAATACTGGCTTACTTGTGCTAGTGTGTGACAAATTGACTTAATTCCAATTAAAAGATAACTGATGTTTTAACGTGCGTTTTAAATATGTAACGTTTTAATATGTATGTTATATCTTCTAAGAGGTCAATGAGTATAGAGGTAATATTAATATCTCAAAAATTTTATACCAAATTTGAACCTAGAGCTTTTTTGCTTAGCCATTTTTGTTTTAAAGAGAATTACGAAATATGAACATGGTAGTATAGTTTTGTTGCAAGTTTATATATTTGTACGACTTTAAAAAAATACCCAAAAGTATTGTAAAGCATTTCTTAAATAATTTTATAATTATTTTTCACAATATAATTTAATTATATTTATTCAAAATAAATAAACACGAGTATGTGTATGTATGTACGTGTGTAATCAGTATAAATAATACACAAAGTCCTCAATACCCAGATTACGAGATAATTTTTGCAAACAGTTTTATCGTTATCAGTTTGTGCATTCCTTATTACTATGTTATGCAAATATGCATTTTCACTGAGATAACATTTATGAGGACAAACGACTTGCACGTTTTGAATTTTGCAAAGTTTTTATAATTTAAAAAAAAACAATTTAAACGGATTAATCGCGTCCGCGACTACGGACTGCTGAAAAGTGTCGGGTTTTCAAAAAAAAACGTCAATATACGCGATTAATCGGTTTAAATTATTTTATTTAAATTGTATAATGGTCGCGAAAATAAAAAAATAACTAAATAAGTTAGCGTGTTATTTTTTATTTTTTCCAAATAAACTGAAAAAAACTTCAAGTCAGATTTTTTTTATAATAATAATGAAGTTTAAAAAAACGCAAAGCAATTCTCTGATTTAATTAAAATAAAGGACCCCAAAAGACTGTAGTAATAATTAAAGTAATGTCAACGATAAAACTTGTATAAACATGTGCCTGTATTCCTTGACCTCTTGAACCAGTTCCAGATACTGTACCAGGATCATATGCTTGTAAATTTGAGCAGCTGTTTTATACCAGCAAATTATTTTAAATACTATTTATATTTGTAAATATCTTAAATATTGTAATAAGTTTTTTGATCTAAATATAGTAAACTTTGTGTTAAAACAGTGATTTTCGCTCAATTCTCGAAAGACAACGCCGTAATTTGTGCTTTTGTAAATGTAAACAGTTTTGTAATGTTATGAAAATTTCTCTTATTTAAATTTTATTAAGCTCCATTGTACTGGATTCAACCTTTGTAAAGAGATTAGTACCTGTCCGTACTAATTAATTCAAACATAAAACGTACATATAGTGGTGTTCACATAAAGTATAATACTGTAATATTTTACATCGTGAGGTCGGAAGTTCGATATCGAGCGTTCATTAAATAAATATTTGTATAATAAATTGTCTTGTATATATACTTAAACTGAACAAAGAGAGTCTGTAGGTACTTTTCCGTGTAATATCCATAGATAATAACATTATTTTGATTTAAATGAACCTACAAGAGAGCTTTAGTTAATTTAAATTAAAAAGCTCGACTTCAACTAGAAACTTATATAAACTACATAAGTACATTAGTAATTATAAATGTCACATTATTTATCTTTATAGATTTTACGAGTATTTTATAATCTCATCTCCATATAAAACAAAGGCGTGAGTCATGTGTTATGAGAGTAATTTAGTGGCGGTCACGAAAGGTCAGGCGCGATGTCGTTTGATTTAATTTCTTTTAAACCTGCTATCATATGTGGGTGTATAGATGTTTTAAGTATTAAAATTTTATGATCTTTATCTGTATATGAATTAATTTTAGTTTAAAATAGTAGTCAGAACTAGATACAACTTTAGAGGTTATCTGTTAAAAGTGGATAAAAAATGTCAGTAATACGTAACGTAGAACGTATGACGTAATAACTAAAACAGGCCTAAAGTATAGATTTACTAATAGATATTCTAGGGATAATATTAGATATTATTATATATCTTACCTTAGGATTTAATAATCCCACCAGATTGATGCTACGTCAATTCTGTATTATCACCTAATTTACTTATAACTACCAAGTTTCAAACGTAATGAAACGAAGGTTTTTATTTCACCAAAACTTGATTAAATTAGCTAAATCTAATGTTAATATAATAAGCACACCATTTTTGAATATTGCATATTCCATATAAATCTATTTCGCATTTAATAATTATTATAACTATAAAATACATATTATTTATGTATTTCTGTAATTGGTAAGAGAATTCCATTTATCACGCAAGTCGGAGTCAACCTTAACCTTTACTCGCTGACCGCAAAGGAATCCTGATTGCGTTAGAATATTTGTTATTGTGACTCAATCCATATATTAGCTGAATTTTATTTAGAATGTTCTTTGCTACTTGTTTTAGTCATAATAAGTCGATTTATTTCTATATCTATATATTTGGCTATAACTATTCAATATCGTCATAATTAAGTAATATTTAAAATTTGATCTGTATTACACATATTTTTAAGAGAAATCGTACATTTTGTTAACAATTTTTTCGCAAATATTTACACAATATATTATGTAAAACTCTTACTTTATTTGTAGGTGTAAAATAAACAATTAATATGACAATGTAAACCAATATCGAGGTAAAGGCCACCAGCACTGCCATGTGGCGGAAAGACTCAATTTACGTCACTTTATACCGACCTAATTGACTTTCAGCATTTCGTTCTAATAGACTATTACTTGAAACAAACGTCTCTGTTGCGGAGACAGTAATGGTCGGGGAAAAGTGGCCTCGGGGCATATATTCCTACTGTAATACTCGCATATGTAACGTAGCCTAGTATTTACTTGTTACTTTTAAAAATAGACTAAATTTTCTTGATCTTTTTTTAGGAATTTCGCACCCAAAGGGTGAAACGGATCTGTTTGTCTTCAGGCAATATCTCGTAAACTATGATAGCAAGAAAGCTGAAATTTTCACAAATGACGAATTTCCGTTGCTGCTATAACAATAAAAAAATTTAAAAAATATTGAGAGGTGTCCCCATATAAAAAAAGTATTTTTCATATTTTTTGCTTAATATAAACGGTAAAAGGCACACGCTTCAAATTTTCACAGTATATTTACTTGTATATTACCTTTCAAAATAAATAATAATTAAATAAAAGGGGGACAGAAAACAAAATTTTAAGCTATTTGTATAACTGTTATTTTCCAGGTAATTAGTAGGTAATTACCCTTACTGTACGATCTCAACTCGTACTTCACTCATTTTTATTTTATTTAAAGTGAAACGAAATCTTACTTTGACTAATTAGTAAGATTTCCTTTGGGCGTGATTTGAATCCAGAATTGCGTTACTTCAAATAATATGTTCTGAGCTACAATAACGTTTTTATAAACGTAAACAATTGTGAAAACACCCTTCACCATCACGTAGAGAACGTGCTATTTAAAATCTTCTTTGACTATAAAGTTGCCCAAAGCATTGCTAAATCTACAAGTAATTGATTTCTAGAAATACACTGTAAAAAGGTTTGACACAATTGTGTCCATTGTTTGTCTAAACGAAAATATAAATACGTAGTAACTTACGACTTACGTGAAAATTTACTCAATTTTTAGAGAAACCACTGTTGTTTTGTATGATTATGTAATGTTTATAGAAGATTAGCTATTCTGATTGTACTTAACAAAAACTGCTTTATTATTCAGTAACAAGTAGCGTGGCATAACAGTTACAAAAATGCATTATTGTATATTTGCATCATTTCAAGTTACAGAAGTCATTATGACAAGTTTTGATTTGTAAAATGGTTGAAAAATATCACTGAGACAAATGATTAATATGTATTTGGACCCAATAAAAGAGTCGATATATATATTAACACCTGCATCTATTACAACTACACATAAACAGTTGAACTATGCATAGCATTTACAGCTTGACACCATGTAACAAGATTTCCCTTTCGAATAAGGTTCTTCCGATTGGCCTTCATTATATCGCAATATAATGTGACCTATGCAGATTGTATCATGAATCAGCTAATCCTCAACAACTTAAACACTAAACGTCTATAAAAGCGATATATCTTTAATAGCCTTGGAATTTGCATTTCTTGACTTTATCATGAAATTGCAAATATTCTTCATTGCACATTTTAATCTCAAAATTGTGTAAGGAACAATAAAAAGTAGTAAAAAACAAATATATGAAACAGAATAAGTAGAGTCTTAACACTAGGTTCATACGGTTCCTGCAGTTCCCTCTGCCTACCCTGCAATATGCGGGATAAAGCGTGAAGCTAAGAAGAATAAGTAAAGAGAACCTAGTGTCAAGATACTCCGTTCTCTGTTTTCTGTGTGAATTCGAGACATTGCGTGTATGTGATGAACTCACATTCAGTGATTTGTCTCACTAGACCACTTTAGATCTTAAGTGAAGACACCATCTATAACCATCGTAATTATACTTAGAAGGTAATCCTACTATGCTTACATATACATAGGTTAAAAACATATATATGAAAAATCCAGACAATATATAATATTGTATATGTTTTAAGCATATCTTAAAGGTAATATTATAATATTATAAACTATTTAGTTTTTACCATTTATGAAGCAACGCCATAAAATATGAAGCGGAAATAACGCGTTAAGAATAATGCAACAATGTGAGAGTAGTCTCAACGGACGGCTATTGTGGGCGCAGGACGCACGAACGGTATAGAACAATAGTTTATATTAATGAAGCCAGTATCAGTGTGGACTCCTGTGTGCCTTTGTAAAGGACTGACGTTGGTTTAGGTTCGATAATGGGAACTAGAGTAAGAATAAAGAAAAGCTTAACTTTCAAAGAGGCTTAGGTTCTCTCTTGTATAGTAATATTTTGATGTTACAAATAACGCAAGTAAACTATATTAATATCAAAAACATTAAAAAATTAAAACGTAGTGTAGAACTTGATTCTATATAAATATATAAGTGACACACTATTCTGTTTCCTAAGCACCTTTTAAATAATTTTTTAAGTAAATTAAAAGCTCTATAAGTCAAAATTAAACCTACAAATCATTTAATACAGATAGAGACATATTTTAACTCCCGGATACCGTTGTACGGCACAGATTTGTATAGAAATAGATAATTATGAACGTTACAGATATACTTTTGTCATTGGCATACGTGACTTATACATCGGTAGTTTAAAGTAACTAAAAGATCTTATAAATAATAATAACAAACTCATTTAGTGAGGACAGTACACGAAGCATACAAAAAAAGCTTAGAATTTAATTTTTTTTTAAATACCAACAGAACTTTTAAATATATTAATTACCTTTTCCATTTCATCATCGGCCAATGCCACTGTTCATCGAACTGACAGCTTTGTCAGGTAAACTGATGATGAACTGACACGAAAGGTCGATGCTAATATGTGTCACAATAGTGTAAGCATTTGAAAATTTGTTAAAATTCAAACAGGCATTGTGTTTTGGTGCTGTCACCTGACGATTTGTAAATGACTTTGACCTTGTATGAGTTATTTGCTAGAATTGAGAAATTCAATGTGAATACTCGTTGCAAAATATATATTGTAAATTAAAATATGTGAGATTGACAAGGAATTGATTAAGAGCCGTCAGATATTATTTATTAGTAAGGATATTTTATTAATATATAATTTATTGATTTTGAAGGCTGATATATCGTTTAGTAACTTATAAAAAAATCCTGTATAATCTGAATTGATTGCGTCACTATACAGTCAGCGTATAGAACTTAGTACATTGTATAACCATGTGATCATTATGTTTAGAGCCCATCAATAAATGTCAATCTATTTTATCAGTGACCGCGCTGTGGTGATACCTTATCACTTCTCGGGAAATTTCTCTTTTGGAACATAACTCAATATATTATTTACTGGTAATTAAACAGTAGTATTAGATGGATTTTATTTTTAAATAAAACTAGCTTTCACTAATGCAGGGACATTAAAAATATATATTTTAGTATAATTTTAAATACTTATTTGTATCATTTCATAATTTCCATAGCAAAATTTGCAAATAGTCAAATTTTTTATTACACTAACCATAAAAACAAAGGTCATAGTATTTCCAATTAACGCCATTAAAATATTTACCATACACAAAAAATTAATATACAGCTTAAACGAATGAAACTCATTTAAATTGGTCACGATTCTTAAATTCAATCGTAAATCGTCCTTAACTGTTCCACATTACGTAAATACATATTCAAATGGCAAATTATTGGCGTTAGTTTTTTTTAGAGCATATTGGCTTCTTATATAATATAACTATATAAATATTATCTTATGGATAATATTACATATTTGTATTCGTTACAAAAAAGTCTTAGTATACATAGGACTTTGATTTCTTTTTATTGTGCTTTAAAACGAACATATTATACTAAACATTATTAAATAACTATAGAAGACGAATCCCGCAAGCATATGTTAAAGATTTACTAACTAAGTAATTACTTATAGCACCTAGATTTGAATAAGACCGGCAATTTAAGTTACCTATAAGTAAATTTTTATTAGAAATAGATACAAAAGAAAAAAAATCAATGCAATTATAGACAAATATCATTTTAATAATAAACATATTACATTCACTATATAACATGTATTATGCAACATGTATAATAATAATTCCCAACACGCACAACTAGATAAACCGTGTATTCTACTACAGATGCAAGATTATGCATAAATTATGCACTGTACCTACTCGTAGGTACCTACAGTACACAGTAATGCATTATAAGATTGCATATTAAATTAAATACATAATAAATAACGTTTATCGCTCATTATTATCGTTAATTGCAATGGCATTTTATCGCTGTATCTTGTTTATATACGGATATACATATTTGTAGGACTTTGGTATAGTGGAAATTTGTAATTAGGAATGACACAATACTTAAGTATTTCTTTGGTAATTTTTAAATAATTTCACAGTCCACTAGCTATCACGATTAAAAAGAGATAAGAGAAAAGCAATTGTAACCAATCACTCACTAAAATCGCAGTTAAATTCATAAACAAAATGAATTAACTATTAAGCAAAACATCTGTAATTTGAATACCAAGTTCAATGTACGTTTTGAAACTATTACCTTATTCTTTATACATTTTATTTAGTTCTACATCTTATCTACATACAGCAGAGTAGGTAGAAATCTTTTTATAGGAAAACAAGCTAAAGAAGCCTTCGAATAAATTGATAGTAAGTGGTCCTTGTAACTAAATGTCGAGACACTCCATTCTCCACTTTCCACCCAAATTCTATACCATAAGTGGTAATGTTTATTAGATATCCGATCACTAGCGTAGGTTTAACCTAATTTTAACATAGAAGGTCTAACAATATTTATTTATTAAACATTTCAGTCAAGAATAATCTCTATTCATAAAATAATATAAATTTTTACATTAAACTAGGTCGCTCTACTTACGTTTGTTTGTGAATTGCATTAAGAGCATGAGTAGAGTTACTCAGTTCACTGTTCGCTGTGTACATTAAAATGTGTGTCGTCTATTGAAGAGGTGTGAATATCATTGAATCTTACGAGCAAATAGCGCCATTCATTACAAATTGTGGGTTACAGTTGAGTTTGCGCTGTTCAGGGACATTTAATGGTTCATACGCATTTTAGACAGCTTTATAATGAAATAAAGATTTAGTAAAAAAATAAGCTATAGTAAATATTACTATTTAAGATATATAATAATATATAATATATATGTACGATATGTTTTCAAAAATCCCTAATTCAATAGTAATAAAAATAAAACATAATAAAAAATGGAATGCAATGACATAATATATGTAAATATGTAAAACATGCAATGATCTCATAGCGAAAAATGAATCATAATTAAGTACAATATTAAAATCAAAATACAAGTCTTCAAATACACACCAACTAAAGATATCAATTTATTTTTGTTTATATTACTCTTGACAACATTCCATTTAAGTTTATAGCTTCGACCTTAATTTTCCTAACAAGGTTAAAATTTAACTACATAACATTATCAACGGTTGTTTTTGTTTATGTTAAATGGTAACTTTCCAGATCATTAATACAGTTATATCTAATGCTAATTATTAACTTCACGCTTTATCCCGCATCATTGCAGGGTAGGCAGAGGGAACTGCAGGAACCATATGAACCTAGTGTAAAGACACTTCCAGAGCGAAGAAAATGGAAATAGAAATATCCATCTTCACCGAATGGGAATCGAACCCTCAAACCTGTCGCGTTTACAGGCAGACGCAGAGGGCCGTCGTGGCGCAGAGGCGTAAGCGTCTGCTAATTATTATTACTATATATAGCAGTTATAACTGACTGTTAAGTTTAAGTATGATAACGCATTAACATTACACAATACGTACGTATTATAAAAACAAATCTTATTTTTTTAATAATCCAAGCTCATTTTTCAATTTACTCTATACTCCGCTTATAGCTAGCTAGCTGTCTGTAACATATACAGAAAAAGCTAAGCTAAAAAACTAATTTCTGTACTAATACAATTGAAGCTTACATTTTAATAACATAATCTTTACAAACATCCTGAACCTCAATACATATCAACAAAACCCTAACAAATTCTCTATAATAACTAACATACTAAACTTAACTTTATCATAATTTCCAGCAACTACCAGGATAGTCCTCTCACGCCATTAATACCTCTAAGCTTTCGCTTAGTAAAATCAGTACTAAATACATCAATTTAGTATTTTTTGTGCCGCAACCGAAATGTCGAACATTAAAATGCAATAAGCGTTATGTTACGTACCTTGGGCAACCTCGGAAGGAAAGCGAGTTACGTCAGCGAGATGTTATTATTTTTTATGTGTATGGATTAAATTTATTTTGATTATGTAAGTGGAATATTAATCAGAGCAACGTTTATATGTATTTATAATTTAGTATAATACAACAGTTTTTTTTATGGCGGAAGCGATGAGCGTAATACATGACAATATGGATCAAATGCCTAGCAAGCCTTCTGTTAAATAACTCTAGTAACAATCATTCTAATTCCTATAGTGTATTATTAATTTCAGTTATATATATATACATATGCATATATATATATATATATATATATATATATATATATATATATATATATATATATATATATATATATATATATATATATATATATATATATATATATATATATATATATATATATATATATATATATATATATATATATACATACATACACCAGTACACTTACCAATAACTTATTAATGATACTACACTATCCACTGAATACTTTATAATGTCTCATACATACAAAGCAATTAAATAGATATCAATGTCTGATCTCTATACAAAACAAAGTGGGTGACCGGTACCGAATCAGGAAATTCAATATCGCACTTGACCTGGATAGGACTGGTTGTAAGCTGTACTACAATTAAACGGACCAAATGAAATGACTGCCTAAAAATAACAATGTGGCTATGTTAAAAGCACTTTAATATATGTTAAACGAAAAATCTCAATATTTTTAAAGTAGGAAACCTTTTACAAGGGAGTTGCATTCAATATATATCTCTTATGAAAGATAGTTGTGTTTATCATAAATGTGTAGTAATTCCTGAAATTAGTTAGTACAAGAATTTTTTTCTTTCTTAACTTCACGCTTCCCGCTCATAACAAGCAGAGAAAAACGCAGGTACCTTGGAAAGCTAGTGTTAAGGCACTCCGTTCCCTGTTTTCCGTTTCGTAGCATTGCCCGTTAAATCGCGGACCTAAAGGACGCGGTTATGCTTAGTTGCCAGACCGAACAAGACAAAAATATCCGTCTTTCCCAAGTTGTAATCAAACCCATGGACCGCCGTGTTTACAGGCAGACGCTACACCTCTACATCACGACGGTCCTCTAACGTCAAACTTTTCAGCATTATAATATAAGAACATATACTCTACATTTCTTCCAGAAACCTTGTTATGACTAAATTTATTTAATTTTATACGGAAAACAAGCAAAGACAAGCCCTGACACTAGTTAAGTATATATTACAATAAGAGCAGTTGTCACTCAACGAATTTGCATACAGAGTACCGTTGGTTCAAACCACTGTAACTTGAACCGCACCGCGTATACATTAGCATAAATATTAGAGATCACGTCGTGTAACAATGATTGAAAGTAAGGCTAGAGATATCGGTAATGCGAGTTCAAAACCAGCTCTAGCCTACTTCCTTTGTCGATAAGAAATCGAAGCAGATTTGTCTATTCGACATATAGATCAATTTCGATTGTGACGAATGCGAGTGTAGTGATGTGTTATAGAATTTAACACCATATTTTATGGGGTGTATCTTTTTCGTAAGAATTTACAAAAAACAAAACGGTTTCTTTATTCTTACGTAGTACAGTGTTTCGTAAATAGCTGGACTTTCAAATAACAGATGAGTAACGAGAATATAATATTAGAAAATTTGTACAGAAGTATTGTATATATACGAGATATTAAATTGAATTAATAATCTTTGAATTGTCTAAAAGCTTATGAAAATTGAACAACTGAAATATAAAAAAACGCTACTTGAATTATACAGTTGGTTTTAGTAAATATAATATATACCAATATGATATAATGAAGCAAGGAAGTAAAAAGTTCTTCACACAAAAATGAACATATACTATGTATGTACACCTACACATACAACATAGTGAATGATGTTTTAATAATATTAAATTAAAAGTAATAACTATTAAAAAAATTACGACATTTAAATATTATAAACATGTCATCGAGTTGAAGTAAACGTCTTCCGCATAGTTGCTCGCAACAAAAAAAGTTCACACTTTAAAAAGTCGACAAGTAAACTTTCGTAGTCGACGTGCATGATTCTTACATTATTTTCATATTTTACAAGCTCCTGTTCAGTGAAAGGTAAAGCCTTGAATGCTTTACGGTATGTTCTTTTTATATTTTTTTTATATTTTATTGTACATCTGTGACGTGTTTTATATATGTATGTTAGTAAATTTACTATATCTTACAATATGCAACACATATTTTTGTTATACGAGATATGTATATGTTTTTAATAATATTGGTACTAACTACAAAATAAAATATACAATAACCTTTAGAGTATTGACAGTTAATTATTAACTCTTGAATTACGTTTGTGTATTTTCTTGACGTAAGTAATTAATAAATGAGGAAATTTAACTAAATTCATCAACATACCTTATATATAAGGTTATAAGAAATGCTTTTTTTTCACATAGCGTATTTCTCGATCATCTTAACGTTTACCTATTTTTTTTAAATATTCAAGGAAAAATATGCCTTTAATATACTTTGATTAGGTCGTAAATAGGATGTGCTATTTCAATACGAGATATTGAAATCTGTAGGGTCGTCGAAGGTCGTCCAAAATGTCAGCTGCAAGGCAGGTGCAGAATAAGGTATGTAAGGGAGGCGCCACACTAAGTTAACTTACGTGAATATGGAGTTATTTCCGTAGGGCTTAATATTAAATGACAAGAATAATATAGGATTAAGATTTATATCTTGTAATAGATTTAGCACTTTCGAGTTTCATGTTCAAATAAGCTAAGGTATATAATTTTTTATATAGATATTAGTATCTAACAGAAGTTTCAATTTTTTACTTGCAAAGTCGAAACGGACGCAATCATTTAAAATTCGACATTTTTTATGTAAATTCAATGTCTTAATTAAAATAAAAGTATAATTATAATTTTTAATTCCAATATACATATTCTTAGTATTAGTCACGCATATAAAGTGTGAATTTATATGTATTAATGCATAGTTGGACAGTAAGTCACCATTCCATTAATATGTATATATATATGTATGTGTATGTATGTATATATATATATATATATATATATATATATATATATATATATATATATATATATATGTATCTGTATGTATGTATATATATATATATATATATATATATATATATATATATATATATATATATATATATATATATAATATGTTATCATACATAAAAGGCATTCAAAAGATTATTTTGATAATTTATTTTTAAAATATACTTAATTCATACTTAAAAATAAGCTGGTACTTAAGAATGCAATAACTACATATAACTTTTACTAATTATCTATATAATCCTCTTTGTGTGACGCGACCCTAATCCTTGAGATCATGAGGCTGGGCACTTTGATGTATCGAATGAATTTGAATGTAACATATATACATACATATTATGAATATATATATATATATATATATATATATATATATATATATATATATATATATATATATATATATATATATATATATATATATATATATATATATATATATATATATATATATATATATATATATATATATATATATA
This sequence comes from Dione vanillae, assembly GCA_037178615.1. NCBI lineage: Eukaryota > Metazoa > Arthropoda > Insecta > Lepidoptera > Nymphalidae > Dione > Dione vanillae. The sequence goes on from JAZFAU010000223.1 coordinate 708,586, forward strand.
TATATATATATAATGCAGTTCGATACTTAGATAAAGAAAATATAAATTTATAATATTTAAAAGCAAAAGTATTTGACAGAGTCAAGTCTGTATAGAACAATTGACAGATGCTTGACACTTATTTACAGAAATAATACTTATTTTAAAAAAAATAGTTTATAATGGTTTAAAAATAAACAGTTTTAAGTATTTTATGGGCATACAAATTAGTATAATACCAAAGATATCTTCCCACCAGTCAGCTACTGTAAAGATAAATCAATTAAAAAAATCAAAGAATCATTGACATTGTTGTTTCGTTTAGCATATCAGTCGCCCTTGGCACGCGACAATTATGTAGGGAAAGGCAGAAAAATACGCGCCGCTATATTTATATCAGTAAGGTCGAATGTTTTCTATAAAATGGCATGTAAACCGGTCGACCTTTGGAAGAAATAAGGCTATACGCTTGCTATCCGGATTTGAACCTAGTCCCTCGGTAATAAGTGATATAGGGTGAGATGAGAGAGAAGCGTGAGAATGTGCAAAGGATACTTAAACTGAGATTGATTGACAACATCCTCGTGAAGTGTCGCGATATCGGAAATATACATGGATCAGTCGTACTATATGCATGAAAAAATATAAGTCAATGTTGTTAAATACATGCTATACTAATAAATATATGTTAATATTGGAATATATGTTACTCTACCTCATTTTAATATATCTAAAATTTTTTATATATAAACTCAACAGATATGCAAATTAATAAGAAGTTCCTAATTGAAATGAAATAATACTGCATATTTCTTTTAAAATTGCACCAATCATGATGACTAGACTAAGAATAATGCACTTTTATGTAAAAACAGAGCTCAAGGACAAAAATCAGTGTTAAAATAAGAAAATCCAATGTCGAAAAGGTCAACATTCCACACACTGCGACATTTGCGGGTATGCAATATGCATTGATTGAGTTTTATTTTGTGACATTTTAAGAGCTGTCAGGAATGTGCCGTGTACTTCAATAACATAATAAAATAAGAAAATAACACAAGTAAAGTTCTTACTACACTTCCTATGGTATAATTTTGTATAGAACAGGATTCGAACCCGCTTCTGATGATTTCTAGTCATCATAACGAATAGCCATTATGAAATGATTTTAAAATATATATAATTACTTTGAGACAACCAAAGCAAAACACAATAAGATAATGAAAGTGAAAGCGGAGTTACGCGCCAGTGACGCGTTTTATATTTATTTTTGCATTTACTTAAAAAGAAAACACTACTGGGAAGTTACTTAGTTAATCGTTATTTCAATAGAAGATTTTTTCTATAACAAGTTGTAGCCCGCAACTTCTACTGCTTCGTTCCCGTAGGAATCTGCAGAACACTTTATTAGGTCGGGTACTATTTTTTAACTTGGGGTACTATGTCACTTACCAAATATTAACTTTTACTCTCAGTTGTTTCTTGTCTGTGTGGACATATCAGAAGAGTTTTGCTTGCAATTAAATATTAAGTATAATTGATTACTTATATAAAGGTTTCATTAAAATGAAAACATCCTTTCTTATTAATTTTCTAAAATCAATTTGGAAATTTTTTACATAAGCGAGTTTAAAAAAACCATAGACCCATGTAATGCGTGTTGTATATAAAAATTATGGCAGTAACGACTTGAAATTCACTACAAATTTACAATAAACTCTGACTTCATAACCATAACAATGATGTGGATAGATATGGTAATTATAATAAATTCAACGAAGAATGTTTGAATAGTAACGTAAATCTGCCTCAACTCTTGAATTGACAAGTAATTATAGAAAATACCAGCGTAACATTATAATTTACTCAGACTTAAAGCTTTAATGATATTTGTATTTAATAATAAAACTCTAATAGGTACTAAAAGCGCACACGATATTCCAAATGTAATAAAATAACCGGTAAAACGATTTCGTATTTAATCTGTTTGAAATATACACATTACTTGATGAAGATGTAAAATTGATTTCTGACACCACACTAGACCCTATATTAATTAGTACAATAAAAGAATTCCCCTTTTTTAGTGTTGCGACGCTGACAGTATCTACTAAGTAACAAATATAAATTATGGATAAAGTGACTTTCTATAAAAAATATAAACCCTCCTCTATCCTCTAAAATTTAGATTTAAAATTACTTGATTAATTAAATATTATTAAATTAAATAGTTAATAATTTCGATATTTTCATATAAAAATTAAGTGGGGCTTACTTATTAGCATTTACTTAATTAATTATATATACAGTAAAAAATCATAACTCCACGCTTCGTCTCTAGCGCCATGTTTCCAATAAATATATATAAATATGTATCATAATAAATTTATTCCCTTTAGATAAAATAATTATTTATTAAAGCTATATCGGGAATATTCTAACAAGACTTTCACCATATAAATCTATTGCTGGAAACATAGACCGTGTTTTAATTATAATGGCAATTTAAAACAAATCGATTAAATTGCAAGTTTCAAAATCGTTCGTGACCTCTCTTAAGCGATCTCGTGATTCAATAGGAACGGTTACCAACAGGCCGGCCGATGTGTTGTAACGTTATTGTTTACATGGTGGAGTTATGGCGAATGACCACGCCGGTTCAAATAGCCTATAGTAGAACTATATAGTTGAATATAGTTATATGATTATTCATATTAAAATTTTTGTATCGAATATCGAAATAATTTTTTATATGAATTATATATTACTTCATTTTTTTTTTATATTTCTAGAATTAGTATTATGAATTTAAACATTATTTTTGGTTCAACGCAGCAATCTTAAGAACCAACCAAGTAGTGGTTGGTATCTGTTATTTAACAAATGTACCAAGTCAGTAAAATTACATACAAATATACGAGCATATCTGTATTTAACGGATCATACCATTTGTACAAAAACATAAATAAATGACCATCTGGATAAAACAATATGTACTCAAGATTCAACTACTCGTTTAGATCTCAGGCTCTGATCTTTGATTTTTACACAACATTGTTATTTAAATTTGAATCGACATTGGTTTGTGAATCATAAAATTTCACAGTTTATAAAATCTGTATAAAATCTGCCGGTCATGGTCAAAATGTTTTGTCAATGTTTCTGAGACCTATGTACTCAATTTAAGACAACCGTCTTTAATATAACTAATTACAATACATTAGGCGCCATTTCTACAATTTAAATTATTGTTACAAAATAAAAATATTTATTCATATGTAAAAAGGCGTTGAAAAATGTTATATCGGATTTTTTAGATACAATTACTATATTTTGTACATAATTTACGACTAATCTACGACATATTTCTTTGGTCGTCACGCTTTATCCTGCATAAAGCGGGGTAGGGTAACCGCAGAAAAAGTAGAAATCTAGATAAGACTCTCCGTACCCCGCTATCCGCATTTTCTCAAGTCCACAATTTGTATTCTTAAATTTTATTCATCACCACGTCAAAGTAGGAAACAAGGGGTAATGTATAATATAATATTGTTTATAACTTACCGCCTTAGAATATCCGCTGCCTGCGCTTCCATCAGAGGAGTTGCTGAGCCGCCGTTCGCTGGGCGCCGGGGGAGACCACGTGGTACCGTCCGACGGCATGCTGACATCACTGTACCGTACCTTCACTGAACTAACACTACACTTCACTCAACTATTGTGTCCATTTTAGTTACCTGGAATAAGAGATATTGAATATTACATTTTGGGAAAATTAACTTTATATAAGTTTTAAGATTTTAAAGTGTTAATCCACACTGAGGGTAAAAATACTGCGCCTTCTGGCACGGTTCGCAAGAGGACGCGGTTTCAAATCTCGCTGCGTTCAAAGTTTTTATATGTTTTCTCTAAATAGAATTAACGATATATTGTGAAGTTGCGAGTTCAAAGCGGCCAGTTTTCGTTCTTAATGTGAAAAATACTTATGAAAATAATTGCAAATTGTACTTTATTTGTCTATTATTAATAATTTGGTGTCAAAATCTATTATACCATTTAATATATTAAGAAATTATGTTTTAGGTCAACTGTCGCTGAGCTTTAGTGATAATAAGATCGTAATGAATTACGTAGTCTATAAACAACGCCGCGTGGAACAATTTAATCTGCTATCTTCCACGTAAAGGCAGTCTAGGTCAAACACGTACTTTACCGAGCCTAGCTTTCGTATTGTCTATTTATTGAGTACTTAAGGTAATAAGGGTTATTTTAAGTAAATTTAAATGAAATGGTAGCTGGATGATTAAATTTAACACGTTCACACAGGCGTGTACCACCGGTGGCTCGTGCTAGATTGTGCTATCGGGCGGCGTTTAGCACCGGTGTTGCGCATTCAATTGTGCCACTGCACTGATAATTTATCGTACATATATGAAAATGTTTATTTTGAACATTTATATTAATAAAGCGTTGAGTTCCGCCACTCAACACGCAGTACATCGAAAAAGGCGGAAAGCGGGGACGGAGAAAGCAGGGACTAAGCAACTGACATAAATGGCAGGGTAGAGAGAACTGCAAAAAAAAAATTATAACTATAACTTTTGCTCGTAAGTGTAACTTAAAATCTACAAAATCAACTGAATAATTCAATATTATTTTATTTACAACTTACTGATTCAATATTTTTTGTGTAATTTGTTGAAACATTTACCGGCATAGATCTCTGGTCTGGTCAGGATATAAAAACAACACGAGTTACACAATCCGCAAAGTAAGCACTCAATGTACTATTGAAGAAACAAGAGGCGCGTAAAGGCCTGAACACGCGAAATTAGTGCGCCGCCACCTGAAGCGTAACATAGATTTACACGCCGGCGGGAACGCGTTAAATAATATTTACAAATTTTTAAATTTTAAAACATTTCTATATATTTTAATATAAATGTAAAAATTAATAACAACTAAACATTAAATTTGTATAAACACCACATTTCCATAGCTATTAAACTCACAACAGTATCACACAGATTAAAAAAGTTATCTTACATGAATCACGTATCATTATCTTTAATACACTTCCATACATAGAAGTGTTGCTTTATGAATAAATATTGTTGTATCATAAAACTATCAGTTGCCTTTGTTACGAGGTGTACTGTAACGGTTATTTGCTGTCGTGGCATAAATATTAGCTGTTTCCACTAAAATACGTTCATGACTTGACAGTGTACAAAATAACTTTATAATATTTATGTAACATATATTTATTATTATATTTATTTAGAGGACGTAGCGTCTACCTGTAAACGCGACGGTTTGTGGATTCGATTCCTATGAGAGGAAGATTTATTATTCTATTTCTATTTTTTTTGAGGCATTGAGTTCCGCCACTCAACACGCGCAACAATGTCTCAAAAAGGCGGAAAGCAGGGACTAAGCAACGGAGTGTTTTAACACTAGGTTCCTATGGTTCCTGCAGTTCTCTCTACCCTGCCATTTATGTCAGTTATATAAGGATTTTCTTTTCTCTGTATATACTGTATGGTACATATTGCTTGTTTTTATACTAATTTTTACCCCAAGTTGTATTTGAAGTGACTATACAAATATTTCTCTAAATTTATAAAAATTAAATACAATTTTTAAAATATTATTTTGTTCTTGACGAAGGTGATATTGCATTTTTATAAAACGTTCAACAACCTTGTTTTGTGTCTGTTGTAAAGATCGACTTGCAGTGTCTGACTGACAGCTACACGAATGGTCATTCCAATCAAGTTGTTCGCGAGAGTAAACCTTTTGTTTATTACTTAATACTTCAAAAGTAATATAAGAAAATATATAAAATTGTAACACTTAAGGGAAATCTTAGTAATATTCTTCGAAGTGTATTAAAAAATTAGTAACACATTATAAAATGTTTTATGAAGATTTTTAAATGACTATATGACTTATGATTTTTTTATTTCATCACACTAGTCTTTTAAAATCATCGCCACACTTTCCATCTGAATCGATTAGATATTAACTTTAGGGAATTAACTTTGAAAAAATAAAAAAAATTGAAAACATGTTTCATATGTTTACTTAAGCATCAGCATTTCGAATAAAAAAAATAGAAATCTACAAAGAAATTAAAATAAAATATCTAATTGAAACTAAAATTTCCATTAAAAAAGACTATACAGTTCATTGTATATGATAAATGTGGAAAAATTCTAGACATAAAATAATACTGTCAAAGATAAACTTGGTGCGTAATTCGGCGTCTTTTTGTGCAACGATAAGATGAGTTATTGTATGATAAACCGATGTTTTATCTTGTCAAATCTTATCTATATATCTACAGTGTATGTATGTAGGTTGGTATAAGTTGATACTAAATTTATTTTACCACTGTATTATTTTTAACGATTACCTACAACCAGATACTAAAATTAAATAAATAATTTATAATTATAAAAATATTTAGATTTTATGCAAAATATTTGATATTAAAACGTAAAGACGTTAAGTATGAATTTGAAAATAAATGTACTAGTGTTTTTAATTACAATTACACTTAATGATCATTAATTTCAGTATTATCGTTCATAATTGTTATGTGTAATGGAACATAATTAAATAACATTACGTTAGGTAAGTATTAGTTGCGTCTTCGTTTTTATTTATAATAATATTAACATAGCTGTATAATGTCAATACTTTTTGAAAGGTTCATATAAAAGATTAATAATGACTGCATAGAAAATTATAAAAAAATGTTTTCAAAAATCATCAAGTGCACAAGTAATGCTTAAATTAGATTAAAAAGAACGTTTAAAGACAAAAAAATTACCAGAAACAAAATAATACATCCATATATATAAGTTTGCACGTCACTTTTTATAAAAAAAACACTTACAAAAGCAAGCAATAATATATTAATTACATAAATGTTCTGCCGTAATGTACTTGCGCACGCGCTGACTATCGAGCGATAGCGTACGTCCGCACTCCGCCGTCTCACGATTTACACTAAGAAGCTAAGACCGAGTATAAAAATGATGATCGAATCCGATCGCGAATGGATCGATAACGAGGTGTTATTTTTTTTGGATATTGAGAGGAAAAAACGTAGGTTGAATTTTTTTTTATTTTAACCTTCTATGGGATCTTCACAATACATATTGTGTCTTGATGGTGCGACCATCTGTTGCTGTGTAGGTGCATAGTGCATTCGAGATCGCATATTCGCTCTTTACAAATTATTTTATTATTATTTAAGGAAAATCCATATTAAACGTATATTCTGATGTATTAGTATGTATTTTTGGGCCAATGACAACTGACTAACTTAGTTTTATAATAATTGTATTAAATATTACTATAATAGTGTCGTCGTGCAGTTGTTGCAGCGATTTGCTTGACTTAACGTTATAATTCAAAGTGCAAGGACGTTCAAGTCTCTTTTAAGTAATATTTATATTTTTTATACTGTCTTTATTCCCAGCTCAGCAACTTATAGAACATCTTTGACATTCATATCAGAGTGGCATATTGGTACGTGATTTTATTTTTAGCTTTACACTTTATCCCGAACATAGCAGAAAAGGCAGAGAGAAGTGCAGAAACCGTGGGAACGTGGTGATAAAACACTCCGTTCTTCGGTCTTGTCATTTCGAGGTATTGCGTGTTGAGTGGTGGATCTCAACGCCGTGCTTTTCTTAGTTGTCAGAACAATAAAACGGAGAAACGACAACTTTTCCTAGAAGGAATTGAACCCACAAACCGTCGCGCTGCGCCACGAGGGTTCGTTATTTATGTTAGTAAAAATAAAAAACCAATTAAAAGAAATTGCAATATATTTTATCAATGCGACTGTACAGCCATCATTATTTACACTATCATGTTTGTAATTGATCATTATTTGCTATATTTTTATACATCATGACACTGCACTAGTCAGATTTCATATTCTTTAGTGCACTATGAATTGATATTATAATACATTTTAACGACTTCCCTCAATTAACAAAAGGTTACAGGTTCGATTTATTGTACACGTTGTACACCGGAAGTGGTTTTGCTTTTACATAATAATAATTGATTTTTTAAAGTGTAAAGTGACATGTAAAGTGAATTTTCTCTGTAATAATAATTTAACAGTGAGTATAAATTATATTATGACATTGTATAATTTACTTCTCAAAAGTAGATCATAAAGATTGCATTATTGCTGCTTCCGTCATTTCATACAGTTACTGTATCTGAGCGATACCTGAGAATGTAGACTAACCGATGTTTGGAAATGTTACAATGTACCGGAGTCCGGAACACAATGGCTTTGCTATTGAATAATGCGGCGTTTGTTTCAAATAATACAGTTTTTAGTATAAATATAACTTTCAGTTTATCATACTTTAAATTATATTATTAAAAATGTTTTATATGTGCCATAATGTTTAAATTCATAGAAAGTAATGAGACCAACCTAATGAGTTACTAGTATAAGCCTAGTACTGGAGGCCCTGCTTTTCCATTTAAACAAAATAAAGAGAATTTAGTTTTAGGTATTTGACATTCCCTTTCCATTATACACACACTCACACTCAAACTACTGTGTGACCGTAACGGAAGCAAATATTTTTAAATTAACTGTAATTATCTAGTAGAAAATCGTAAATTCTTCTGAGAAAACAGTAGATAGTATATTGACAACAGAATAAAGCATTGGAATAGTATCCTGTTCAGTTATCAAGTATCGTGACACATTGAGATCGCTACAATGGAGCGAACCGCAGAATAACTGAGGCTAAAGGAAAGTTAAGGTGCCTGCATATAGGTAGTTATTTAAATAAATAAAATAAAAAAATGCATGTATTTGTTTGACTGTCAACGCAAGGGTTGCAGATTCGATTGTTGCGTTGCGACTCGCAGGACGACAAAGCTCCGCGTTTACTTCCGCCACTACATTATACCGCTACTATATTATATACTTAGTCTTGCCATAAATATTGTTATAAAGAAAAGCACGATTTTTTTTTTTATACGTAACATTTATTCCTTTCATAGTGAGTTAGTTTAATACATCAATATATAACTATTAAAAATATACAATGTTTATTCGAAGTGGTCCCCATTGGCTGCAATACAGTCTTTTAAACGTTGAGGCCAGTTATCAATAGCAGCACGAACTCTTTCTAGAGGAAAATTCTTCACTGCCAACCGAATGGATCGTTTTAGGGACTCCAAATTATCATGGCGTTTAGAGCAAGCCTTACTCTCTAAAACTGACCATAAATCATAATCCAATGGATTTAGGTCAGGACTTGACGACGGCCAGTTTTCAGTGCTGATAAAGTCCGGAAAGTTAGTTTTCAACCAAGATTGGGTGGATCGAGCTCTATGACCCGGTGCCGAGTCTTGTTAAAAGCACCATTCTTTGTTATTGAACATGGTGTAAGTTAAAGACTTAACTACCGTCTCAAGAATGGTATTTTGATAAACTTGTGCCGACGTTTTAATACCTTTTTCACAAAAATATGGCTCAGTCACCCCTTCATAGCTAACACCCCACCAAACCATCACTGAAGTGGGATAATGCCCACGTTGTACTCTGTTTACTAATTGCGAAGCTTCTTTAGAGCTTCCAGCATAAATACGGTCATTTTGTTTATTAAAATACTGCTCAATTGTAAAAATTTTCTCATCCGTAAACAAAATTTTTTTGTGACCTCCCTTTGCGTACCGCTTAAGTAGTTGTTTGGATTTTACCACCCTATTCTTCTTTAAATTATCAGTTAAGAAGTGACCAGTACGTCTCTTATAGGCTGCAAGTCCTAAGTCATCTTTTAATATACGCGACATGGTTCTAGGAGCTATCTTCATCTCCCGAGATAAAATCTTTTGCTTACGGACAGGATTTCTTCGAATTCTTTCCCTAACTGCTTTAATCACCTTTTTCACACGAACGGTACGTGGACGGCCAGATCTTTTTCTGTCACAAACAGAGGAGGTGTCATTGTACCTATCAATAGCCCGGTAAACAAACATTTGACTAATACCAAGCGGGTGGAGGGTTTTAAAAATTGCACTTTTCTCCATACCTACTTTATGTAAGGCAATCACAGCGATTCGGTTCTCTTTATCACCCCACTCCATTTTAATATAACAAAATATTTAACAATATAATGGCGCGAAAATAAGAAAACACATCAAGCAATCATATAAAAATGACAGATTCCAAATTCAAACGTAATATTTTCTTTTTTTGAATAGTAACAGTATTTATGGCCAGACTAAGTATAATATATTGAATTTAGGAGGAAAGTAATTGTCATTGCGCCATTAATAACATTATAGTTTTGAAAATTTGTCAAACATCTGTTTAATCAATATCGATTTATCGAGACTCTAAGCATATAAAATCATATATTATATTATAATTTATGAAAATATATACATATATAATTTATTCAATAACGTTGACGGAACTATTTGCAACAGAGAAAGGTAGTGAAACCTTTTTTAATTATTTCAAGGTAGACATGTGACATTGAGTCATAAGTTTTATTACTACAGAACAGCTATATTTATTAATAATATTAAGTTTGATGCATATATATACATACATACATACATAATAATCATAAATATTTTTAATATATATACATATATATATATATATATATATATATATATATATATATATATATATATATATATATATATATATATATATATATATATATATATATATATATATATATATATATATATATATATATATATATATATATATATATATATATATATATATATATATTATAAATATATTATATATAAAAAAAAACACAAAACAGAAGATTCTGGGCATAAAAAAAATGTAACTAAGTTTAAAAATATTTAAAAACGTTAATCTTTACTATTCTTAAAAAAATTGCAGTAACTAATATATAGCTTCTAGTGATTTTGTGCTTATTTTGTATTATAATGGACTGTGTAACATCGATTATGATATAACATTTCAATCAACGTATTTAATTCTTTGCTCGCATATCTCGAAACCTTTCTAAACATTTTTTATGGAAATAAAGATTAAGATTGCAGATTTTTAAGTCCCCATAATAAATTAAATAGCAACAACTACACAATGTAATCTCACTTTACACTCTAAAGTGAAACATAAAGTTATAACTTGTTTATTTAAAAACATTATGTTTTAGTCAGTTAGTATTAAAGTATATTAATTAAAATATTTCCAATACGAGTATCCTACGAAAATACGAGAATAGTTTTTGTATAGCATGTTTTCACGTTTTAAGTTGTTATTCAGTTCGTTCACGAGATCTGTTGATAACTGTCATGTGTTTGTGTGAAGAGCGAGTGGGACACATAACTTAGATAGGGTTGCCAATATATTAATCAAATATTTAATACATTCATCTTGTAGCCCGTGACCTCATTTACGTGATTAAGAAACGTAACATACCCTGCAGTAATCCTACGATACTAGTGTATAGATACTAGAGTAATATATATGTATATGTATATATATATATATATATATATATATATATATATATATATATATATATATATATATATATATATATATATATATATATATATATATATATAAAGAAACTTCTTAAATACATTTTACATCTGCTCAGTTTTATCTAATTAAGCCACTATAATGACAAGTTATTAGTAGGTCTAAACCTGTTACATACAACGCGTAAAAAAACAAATATTCCAATAATTATACAAAATATTATGGAACCCGTAAAATTATTTCTTGTATCAACAAACCAGTCAGCCTGGGTATACGTATACATAGCTGTATTCAGCAAAAACGCTAGCGTAACGGGATGCGCACGCGCAGCGCATGCTAGCGGGCTAGTGACCACTCGCTTTGTAAGATGTTGTCATACATAAAGGATTTTGCGGCCAAACGTTTGAAGGTCGATGTTTTCTTGGTATTTTTCGGTGTTATGTAAACTTTTAAGGTAACATTGTGGATTTTATTGTGTCATGTATATGAAATAATCGAACTGCATTTGGGTTTTTCTAATATATTAAAGAATGATGATAATTTGGCTGACTTGGGAAATGTTTAATGAATCAGAAATGTTATTATTGAATTTTTTTATGTATATTTTTCCACATTTTGAATATTCTAGCCAGAAAAGGAACAAGAGTAATATTCCAGGTTTAATTACTTTAAAATGTTATGAAGTCCAAAGAAATGCATAATATCGTGCACTCAGCTAATACTGACTAAATTAGCGAAAGCGCCTGATGAAATAATAAAAGCAATAAAAAACAAATGTTGAGTTAAAAAGCCTATTGAAGAATTATATGTGTATATTTAGTCCCTTGATTTAAAAATGTTAGAGATTAATAAATTAATTTTTTCAATCAACTCAAATCACATACTATGTTTAACTTGATGTGGTGTCTTTGTAGATATATTAACTATGTTGACAAAAACATATAATTATTATGTTAGCAAATGTACGGGAAACCAAACGACTCTACGATAACCGTCGGAAATTTACATCAACTGTAATAAGCGCTAAGGACTTTCATTTTACATAATCCCAACTCATTACATGACGATAATCATAGGATATGTTTGCGATAATTTAATTAATAGTTTGCCACTTTGTTGATATATATGTATGTATGTACAACTTGTAAAGCAATGGCGATCGTAATACTGATAATGTTATACTATATCTACATGGTTTATATATTTAATTATCACTTTGAATGTACATAGAGTAATGAATATGTTAATTATTATATGTTATAAAACATGGAGGATATAACCTAAGGCAACCTAACCATGTTTTCAAAATATGCGCCATAAATAAGAAAGCATTTCTTACTATAAAAAGGGTTTTGAAAACGGTTGAAGGTCTCAAGAACAGTGTCCACAATTATGAAGGAAGGTCAAGTAAAAGGCATTAGGACCTCCGAGGGCCTCAGGTACTTGTATCATGATGTTGATGACAGTAGACGAGACAAAAGAGGATAAAGTATTCAGGGACGTTAGACGTTTGATTCTCTAAAGATTAAAAGGAGCTAATTACAAGATATTATCTCTGTTGATTTACAGCTTGTAGAGCAATGATGTTCATAGCATAGATTATATAAAATGATGTAATATTTGATATCTATATTCTATAATACCACCGATGACTTGGACAAATTAATCTTATGTACATATATATTTATTAAATAAATTGTTTAGTAATGGTATAGTATAATACAGTATTTTCATATGATTTCCAGTACATATAATAAACAGCATGCAGATATTAGCTAGTATATGCAATATCTGAGCAATGAGTTTTGACGGAAATAGTTTCACCATAGCATTAAGAAATGAGGGGCGACTAAAAATAATATGTAAAACTGACAGCCTTGCTTAGAAAAGTAAATGTATCGATTAAGTTAAAACATTTGAGTTGAATTAATGTTACTTAAATACTAATTAACATTTCTGTGTGTGGCTTTAATGTGTGTACGTTATAATACAATGGTATTTTAATATGTATTAAATAGAATAGAGATGTCACACAAAACTCAGTACATTTGGCAGCATTAATACAATCATGATAAATAGCATACAGTCTTCTTATTGATACGTTTTGTAGACAAAATGATTCACTGTCTAAGGACAGGCACTACTTTAAATATGCAATTCTAAAGCAATATATTTGTGTAACATAAATCACTTATATTGATGATATCGTACAAAGATTTATTACCTTCGCAGTATCATTTACGGAGCCGAGACCGAGTTACACGACAATTAAAAGGCCTATTTCCTAAAGCGAATGAATGCGAAGGACTCACTACTTAAAGCAAACTTTCGATCCCGATAAACCACTTTCCCTGTGACTTTCATGAGACCGCAACTTCGGCCCTACTCGGCCTGAGTTTCAAACCACACGACGCTGTACCATTAAAATTCAAATTAGTATAACAGCTGCAACTTTCGATTTTTTGGATCCAAATTAGTAAACGGTAATGAACCGCACGATCGACACATTCACGGTCGTTGAAAAAGTCGGGACAACTTTTTTAGTAAATTTAAAATATATATTAGCTATAAAGAGTATATTAAAGAAAACTTGCTGCAATTAGTGTGATAGTATTAACGAGTCCTTGTTCATTAGGACGCGATGTTATAAATAAAGTTTTTAATAGTTGAATTATTATAAATAGATGCAATTTAGTTAACCAATGGCTCGCTGATTTACTGCCGTGATACACTAATTGGTTTCTAGGTAGCAGCTCACTTCTTAATAGCCAATGAGAGAGCAATCATCATTATCAAAAACGTCCATAAATACAGCTTTGAAATATATTCTCCTGCAACGTTATAGCGTTTAACACGAACCGTTTTATAAGAGTAAATTTTCTAATTCAAGTAACAGAGTAATAAAAATGATCCAAATGAGGTAATCGACCAAATTCTTTTAATTCCAGACCTTTCAAACGCAGGCTATTTTCAGATCCTTACATGGCATTGCACATGTCGTCTCACTCGACATTTGTGTTCGATACTAGACATTCCGGTGACGAAACATTACCTGCCCAACTGCCGGGCACTAGTTTAGTACACGTTGAAGTTAAGCAAATTCTATATAGAATTTCTAGATTGGCCAATTACATTTCGTCGTTAGAACGAGTTTCTTAATTATATTCTGCACGAGGGGATTAATTTTTGCTTGCTCTGATTTTGATAACATTTAAACCTGTGGCAATGGTGGAGAAATTAAAAACAAAATAATTAATAACAAACTTTAACGTGTTTGCAATACAAGTGTTTTTAAGAAATATTTTTATCACTAGAAAATTAACAAAAAATTAATATATAAATCGGTGATAGCGATGTAAAATTAAAGCCAAACCGGAATAAACCAGTAGAATTGGACTCGAGTGGGCTAACGTAACCTATCATTTGGACTTTGGAAAAAACATTTGCAAAAAAGAACACAACATGTAGCCTCGATGACCTTTGAAATTCTTTACTTACATTCAATTAAATTTCAATCCTGATACCTGTTACTTAGGCAGCTTTTAGGTTGAGCTGCTCTGTGACTTATTACCTTACAGAAGCACCAAGGAAGAAAGGTGGTACAAAAAGAGAAGAATAAGATTGTAAAGCGGTACACGAACGACCTTGGTTTAAACTGTAGGCCACATGCCGGCTGTTGCTCCTAAGGACGATGGTATGCATAGCCGGTTTTGTTTTTATAGGACTACTCCCGTCGTTTTGATGGATTGATTTTGAGGCCCTTTATTTTGAGTAGCCCTTTGGGTTCCTTCTTATTCGTGATTTCAATTACGATTTTATTTCAATTTGTATGTGTATGGAAATCTTCAATCATATTCTATCCATATATACGAAATCTATATTGTTTAGATTACATTCAAGTAAAACTTCTAATGATATAATAATCTGAAATTACAAGAACAGTAAAACAATTTTATGTGTATACACTGACATTTGAACCCATGAACTCCAAGCTCTCATGAACTTTATGCCTAGTCGTCAGAATTATTAACCAACCAACAGTAATTTTAAATGTAATAACTGTCGTTTTTTCAACTTTCTCTATGCTCGATTATGATGTTTTGAGCCCAAACCACGCCTTGCCCACCGTCTCCAGTTTAGCGCATCATTCTATGCAATTATGAACTTTTACTTTTTAATGGTTGACACTAAATACTCTACAACGTACTATTACACGACATAAATATTGATTACAACAATAAATTATACAAATATGTAATTTTATAGAAATAAATACAGATGATATAGAAAATTAGCAAAAAATTATACTTTTTCCGAACTATTTAAACATTTTTTCAGGAATTTAAATATGTATTTAATTTTTTTAATTGTAATTATTAAATATTTCATAAAAATATAAGTAGATACCGGAAGTTTGTAGAAAGCGCAATCGTGCGGTGCGGTAGTGTGGTGAAATTTTAGACAACCGATATGCATCTTACGTTTTAGTCGTGTACGAGGTTTGAGGTTATCACGGCCATTTATTATGTTACACATGGTAATTGTATGCCATGTATTAATTTACAACGACAATCGGGTCACGCTTACCCCAGGAAATGAGATTTCGAGGGTAGACCGTGTCCTGGACTTATATAGGGTAAAATTAAACGTCCTTGTCTTCCTTTCATGTACAGTGAACTAAAACGTTTCAACTCCCGCCATAGCAACGTTGCATTTCTTTACAATTACAATTATCAAAGTACTAGCAACATTAATTGTAAGAACTTCTATCTCTAAATTGAAGGCAAGTCTAAAATTAGAACAAACAATCAAGCTAGCTACAATAAAGTAACCGTACTGTACTGTTCTCAATAAATGGTAATACAATAGATGCTAATGAAGCAAAACTCCGGAATTCAACTATGGCGACAGTAAGATATTTACGATGTCGATATTGAAACAATTGATTTAAGGAATTAGGTTTATCATCCATTAACACTAATAGGAGACAATTATAACCAATCATTTTTCATTCTATTTATGGATCTCCGAAAGGATTTATTATTACAGACTGGTTACTTGACTTGTTAGTGTAATAACAGTTTTTAATATTTTTTACTTACGCCTACTAAAGATACATACAAATATATTCTCCATAGTCAGTTAACCAAGTGCTGTGAAGCACGTCTTAGCTGCGCCACTATGATCATAATATTGAATCATATATTAAAAGAGATCAATTGTACATATGTCTAAATATATCGATATTTTTACCTATTTCTCATGTTTAATTGTAGTTTTCTACAGCTTTAGTAATGGCTTCATTACAACGTATTTGAAATATTCACATGTAAATCGATTAAGGCGTGAAACAGTATTTGAGAAAATCGATACATTTTCATTACTTTACAACTTCATATTACAAGCAGTCTTGTTTGATTTTACGAAATATAATATAATATGTTAAAATATTTCTGTTCCTAACACATATATATCCACATTCAAAATAAGATCTTCATCTGTAAAACTTCAAGGCCTAGACTTAGCCTTGCATATTAAAAAAAACCTGTAGTAAAGCGCATCATAACTGCGATAACATCAGAATGTAGGGTTGAATTGCGAAACGGTTATGTCAGTGTTTGGGCATTTTGCCATTTAAATTGCTTACAAAACAGGTGTGATACAGAATCTCAACCTGAATACGAATAGACGTTTAAAAATCACATCATTTGTTGAATATTTCATAGTGGATTTTGTAAGGACACGTCAAATTGACGGACATTGTGTAATTTATGTTACACAAAAATATATATACGTGTGTTTCAAAAATATTTCGGACTAGCACTTTCATATTAACCATATATAGCATATAATATGTATATATTTTTTACGATTTTACGCTTTATCCGCACATGGCAGGATACCTGCCATGACCTAGTGTTAAGACACTCTGTTCTCTACATACTTACTCGTACATCGTTTGGGAACTTTGAAACTCAGAGCCTATAATCGTCCATAAAATTCCAATTTGCACAGTAGTCGCACTGATCAAAATATAAATTCAGCGATGCGTTTTACTAGCATCCAAATAAAGGCCTTCGTGCACGCTCTGTTAACCAACAACACTACACCCATAGTCTATGGTCAAATATGGGCGAGATCAACGACCGGCCGACCGTTCGCAACAAAAATTAACATTCTCTATGCCTGTTCCACCGTCATTAACGTAACAGATCAAATCAAATTGTCCGACATTTACGACTCGAGGCGATTTTCTATTTTCTAACTACAATTCACTTAAAATATGACGGGCGTGGAGATGTTGAATATGTTTTAATTAAATTACTTCATTATATGTTGAACCATAATATTATTTTATTTTTAAACGTTCTCTCATTGGCGGTGTACATCTCTTCATAAACACATATACACACACACACACACACACACACACATATATATATATATATATATATATATATATATATATATATATATATATATATATATATATATATATATATATATATATATATATATATATATATATATATATATATATATATATATATATATATATATATATATATATATATATATGTATATATATATAATATTAATTTTATTTCTTGTTAACTTATTATTTACTCTCTGAAATATAAATTATTTACAATACAATTTAACTGACACTCAAATTTAATTATTAATTTAATGCTTTTATGATTTTCAATTAAAATGTGATTATTTTAATAGAACACACTGCTGTCGTTCACAGATTAACCTCTTTTCTGATTAAGTCGAAAATAGCCAATTGAATTAATTTTATAAGCCTGAATAATCCAAACACAAGCTTGAATTTAATTTGTAATATAATTTACTTTATACATTTGTTTCGAAATAGTGTATTATCTTACCGTCCTTAAAGTCAATTCTATTTAATTATTATTATAATATGAGTCATAGAAGTAGAACACTTTACTAAGAAATAATATTAAACAACTATAATTGAAAATACTATAAAGATTACATTTTGACAATGTTTATGTTTGTAACAATTTCCACAGTTAACAGTTTTACCTCTATCATAATCTGCGGAATTGGCAGAACCACTACCTATCTTAGAATATTTAGGAGCATTTGTGGGTGAAATTGACTAACATACCGCTAAAAAGCTTAACAAGGTAACAGTAAAAACGTTTTCGTACATAGAAATGTCAACTTTATTCCCTTGTTATAAAAGTTAATAGGGCTCTTAAGATGCTATTAGATAAAAGGGCAAAGAAGATAAGCTAGAGTCTTAAGGGATGTACTTGACGTTAATGGACGAATTGAAAGATGTCAGCCTTCCCATTGAGTGTTGTTACTTAGAAAATATTATACGAGGTACCTATTAACAGCACGGAACAATGGCTCGAGTAGGAAACTACTGGAATTTATTGATAGATACAGCATCTCTGACGTTTCTAATAAAATACCTACTGTATCTTATCTAAAGTATAAGTTTAAGTTTTAAATTTAACTTTCTAAAGGTATAAGTTGGAGAAATGTTTTATTATATTATTTTATTGTATTAAAATATACAAAATCACTTTAAATTATACAAAATCACGAACACTTTTAAATTTACAAGATATTTACTTTGATAGTCAAACGCTGAAATGTTAGCCAAATTAGCAAAAAAAAATTATAATGTGCAACGAACGCGAGTCTCCACAGCTGGTTAGAATGTAGGTTGAGGGGATCGGCACGTACTAATATGGCCAGATAAGATTCCACAGGTATACGGCTTATAGCAGGTTGAAATTTAGAATGTACATAAGTATATAGAGTCGTTAAATTTAAACAACCTGCATTCAATATCTTCATTACAACACAACTGTACAAAAACGGCCCTGTCTCTGCGAAATAGTTTCGCAAAGAACTTTGTTTCATTTTCCGTTTTATGAATTATTTCAAAATCCTGTGTAGCTTCTGCAGTTAACGCGTTTGCTCTTTGTCAATTTGAATTTTATTTGCAAGCAATAATAGTCATTATGGGCCGTCTTGTTTATAGGCGTGCGGCATCAATGACGAAAATGTTGTAATGGTAATTTATACAAACAATTTATGTTTTTATCCTTAACTCGTATGCAGATTTAGTAATCGATTATGACTCAAAGGATTTACGACATTGGTTTTGAGAATTTCTACAGGATACCGACAAAATATGAAAATCTTCAGTATAAAGTAAGTAATTAAGCAAAATTCCTTTAATACAATAAGACTACCCTCACATGCGTTCATGTGTGTACAACTGTTCTATAAAAACCTTAAATATAGCAGAAAATCAGATTATTTGACAGAGACTACCAAAAATATGTAGAAACAAAATACAAAACCAGAAACAATATCTACTATCAAAATAACAACAATTTAAAACCATATCTCGTACTTGTACTACTTTTGAAACATAGCATTACGTTATAACTTGTATGTCATATAGATTTAAATCCTAACATTATCCAATGTCAGCGCCAGATACACAACTATCTAGATCTAAGGTATTCCGCCTTATGTAAGACATTCACATCGTTGTGACATAATGTTTAAGTACTTTATGTTCTATTTTAGTGGTTATCATGACGTAATGCAAACGACTTCATTTAAAAGTGAATTTTAACTTCAACTTGGGACAGTGAGCGCGATTGATGTTAACTTATTCGTTTAAAATCAAGACGGGTCTAAGTGGAGAAAGGAGTGTCTGGACAATAGGTTCGCTCTCTTTGCCCGGCTCTTTTTCGTTTTATTATTTAGAAACGAACTAAGTAAAACTTTTAATGTGATAAAAAAATCACGAGGGCACAGTTAATATAAAAAAAATTATAGCTTATCCATTTGTAAGTAAATTTTCAATTTATTTAAACAAGTCATATCATAATGACTTATAACAACAATAATATTATTACATTATTGACGACAAATGTTATGAAATATATTTTTTGTTGCAACAGAACATATGTATGTACATGCACTATCGTGTCGTACACACTTGAGATAGGCGAGAATATCTATAAAGAAACACTCAAAAAACTTTCTTCTATCATCGACAAGTACTATCGCCATACGTAATACAAGTGAATGTTTATCACTTCTCAAACAGGTTATCATTGATAAGGAATTTCGAAATTTCTTTTATTTCTAAGCGTACTTTAGTGAATAATGTTTTTTTATACGATATGTTTCTTTAGTATATTTCATATTTGCGTACACACCATTTTGGTTACATGAAGGCTGCTAGGCTTAGAAGACAGATCCTAGCTCACAATTTTCTTACATGGCTACAGAAATAGCAATTCAAAATTTTCTAAGTATCAGAAATAAATGTCTATTTCTATAGAAACAATAGAATAGAGAAAATAGATAATCACTCAAAAAATTAAACAATCAATACAATTATAACACTTGCAATTTACAACGCAGGGTGTCAACTAGATGTAAAAATATGAAATAACTCTCTCTGGGCTTACTGTATTTAAAAAGAGAAGATATTTAAGAGACACAAAAAACTAATTTGCAAAGAAATATATATTTTAGAAATTTTGTACGTAGTTTCTAAGACTTTCTTTAATCTAGAGATAAATTCATATCTAATAATTAGCGTAAAACGAAACTATTGATTTAGATGGTCGTTTCTAATTCTAGCGTTCTAAACGATCATTAAGGCACGTCAATATGCACGAAATATAAGTAAACACCATCGTGGCGTAGTCGTGCAAAGTTTGACTACACAGTGATGAATTCGATTTCCAGTCGGCATTATTTATTATAATAAAATAAGATAATATAAATTTTATTTTTCTTAGATTGCTAAGACGAAAAGCGGCTGATCTCAAATGCCCAATAGTAACTTAACACCAGGTTCCCAATTCTAACGCAACTAGATGAGGTATATGCGTGTTAAAGAAAGAATTATTACGGGTAGTCAAATAACACACTATAAATAACAATTAGAAGCTATTTCTTATTAATACTGATTGGTTTCGAACAACTTTTACGAGTAATACAGGATTTGGAAATCAATTTAACATTTTGATCTTTATTATTAGAAGTTGGAAGTTGAAATTTTATCATTTATCGATCGACTTGGGGTTTTTATACTAGAAAATGATATAATATTTTGTTGGATTACGAAATATAGAGCTTAGTTACAATTTTATAAACACCTCTGAAAATTCCAGGTAATGGCAACTATCTGCATCGAAAGTACGAGTCAACTGCGTAAGATCTATTAACATATACCCAGGTTCTAACAGATTTACATGTAATGGAATAAATGAAATATTTGTCTGGGACAGTATATTCAGAGCAGTTCTTGGTAAAACACCATTTGCACATTCCATGAGGGGTTCCATGCGATTCTTGGATTGCAGTCGTTTAGTAAAATTAGATGAAAACTATTAATTATGTATTTTATTATAAACAGCTATTCTTCATACTTTACAGGGGCAGGAATAAATAATATGTTTTCTAATATTTGCCTTCATAGAAAATAAATTTCAACTGTTCATAATAAACAGGCAAGTTGAGTATATATAGGCGCAAAGCAATATACATTTTATAATTTTATTGTTACGAAAGTATTTAGTATTGAATTTTTTTTAGATTGACGCTTTATCCCGCATATTGCAGGGCAGGCAGAGGGAACTGCAGGAAACATATGAACCTAGTGTTAAGACACTCCGTTGCTTAGTCTGTTATACCTAACAAAAACAAAAAGCAAGGCGACGTTGTATTTAGTACATACAAAAATCATTATTGTCCGAGAACAAGCGAAAGTGCTAATGTCACAGGTGCTCAAACACCGACAATGGTCACGCCGACCGATTTGCTCAGTGGCTGTGACGAGATAGAGCTATATTGTTCAAATTATTATTAACACTTGTTATAATTGTCAAACGTCCAGTTTGTCATAATGTTAGCGTAGAGTTATCTTTTCATTATTATTGTGATTTTGTATTTACTGCAATATTTTAGCTATTCATCATTGGTTATTTGTTTTCTTTTTTTAGGTTCACGCTTTATCCCGGCCATAGCTGGGTAGACAGAGGGAACCGTAGGAACCTAGGATTAAGACACAAGGTTTCCCACTTTCCATCTTTTCGAGGCATTGAATGTTGAGTGGCGGAACTCAACGCCGTGCTTGAAATGATCCTTGAATATCCATCATCCCCGAGTGGGAACCGAACGCATAAACCGTCGCGTTTACAGGTAGATGCTATGCTTCTGTGCCACTACAGTCCTCGAGTACAATGTTCTATTATATTACACTTTAAATTAATTAATATAATGTTATTTTTAAATGAAAAAAAAAACACACACACAAAGAACATTACAAATTTTTGATATTTTTAGAGGAACGAAAACCTTCGCCGCCATATCAGAGACACGCGTGTTTGAAGAAGTTCCTTGCCCCGATGGTATTCAAAATAAAATAATTCAATGTAAACATAGTATAAACACATTATGTTTACTCGCCACGATGTATGCTTTGTTCAACGTGTTTTAGCTGTTAGCGATCAATGAATTTACTCGCCCATCCGTTTGTTTAGATACATTATTTTAAAATTATACATACCGTCAGTTCCAAACGCCTTGTAAACGTATTCAAATAATCTAAAAGCTAGGACTTATATTATAGGAAGATTTTACTAACTATTGGTCGCCTATAAACGCGACGGTTTGTGG
This sequence comes from Dione vanillae, assembly GCA_037178615.1. Classification (NCBI taxonomy): domain Eukaryota; kingdom Metazoa; phylum Arthropoda; class Insecta; order Lepidoptera; family Nymphalidae; genus Dione; species Dione vanillae. The sequence continues at coordinate 731,807 of JAZFAU010000223.1, forward strand.
GTCCGATTACCACTCGGGAAAGATGGACTTTTCATTTCCATTTTCTTCGCTTTGAAAACTAGGCAAAGCGTAGCGTTGACTTCTGCCATTCAACATGCAATGCCTCGAAAGGGGTGGAAAGGAACAAAGTGTAAGGTGAAAGGAAAAAAGTTCTTACGGTTTCTGTGGTTCCCTCTACCTACCCTGCTAAGTGCGGGATTAAGCGTGAAGCTATTTTACTAAAGCGCAGGATTCATGTATGTATATTCCATTTAAGTTAATTTGATCTAGATAGACGATAAGATTTGAAACATGAAAAATTTTATTAAAATGTTTTATAAGATCTTTACTGTTCAAATTGTGGAAACATTACAGTGGCAAGTGTTATCTACCAAACGCACACACATGAATTGAATTGCAATATACCTACCTACACTTCAAATAATGTCTTAAATATTTCATTATATTTGAGGATGTTGTACTACCTTGCAATTAAATTACAAAATAAATATTAAATAAATATATCAGTTCTATGTCTCCAACGCAAAGGTCTATATATCTCCAACCAGTGGCGGTGGATGAGTAACTAGCAGCGGTATACATACATACATAATGATACCTTACCTATCCTAATTTTAATAAGACAAAAATAAACAAAACGCACTACATTCTTTATAAGATCACTGCAAGCAAATTTAACAGCGGTAGCACTATTAAGATATACATATTCAAAATAACGGTATCAAAATGTTTAGAGTTGAAGTAAAGATATTATCAATGTTGTATCTTAAAATAACTTAGTGCGAGAGTTCAGGAGTTAGTGAAGCAATTAACACTTTTACGGTCCATCTAACATCTTAACGAGCTTTTTACTTGTCTTTATGTAAAATTGCTTCCTTGAAAAGCTGGAACTGCTAAAATATTAGTGCTTATGTAGATAAGGCATACCTGACTCGACACGAGAGTTGCAAGGATAACAGAGTGACGCAGCTCTACGCTTAAGACGGGTGTAATAACATGAATAAAAAGTGAGAGGATATTATGATTCTATTGCCTATTTTAGAGAATAAGTAACTGGGTGGTGACTAATCTCATATGATCAACGAAATAAATAAAACGATTTCAAATATACATTTTACGGTGCACAGTTTATGTCAATATCACGTTCAATTAAACATTTCGTCTGATCTAGTTCTTTATAAAGGAGGATATTTATATTTTTATATTAAAATAATATTTTAGAACATGTTCATAAATATAGAAATAGTTCTAAAAGAGCTAATGAACTTTACATTCGAAAACTATAAAGATTAGTAGACTAGGTCCGGTTTAGAGCTGTTTGCTATCAATTTTAACAAATATTGTCGGCTATTCCTAATTGAGAACACGCTCTAAGTGTAATAAATGAGCGGTATTATTAGGGTTGGAAGTTTTTTTATTATAATTTCTATACTGTAAAATTGTGTAGATAGAGAACTTAGTGCTAAGACATTTCCTTGTGCACTTTCAAGTCAAGTTCAAGACATTGAATTGCTTCTTGCTAGAGCAAGTCAAGAGACAAAGATGACAAAGTGCTGCGGTGAGTTCCGCAACAAAGCACGCATCAGACGCAGAACCAAATGGCTTAGCATTAAGTTCCCGCTGCTTACCTCACTATGAGGGAAAAAGCTTAAAGCTCTGTATTACTTTGCCTATAATCCCTAAAAAGCATATAACTTAAACTGCCATTTCGCAATGTAAGAAAACTGACACCCCTTAGTAAGAGCAGATGTATCTTATATTTCGGAGGTATATTGTAAAGCCGGCCGTATGGTGTACGGATTTAGCCGTCAAAATAAACTTTCAAGGGCAATGCACTGAACCGACTACCGGCTAAAATTAATGTACTATCTCAGGCATGTATGAACTTTGTACTTATTCATAAAAGCCGAGTGCTCTTTGAGTTTATTGAAATTATCATATAAAGATTGTAGGAACGCTGTGTGGTTGTTAAATTGGAAATGATTGAATAGAGGCTTATAATATTTAGTTAAAGATTTCAGAGTTAAATTAAAATTTATATATAAAGACCCTATTAGCATAGTGGGGATGGGTTAGATTCAAATATCAGTCACATACATTGACATTAGGTTTGCTACGTTTTATACATACAAAGTTTACAAATAAAATTACCTAATTTTACTTAATCTCTATAAAATGTATGTATAATTCTTGAAAATAGCCATGTAATTTATAATAATATAATAATTTTAAAGAATTATACCAAGAAAAAGGTTACTTAAAATGAGCCATATATAAGGTTAAGCCTCTCTCCCTGACTTCCAAAATATTATTTTTAAGAGACGCAAGAGAAGAGCTACTTCTACATATAATATTATGTAACATTTTTGCGTATGTACTTTAATAAATTTTTCACATCACATTGTAAAATAGATTCCACAATCCCAAAGTAACATGAACAAGTAAAATTTTCGTAAACAACGTTAGCACTGACTTTGCTAATGTAAGATCATAGAGCTCTTTGTATTAAACATCTAACTGTACAAAATATTTACATTTGACTTTAATTGCTCATTGTACCTGAGCTGTGTGAAGACGGAAAAGTTTTCTATATAATTAGGCGTATTTACTATTAAGTCATTCTGTTCACGAAATTTAAAGACACTATGTCTTATGTGTTTTCTATGTAACATATTAATATATATTGTTGTAATTTTTTTAAATATAAGCATTGCATTATTTTGATTGAACCCACAACCACTGTCTTTTAATCAAAAATATTTTATATAGATAACAAACTTAAAATTTTATTTCGTAACTTTAGTTGAACGCAATGTCGGCACACTGGGCGTTAGCTACACAGAGGTCACTGATATTTACTTATAGAAGTGAATGTTTATATTGAACAATTCCATGTTTACGTTACCGTAGTAAAATCTGAAACACGTATATAAATATCATAAACAAGACTTTTAGTGTAAGAATATACAAATAATAAAATCTACGGTGTTTTTGTTATTTTCATAAGTTCAGAATTTGACACCAGGCTCGTCTATTTCCTACTAATCGCTGTCATCAGATGAGATGAAAATAAATTTATAAAATACACTTTCAATCACATATATTACATATACTCAAAATTTTAAACTTCAAACCAAATAAAATAAGCTTATCCTCTATAAAGTCAAAACGTACGTTTGTAAGTTTGTTAACTTATCCTCGTCGCTTGGACGTGGAATCCTTAATGCTGGCGCTGTTAGAATATTGATAGAATGTGTCTGTAGCGGTTTCGATTTATGGCCCTTTCTTGGTATATCTGTAGTATTAATTGATCTAATATGGCGATCAGCTGTGCCGTGTACGCTGCTTGCTGCTGGAATGCGCTTTGTTGTTTATGATTTTGGAAAGGTGCAATTCGATAAAATTATAAGTGTTATTATATAAATGTGTTGTATTTAGAAATATCCTAGTATAGTTAGTAATGTGTTTACATCATCACATCTGGCGAATTAGTGGTGATCAGATTGATATCTAAGCTTTCACTGTTTATCCTATGAAATGATAAGAACAACTAAAAAGAATCATAGTCGAACTTACATAGATTATTCTAGATAAGCTCAGTAGTAATCCTAAATAATAGTTTTCTTAGTCACGTCTCACCATTTTCAATTCGATTGTTGATTGAGTTTAAGCCCGTGGCAATATCACATAAATTGGTAACAATGTCGCACGTACAAAGCTGCCAGCAATAGGATTTATTGGGAGTATTCAAATTGGTCGTATTTAACGGAGATTAAGTACAGTTAGTCGTTTACTGTGACATACTTGAGGTTTACTTTGTAATAAAGACATGTATCGGTTATAAAATTCAGATGGAGACGTTAAAATTTTACAATGCTTTTTTATAATAATATCAGTGACATTTATATGAGAGCAACAAAAGGGGACCAAAATGAATACCTTGAAGTAACTCTAAACTAGCTAGATAAAAGTTTATAGTTATTTTCTATTACGAAACTACACAACTGCGCTCAGTATTATAATATTGTCATAGTTAATGCAATTGTACAGTCATCATCATTCAGTGCAAGCGACATGTAAGAAGCATACACCACATAATGTGTTTCGAAGCTAGATCCGCAAGGTCACGGTACAACCGTCACGCGTTCCCTCATTTATGCGCTGGCTCAAGTGATTTCATACTTTTGACAAGTGAATTTTGTTACGAGTGAAATTTAATGTACCTTTTCCATTACTTTAAGAGCATTACGTTATTACTTATTTTAGTATTATTACCATGATTTATACTTATATTTTCAACTCGTCATTACATATTGCCATTGTTTTACAAATTTTAGGTAAAAGTAAGTATGTGTATACCTACTTACATTTTTAAAGGTTAAAACTTGATTTTCTCTTCTAGTCTAGTGTTTTAAATATCATTTCAAATTTAACTATTATAAAGAATGTTGATACAACATGACATGTACATATAATCTGTATAATTTATGTTTATTATATTAGAATAAAAATCCTATGCACCAGTAAATGACTTGCACCCAACAACAACTGGTCACAGACGTAATAAATAGCAGAGAATTACGAACTGTGAATACTCGGTGTCAAGACGCAGTAAATATGTCCTGCTTGATGTCGACTTGTAGTGCTTTATCCTTGGTCTTATAGCTATTTGATCATATCTTTGTCTATTTAAGAATGATTTTCAGAAAAAATACACTAGTAAGTTTTCTGAATAAAATTCTTAGCCACTAAGATGATTTTTTAATAATAAACTTGTAAAAATTATCTGTTTACATAATCTATATAGAGTAATAGTATATCTATATAATATTTCTAAATACCATATAACCATGTTACTATGTTGACAACATTTATATGACAACATCTATGAAGGGTAGTTCATATAAATTATTTTATAAAATATTTAGCAGCGTTCAGCTTCATCTTTAACTCTGCGTGAAAGGGTTTCCGCATTAAGTTAAGGGAACATAATGTTAAAACGCTGATCATTCAGTGACCGATCATGAGAAACCCTTTGCCCTTGTTTACACACTTTCTATACAATATGTACTTTCATGTAGATAATTTATATGTTAAAAATAAAAATTACACACTAATAATTTACATGTAAAGATATGTATATATCTAAATTAAGAAAATAGAAAATATTAAAACGCTTTATTTTTTGTTATTGCTTTTTTTTGACTTCACGCTTTATCCCGCACATGGCAGAGGGAACTGCAGAGACTGTGGGAACCTAGTGTTAAGACACTCCGTTGCTTAGTGCTTGTTATATTATCCGATAAACTCTTTATTCGATATATACACATGGATAGTAAGTACTTTTAGATGATATTTATAACAATCGAATTAACTATTAAAAATGTCATTCGTTCTAGTACTTTACAAATCATCAAAAACAGTCTAACTTTAGATATTGTTTTTTTAGATACGATTCAAGTTTAAAAAGAGATTTGATTTCAAGCTTTGTCGACTTGAATGGTAATTACAAATTTCACTGGACCGTCAAGTGTGACGTTGAACCAGAGTTACCGTTCCCATAACGGTAGCGGTAGCGTATGGACCATAATTACCTGAAATTGTTCGCCTCTCAATAATTTACGCTACTGGCCTTGTATATCTATGGCACTTTGTGAAATTCTATTGTTTCTAATAGCCTAAAGCTTTCCATTAAGATTATTAGCTTTTTATTAAGATAATATTTATAATTATAGTTGCGCAGTCTAATGTAGAAATATATGTTGGGCATTTTCACTGGGCACATGTATGTACTTTAAACAATAATAAATCCCACGTAGATCAGATAGTTGTGGGTTCGATGTCTGCTCAGATTAATAAAGAACTCGCATTATCTCGTTATCACAAGACAGATCTGGTTGTATGGTATTGACTTCCGCTACTTAGACGGCAATATCTAGAATTCAAGCGGAAAGCGTAGAATACAGTGCAACTAAGTTCTCTCTACCTACCCCGCTATATCTGATACCCCCTATCCCCTGTTAGCTTTACTCTCTACTCTCATAGAGCATAAGTGTAACAAAACTATATAATTACATGAAATCTTGGTTTTTGTGTTGAATCCACCATCAGTAGCATTCACTACAATCCTATCCTATTTACGTTATCAATGTATATAGGTACATCAAAAAATATCAGATGTTATCCTTCTATCCCCGGTAGCGCACCGTTAGCTCGGTATTTGGGTCGGCCTGCCCGTAGCAGTATGCCACGACTTGACGATGTTATTTATATCAATTAACTACACGTCGTATCATTTTTGTGTCTGTCAGTTCGTTACTAGGTTAGTTTGGAATGAATTCTATTACTTTTATTATGTTTGAACGCACTTTTTTAACACTTTAGTTCTGAGAATTGCTGTGAATCGTACCAAGTATTTGTATTATTGATATTCACTAAAGACAAGTCTACATGTTTTGCTACGTAATTAACATTTATACAAATTGTTTCTTTTGGCATGGTTTAAAACTACATGATTTAATATAAAAAAATAATTTATACAACTGTAGAGTTGCCAATTTGATTACAGTGACTATGTTTAATTCTACTATGACCATTGAATGGTCATATAATATATTTATGTAAAATTTTATCATAACTCTATATCTGTATGTAAAATATTAATGTACAAGTATTAATGTTTATTTAGCCTGGTTATAACGTGCAGAATCGATTTCCGCCATTAAACCAGCAAAAACGAGAGCAAACCGATATTTCGTTATTTCCGTAAAACGCGAGAAATGTAAAAGATAATCTACTTTTCTTAACATTTTACCGTAAAAGGTGCTTTTGATAGTTATAATGCAAATGAAACGTCGTAATTTCATTGTTTATGCGACATAAATATTGTACTAATGTTATTTGCACCAGTGTCAAGTTAGTAGGTCGAATTTCTTATTAAACTGCAGTGTATTGTATGTATCTACACTAGTACTCTATAGAGGATATCTATACTTTTATTTGTACGCAGTTACTGTTGCATTCAAAACGCTGGAATTTAAATCTTTATCTTTATTACGCTGCAGTTATGTTAAAACAAATATTTTATGAATTATAATTTTAAAACTTTAGTAGGCTCAGTTGGGAATAAAACCTAACAGATTATTAAAGTAACATATTGTATATGTTCATGTTCAAGCATGTATATTTTTACTTGTATATTGCTCGCTGTAGGGTGATTTCTTCTAATTTTAGTGTAAGAAACTCGGTAATGAATACCTTGAGCGAGGTGTTAATAAAAATAAAAATCATTTTTTGTACGCAAGGGACATGATATTGTCATTTCCATTTAATAATTACATAATATCTTTTATGTATAAAATTCTTACACTTGACGTCGTTGCATAGGATTATGGAACCATAGACACACACAAAAAACTGGTTGAAAGAATGAATTATTCACACTTCCCTACTTCGGTAACAAGTCAAACCGCGGCGTTGAGTTCCGTCACTCAACAATATACAAACCTATAGCGAATAATGTACATACATACACACGTACGTGTTTTCCCTAATGGCCTGACCCACAAGACGCTACGTGCCATATAGTTTGTGACGGAATGTCGTCGATTTTGTCACTTATGCGTGACGATACTCTATGTCATTGTGTTAACGTGGTTCGAAACTGGGAATATGACCGCTATGGCAATATGCTATATAAGGCAACACTATACCTAATAAGTATGTGTTTAAAACGTAGCGGTGTAAATGTACAGATAACTGTACTAAAATTGTTAATTAATTTGGATTAGTTAAAAAATGTTGTCGTTTTAATCAAATCAAATTATGCTTTATGTGCATAGATTTTAGAGTTAGCAGCTCAGCAACAATTTTGCATTAAATTCTAATTAAGTCCACACATTTTTATCATAGAAGTATAACTTGAGCTAACCGATTTCTAGGGCAGTTGCTTAAATTATAAGAGCATTGAAGTACATATTTATCAATAATTTGGTAGTGGTGGTAAAAGAGTGGTTATCTTACTTACCAAATAGTTGTAATCTCTTAAAGCTGCACATACCTGTAAGCAAATGAAATTCATCGTTATTAAATATTAACACAAAAAAGTACATTAAAATAACGAAACACTAGTATTGACACTGTCGCGTCACTATAGGTTTGCGTCTGTCTGTAAAGGCGATGACTTTGAGGTCGATTCTCATTCAGAGAAGATATTATAAATATAACTCTCTGGTATGACTTAGTTTGGCGTTAAACTCCGACACTAAACTAATTACGATGTGAAAAGAAAAAGAAATTCCTAAGCCATTAGAATGATAGAGCTCAAATCTCTATTTTCTATGTTCCTATTATCCAAAGAAATATTATCACGTACATTCATACACACAAACCAGACTTGATTCACACTCACAGTCAACCGTTCACAACTAAATTTCACTAATCATCATCAAATATTGATTTAAGCTATAAATAATCGAATGATAGAGATCGGTATGCAAATGATACAGTATACAGTAACGCCATATTAATAACGTACAGACGACGGGAAGCGACAGTGGGTCAGATTCGTCTTATAATTAGCAATACGTAGTCACGGCAACGGTAACACGCTCATGAGAACTGTATCGATTATGAGAATACTCGTAGTTTTAATTAGGAAATAGTTTTTTAATGGATAAGTTAAGTGGACTTTGGTGGACGTTAATTAATTTAATGTAAATGTATTGTGAGGCCATAGTGGCGTAGTGCGTCATAATCTGGCTGTAGGTACGGTGGTTATGGGTTCGTTGTCATGATAATATACATATAGCATTGTTTTCTATTATTAAGCGAAGATTAAGCGGAAAAATTGGGACTGACTGATCACTAGTTTTAATGTCTATCCTAACATATTCAGTTTAAAAGACTTATGTTAATTTGGTATGCGTAATTGTGATTTTTAGATCGATTTAGTTGAGAACGATTAACTTCACCATTGTCGCGTTGTATGGAGAATACATCAAGGACGCTACAATATAAATTAGTCTAATCATAAATTAAAATATGAGATTTTATATTACTTTGCCAAAATAAAAATAATAACAAATCAATCAATTAAATGCGAATTTTACATTTTTAGTAAATTTTCTTCTTACAAGATCTTATATTCTGTCTATTTTTACTCTGTTTTTAGTATGATCTTCAGAAGTAAGTGATACACGACTTAAAAAGCAACACATATCTAATAGATACCAATTCAATTTTCCGTCCTAAAAATTAAAGTTTCAGTTAGTCAGTTATGTTGATGTAAGATATACTTTAGATTTATACATGTAATTGTTAGAATAAAGCGGAAGCCACTTAAATTTCACCACAGGAAGTTAATAGGGTAACAGCATTGTATAAATCGGATTTCGCAGTAATCTTGTAACGTACTAAATGTAACATGTATATATACATTCATAAGTGCATACATATAATGTGCTTTTAAAAATAAAACAGCGTAAATTGAAAATATATTTCACATATTTTCAGGTACTATATAATACATTAGTCTGTACGATAAATATTTCTACATGTAACACAAAATCTGTTTGTAGGGATTGCCATTGCAAATTTACTTAAAATCCATAGTTCGAAGTATAAATAGGGGAATATATCAACTTAAACCCATACCTACATTTTTTTTTGCCTTCACGCTTTATCCCGCACATGGCAGGGTAGGCAGAGGGAACTGCAGGGACCGTGGAAACCTAGTGTTAAGACACTCCGTTGCTTAGTCCCTAATTTCTCCGTCCCCACTTTCCGCCTTTTTCGAGGCATTTTGTGTTGAGTGGCGGAACTCAACGCCGCGCTTTGCCTAGTTTGCCAGAGCGAAGAAATGGAAATAGAAAAATCCATCTTTTCCGACTGGGGATCGAACCCAGAAACCGTCGCGTTAAAGGCAGACAATGCGCCTCTGCGCCACGACGGTCCTCATACTTACATGATGACCTAAAAATTACACCCTGACAATATAGAAACTACTTCTCTATAAGAGAGACTGTTAACAAATGTTCCAAGAGCAAAGTTGCTAATTTAAAATCTACCAGATATATTCATATTTATTGCACATATTAGCGTAACTAAATAGCCCCCATTACTCAATCTCGTTACGCTTATAAATCAAAATCAATGACGTTGGCATATTGGTAGCCGTACTGTATTATTTTAATAGCTTCACTTTATTATAGTCTTCTGTTAGAGGCTTCGGGTATTAAACGGGCTCGATATCCACGAGGTGAATAGATCGTTTTGTGAGTGATCACTAATCTTGTATTTTTGACGTATATAGTGTTATTGGCATCTATTATAACGTAATCGTCCAAAAGTAGAAAAAATCTGAACAAAAATATTAACGTTGCTAAACTTTCTATTTATCAAAGTTAATATTTTTGGCCAGAAATAGAAGAAATATCAAAATAATTAAAAAATAAAGACAATTTAAAGAAAAAGCTCGAATTAATTTAATTCATTTTATCAATTTATTCATTTTAATTCTGATATTAAAAAAAAGCTGCAACAAAACATTTCAGTTAAGTTTGAATAAAGCTTTTAGCTTCAGAACAAATTATACATAATATGTTCTAAAATTTTACTACAAAGATTTTAAACCTCATTCAAAAAGTCGGTTAAAATATTTATACTCAATAACAAATGTTTTACCATGTCATTTAATATAAGTAACGTTTAAGAGGTTAAATGTTAAAAATTTCCTCTCCCATATACGCGTACGTATTTGCACTGACGCTACAAATGCCTTAGTTTGATATGATAAATGGACTCATTCGGTCGGTCATGCCAACAATGTTCTTTCATACTTTGTAACTTATGGAGATGGATTGACGACTAATGCAACAATTATACTAAATGAAGTTGTTAGTATAAAGGAAACTCGTGCATAATAGACTGTGGTGGACGGAGATGTAAATTCAGAATCGTTACGTACATAATTCTAGTTTTAATAGGTTTTCCTGTAAACTTTAATACTTAATCATTTTGTTCTTTATTTATTAAAATTATAAAGTGGGTAAATATTTTACTTATATTATGTTCTACTTACAGTAGTACAAAGGGACTGTTAAGTGACAAAATATTTTTATACAATTAATAATATCAAAAAATTATATTTACTATTAAAAAGTGGTAAATATCTTAAATAATATAATTCTTGGTTATATTGTATGGGTTATATTTCATACAATATATTCAATAGGTATACATTTAAAGCAACACCGAAAGCTGTTTCGAGTTATCACAGTTTATTGAACTGGAGTAACTTTCCTCTAAAATGAAGATGTCGTGAGATTTTTTGTAAGATAAGTTAATAGTAAATGTTTAGAGAACCGACCAAAAAACACACTTTATTGAAATTGTTTTTGTACCAGTGTACAATTCGTACCAGAAATCCAGCTAGCGCCACTTAAATGTTTCTAAGATTAACAGTACGTTCTCATCTAGTTTTATCTAAGTAAGTTCATATAATTATATGAACCTAGTGTTAAGACACTCCTTTGTTTCGTCCGTGCTTTCCGCCTTTGCTTGATTTGCTTTGATTTGAAATGCCTCAGCGAAGAAAATGGATTCAAACATTCCATCTTCCCCGAGTGGGATTCGAACCCAGAAACCTTCGCGTTTACAGGTAAAAATATCTTCAGAGGCATAGCGTTATGCCTCTAAAGATATTTTTAACATAATTTTATATACATACTATATTTAATATTTTTGATAGTTTATCAAAGAAATATTGTACTAAAATCTAAATTCCTACATAATGAATCACAACTACTTATATTCCAACAAACCACTTCGAGGTCATACAAGTGGCTCATCTCCGCCATCTCCTCGAGTCCTACAAACAAACGTGGCAACGCAGATGCGTTCCGAATGCTGCGAACCAATTACGTTACGAACAAAAACTACGGCGACGTAATGAGCGTTGTGACTTGTGACGTGAGAATGTCGACTGTCGACTGTCCTCGTGAGGGCTAGGGTTACTTCGTTTTATCTAACACGGATTACTTGTGGTATTTTACATAGTTCGAATATTTTTTTATTAAATATATACAATACAAATAGAAATATCAGATTAATACTTGATATTAAAACGGTATGAATATTTTTTTTGCTTCTCGGTTTATCCCGCACATGGGAGGGTTAGGCAGAGGAAACCGCAGGATCCATAGGAACCTAGCGTTAAGACGCTTCGTCGCGCTTTGCCTAGTCTCATGGAATTCGAACCCACAAACTGTCGCATTTACTGGCAGATGCTGCGCCACGACGAGATTATAATAAAAAAAAAAACATTCATAATATATTCTTTGGATTGGCTTACTCTAAAGGTTGCTACACACATATGTAGCAATATAAAACAGGAGCAATAATTTTATGGGCCTTTAGAAATCAACAGTTTCGCTTAAACGATTTTGTCAGTTAATTGCTTTATGTGCAGCATTTAGTACAATGAGCGATAGAATAAAAAAAATTGGATGTGCGCACGCGCCGCATTGGGTCGATCGCGCGACGAATCGTAGTGCACGAGTGACACAGCGGCCTAGTTATGGCCTGCGTGCTGCTACTTCGGGGATTGTGACGAAAATAGTTTTTAAGAACCTATTTCATTATATTTATTATTAGCTTCGTGGATATTAAAATAAATGTTAAAAATAGACTAAGTGTTTATTGTAATGTAAATTGGTGTAATCATTAATGCTTGACGCCTAAAGAGTTTAGTGATACAGCTTAAAAGTTATTTTGTGTTTAGGTTCGACTCCTATATATGAGAATTTTCATATATATCAAACTCAAGCTCAAGTAAAAGGTAAAGCTGAGACAAGTGTAAGTATTTACTTAAAATTGTGCATGTGAGCAAAAAATCTTAGGATGTTTAGTTTATGTTTTTTTCCTGTTACATCGCATCTGTAAGTCTAAATTAACTTTAACTATAAATCGAAATCTATAGTCAGCTTAAACAAACTTAAAAGTTCTAAAACAAAAACATATATTTTTTAAATCAAACACAGAAACAAAAAAAAATTAGAAAAAATAAAAACTAATTCATATATACTAAGGTATATACTATGACTATGACAAAACAATTTTACCATGTAAATAACAAACCCGCTCACAGCAGCACCACACTACAGAACGAAGTAAATTCTATTAATTTTAAGTGTATGATTGATGCATGTAACTGTTAGCCGAATTCCGCAGTTATGCGAGTTTGGCACGACACACTATTAGGTTAGGTGGTCTTAGGCAATGGATCAATGTGCCAACGTTCAATAACGATTTGAAACCAATTTACTTATAAATAATTAATTTGCTTAATGTTTATAGATTTAGATTTTATATTTGATCGGTTCAGATGATCGCACAGAATTGCAATGTAAGGTATGATGTTAGAATAATGAAGAAGAATGTGTTAAGGTAAGGGCTTGTTGGACAAATGAATTACGAACAAATAATAAATATCTTTATGTGGTAAAAGAAATAGAAGGAGGCCATAAAGCCCAATCCCCAGAAATCATTGAAGAAGATATTATGATGGATGATGAAAACATTTAATTGTTATTGTAATAAAATATTCTCTCACAGCTAGATACTAAGTTCAATAAGAAGTCATTTTTTTAGATTCATTAAACAAACTCGTTCTAATATTGTAATATATCACAAAAAACTATGTACTCTTTTAATTGGAACATTTACGCCGTCAGAATTAATTTGCCACATCGAAAGCTTTAGATCGTATCGATGGATATTGTGAAAAAAGAACATGAATGTATTAAACTTGTTCATCATACGCTTATTATAGAGGATAATGTTGCGGCATACTTATTGTTATTATTGGAATAATTACTGTAAAATTTTATCTTAATATAAGACAACTGCTGATTAAATTAACTCGATTTTTTCGAATCGAGGAAAATTCTAATTGACTTTTTATATCTACACGCATCTCCTGTACTGTGAGATAGAGGCATTATTTTCTTTATAACGAATATGAATACGTCAAAATACGTAAATAAATCAACCGGTATATATATTACCCTGTCATTGTGTCGGATTCTTCTCAAGTGAAAAATATATCTCTATTTAAATAGATAGTCTATATCTCTTAAAAATCAGCAATAAATCCCGTTTTAGCTTCTCCATAAATTGAAGAATATATTTATTTAGATATAACCAACAATATTTTCTACAATTTTTTTTATTTAGTAAAATGTATATTAACTTTACGTAAATAAATGTTTTTAACAATACGAGGGTCAAACTGAAAGTTTTTAGAACTGGCAACTTAAAAGCATTATATTAAAAAAATAAGTTTAAATTTTGAAAATAGAACTCTTTACCAATAATATTGAGTATAGATTTCATTCATTTGTCATTTGTTTTACGATTTGGCGGCAAATTGAAAACTGTCTGTGCACGTCAGAATGAATTTAAGCCGAGAAAATTTTCGTGCAATGATTTTTTATGACTTTCGATGTCATATAAGTCAACAAGAAAGTTATGATAGACTTCGATTGGCTTTTCACGATGAAGCCCCATCTCGTGCCATAGTTTACAACTGGTTTAATGAATTCAAACGTGGTCGAACTAATCTCACCGATGATTTGCGTGAGGGACGGCCTTCTACAGCGACGACTGAAGATAATATCAGTGTTGTGCAGCGTATGATAGAGACTGACAAAAGAGTGACCTATCAGCAGATTCGGACAAGTCTAGGCATAGGTATGAGTCAAGTGCACAAAATCCTCCATGAACATTGAGCGGTCAGGAAGCTTTGTGCCCGCTGGATACCGCATAATTTGCCCGAGGCTCAAAAACTCCGCCGTGTTGATTGGTGCCGAGAAATGATTCAAAAATTTAACGGAGGTGACTCAAATGCTGTGTTCGACATAGTATAAGGGTGACGAAAGCTGGATTTACTGTTATGATCCGGAAACCAAAAGACAGTCGGCTCAGTGGGTGTTTCCTTCCGAAGAGTTGCCAACTAAAGTGAAGAGAGGTCGAAGTGTTGGAAAAAAGATAGTGGCCTCGTTCTTCGGAAAGACAGGTCATTACGCGACAGTTGTCTTAGAGGATCAGAAAACCGTTAATGCAGAGTGGTACACTAACAACTGTTTGCCACTTGTCTTGGAAAAAGTTCGAGAGAAACGACCTCGCAGCAAGATCCTCCTTCATCACGACAATGCCTCGTCGCACACCGCCAGGCAAACGATCGACTATTTGGCGACCTTAGACGCGGAATTACTGGGTCACCCGCCGTATAGCCCCGACCTCGCACCCTGCGATTTTTATTTATTCCCGAAAATAAAAGAAAAACTTCGAGGAAAACATTTTATGGACGCCGAAGAAGCAGTGGCTGCGTTTCAAAACGCCGTTGAAGAGACCCCTAAGGCCGAGTGGGCAAGGTGCTTTTCTCAATGGTTCCATCGAATGCAGCGAAGTATTGATGTAAATGGACGCTATTTTGAAAAGTTATAATAAAACTAATAACTTGCTAGAATGCTTAGTTTTTGATTTTCTAAGAACTTTCAGTTTGACCCTCGTAGTCCACAAGCAATAAAACATATGTAATTAATATTATTATAAGAAATAATATATTTAGAGCAAAAATTTTGGAACTTATTCGATCTGCTATGTTCTCAGAAGTCGTCAATTCTTAATTCTCACATTTTGTTTTTTTTTTGTTTATAATATAAAATTAAATATTTATTAAAATTAAGCTTGTTATTAAAATTGCTTGTTTAACTTAGCGTCAACAATTGCCATATTAATGAAAGGCTACTTACGATTTTAATGAAGTTTTTTTGAAATCATTATAGTAAAGATGTAAAGGAATGCTAAATATGTATAGGAGCCAATTGTTTTTAATAGTATAGAAATAATGAAATATTTTTTATTATTTTAGCATAATGTTCGTACAATTATCAAAAGTAAAACAATTGCATATAGCAAGACCTTAAGAACAATTTAAAAAAAAATGTACACAATTTTAAATATCCAACATTTAAAGATAGAAATAAAACCTCAGTATATGCAAGAAAATAAAATTAAATAACGTACTTGTAGATACATATAATCTAGTTATGTAAGATTTCCAAAGGACGGACGTCTGTTAATTACATCAGTACTCCTATATACGGTCATCAGGGGCTCAATCTAGGTTTTTTAGACGTGTGCATCCTATCAATGCCATGCGTAATAGTTTTTACTGTGTCTATAAATATAGCTAGACGCTCAAATATGTTGAAAGTATTTCTAATTAGCGAATAAAAGTTCTTAATTATAAATAAAAATTAAATTTAGTTTATTAACATTTTTTGCAATAGCAGCACATTATTGCAATACATTACATTTAAAAGATTTATATAAGTTGTGTCAATGTATTATATTGAAATACATATTTTTTGCGTTTTGAGTAAGACAATAACAACTTTTACCATATACAAAGCATATGAAGCGTAAACTTTTACTTCATATAAAATCTTAGTCATAATATGTACATTAAAAGCTATAACTAAATAAACATATATGAGTACTTGAACAAAGAAAGAATGTAAATATAAAAATTATCTTAAGCTGGATTCGAATTCAGATCCATAGTTAACATTTATTTTATCATTCAGATAACCCAACATCAACTGCTTAATACAAAAAGATAATTGTAAGTACAAAAATCAGAGCATTATATCCATGTAATAATGATACAGTTAAGCAAAAAGAGCAAAGTATTTAGGCCATATTACCACAACTTAATGCTGCTTGAAAGTAAGCTAATAACATTGGCATTTATCGTTTTACAAGTGAATTTTAAAAAGTGACAAGGATTGTTTTAGAATAATCTCGAGCTGGTTATCACGATAACACGTTATTTGTTTGCTGTACAAGCGATATATCAATGTCACGACCAATATACTTAAGATTTTTAAAAAATAACTATTAAAATTATTTTATATAATGTATTTATTGTTTATGGCTTCACGCTTTATCCCATAGCAAGGTAGGCAACCGCAGTAACCGTGGGATCCTAGTGTTGAGACACGCTATTCTCCGCATTCTGCCTTTTCGAGACATTGTGTTGAGTGGCGGAACTCAACGCCGCTCTTTGCCTAGTTGCCTGAGCGAAGAAATTGGAAATAGAAAAATTCATCTTCCGCGAGTGGGAACCGAACCCACAAACCATCGAGTTTACAGACGCTACGCTTCTGCGCCACGACGATCTTTAAAAATATATATCGATATCTAATACAAAAGGTACATTTATATTAGCCTCCTAAGTTAACATCAATATTTGAACTTCCGAGATATTTCTTTACAAGTACACAAACATATATGTGCATACATTTACAAAATTTCAAATACGATTTTGGAATCTTAAATATATCGTCGAAGTAAACATACATGCATGTCTACATTGTCAAAGCGACAACCACCTTTTTTTAACAACCGGTTAAAAGCTTCAACAACACTTTACTACTTTAACATATCAATTTAAATTTTACCATAAAATTGGCACAAAGGTTGGCCTTTGTTTTTTTATTCAGTCAGAATTAATGAGTCACTCTTTCCACTTAAAAGGACAACGTGTGTTGGTGTTGATTGATATTTTTAATTATGTTTTCAGACTTGTAAACACAAAGTCGTTTTGTATGAAAATATAAGCAATTATGAAGGACAATGTCGACGTCGTGTCACGTCGTAGCGTTGTTGGAAAACGAAATACGAATTCATCCTCCTCCTTTAGGATAAGTATTTATAATACTAATTTATATAAAACGCGACGGTTTGTGTCTTCGATTCCCAGTCGGGGAAGATAGATTTTTCTATTTCAATTTTCTTCGCTCTGGAAACTAGGTAAAACGCGGCGTTGAGTTCCGCCACTCAACACGCAATGGCCCCATTAACGACGGAAAGCGGGGACGGAGAAAGCAGTGACAACGGAGTGTCTTAACACTAGGTTCGTATGGTTCTTGCAGTTCCCTCTGCCTTCCCTGCCATATGCGGGATAAAGCGTGAAGACAAAAAAAACAATTTAAATCAAATTCTTACAGGTGGAAGGAGTAGGTATAATGAAACAAATTATAATATTAATTAACTGATCTGGTTACTTTCAAATATTAACTTGTATTTTGTTAATAGCAATGTCAAAGATTCTCTGTAAGTCACGTCTGATTTTAATATGAAACCAGTAGAAATATCAAGCGTGCAAACTATCTAAAATAGAAATACTCTATCGACAAGTAGCAATAATTACAGTTTTTTTTGTTATTTTTGTGACATTAATTAATTAATATAATTAATTTTGAAGCCTAGTGGCCCTGCGGCGTATGAATGCAAACGCGACGGTTGCGAGTTTGATTCCTATTTTGGACAGAAAGAGGGAGCGGAGAGTCTTAAAACTAAGTTTCGCCTCATATTATAAACTAATATTACAAATATTATTTTGTAATTTTCTTTATTTATTTAACAGTACATTTAAAATAATACATATATTAATCTATTTATAGTACACCTTATTTGTATACCAGTTAAATTTCTAAACGCATATATCATCCCAGCATGAACAACATTTCGCTACGAACCGGTTGAATCCGGCCGTATCGCACTCATCGTTCCTATTCGACTAAATTAATCAGTGAAGAATTAATTAACATTATTTAATTTGAGAGAGCCATAAATAAACTGAATATACCGACTACTGTTCGGATTTTATAGATTTTGCTATTCGACACGCAATATACAGTTAATTGTTAAAAGGAATATAAAATAATTTTAATGTGGCGCAGTTGGAACATGCCACAACGTTTCATGATAAGTATAGGTTCCAATCCAGAATAGAAGAGGTTAGATTAATTATTAAAGAAAAATATCAAAACACACGTAAACTATATGTTTGGAGTGTATTCGGACAGAGATTCTGCGTAATTACAATAAGTGACATAAACCACTTATGAACAATATACAAAGTAGTTCCCTTCCAATACGGATAGTTTACTACATGCAACAGCCCCAAATGACATACATTCAACACTTTTATAGTCCTTATCGTCAAAGACTACCTTGTTTTTGAAAAATATTCCAGTTTACAATTATAATTAAAAATATTCTTCATTTAATATGTAATATCAAACATATAGCAGCGTGTATCTCAAGTGGACATATAAAAAGTTACTTACTGAATTTGGCACTAGAAAAAATTATAGAACATAAAAAAATCTAACCCCTAAAAAAATAGACCGAATAGAATATTAGCTTTCTAGTTCAACGTCAAACGGGATAAGCCGTCGTGTCGATTCGTAAACGGAACGTTCGCTGATCGATTATCTCGAGACACTGGCGAAAGTTTAATTGAACGAATTAATTGCTAGGTGTAGGCGATATAGAATTTTAATAAAATAATTAATATTATAATATTTCATATCGGTATGTGTATTGGGTTGTTATTTATAGCCAGCTATTGCGCTAACAGTGTGGTACGGACAGTTGTGATAAAGTGCTGATGCATAAATAGAATACCGTTATCTAGGTGTCTAGGTTAGGTATTTATCATAGAAATGATAAGTTTGTTGGGCTTACGCGCTTATCTTAAAAATTATGATTTTAAATAGATTAAATATACTTATTGGTCGTAGATAATCCTTAATTGCAAAATGCTTATCGAAAAATAAAGTAAAATTTCAAAAGAAGGTAAGAAAAGAATGGCGTGCACGTAACATAATAAATATTTACTATTCCATATAATAAAATTGTCACAAATCATTTAGACCCTTTTCTTGAATACTTGATCTATTTAAAAAGCACGTTATATATAATAGCATGTAGGTAATGTAATAGATACTTCGTAATTTAATCAGTTGGATAAAAATCTGAGCCGTAGTGAAATCAGGGTGAAATTATAGTAAGAAAGCGACTCGTTAGTATGCTCACAGTGCGTGAACGCTAAAATTGACACCGAGATCGACCCGAGATAAACTTACTAGAAAAAGGCAAATTTTCTTATAATGGCCTCATAAATTATATTTATATTTCAAATTAGACGTTATCAGGACAAAATCTGTAACTATGACATTTCTATGTGATTACGATTAATAAGGTTGTATATTTATATGTATTTTTATTATAATTTACACTTTCACATCTAAAAATAAAAAAATATTATTAAAAAGAACCAAAATCTGTAAGCAAATCAATTTACTGAGACAATATTAATATTTACAAATATAAGCCGTCCGCCATTTCATCATTCCAATGTATTTACAAATAAATATTACTGACGTGTTTAAATTGAATGTACATAAAGCAATCAGAATCATATCTCACGGTTTGAGAGATAATAATTTTAAAGAAGAAAACACGTCAACGACAAATATATTGCTGGGTTAACCTCATTTTGGTAGGTAGGAAGGTACCAATTATACTTTCGATTTTATTCATATAGCCTATAAAATTTGAAAGTGTTGAAATATATTAATGATTTTTGAACTTGATTCGTTAAAAATTGAATTCTTTTTCTATTCTCTTATGCTTAAGATAACGCAATAACATATATTGATAAGATATACTGAATAATAACAATAAATATATTTTTAAAAGATATTCAATCAATTAATTAAAAACAAACAAAAGTTGACATCAGAAAAAAAGCTACAACCATAAACAATTTTTTGCAACCACAAAATTCTGAATGACCGTGTGACATACCTGTCAAATGTGTGGCATAATTGAGAACTGTCAGTGAGCTGTCAGTACGTACAGTTTCAGAGAAGTCAGTAGTACACCGTAGCGATGCCAAGTTTTTGTCTACTGACATTGAACTTGATCGTGTAAGAAATATATGATTGTAACAAAACTGGATGCCATATGTTTTGTGTTGTTCCAACGTAATGTTTAATGTACGCCATTTGTGTGATGGCAAACAAATCTTTGATAATTATTATTAAATTCTTGCCTTGCAATAACGTTTATGTTTATACATATTTACACGTTATCAATACAGTATTGTGCACACATCAGTGCATACTTATCCCAAGTATGCATATTATACTTGTTTTTAAATATTATTAAATTTAAATAACAATAATAAAATCGCGGCGTTGAGTTCCGTCACTCAATACGCAATGCCTCAAAAAGGTGGAAAGAAGAGAACGGAGTGTCTTAACACTAGGTTTCTGCGGTTCCCTCTGCCTACTCTGCAATGAGCGAAAGCTGTGTATGTGTGTGTGTGTAATATTAAACGTTATTTAATTTTTATAATTTAGCTTATATAAGCATTTTAAAATTATAATTACCATAGAAATGGCAGTATTGTCCGCCTTGCAGGAAGTCACTACCGGTGCGACTAACAGTGTTGCTGCGAAACACCGGTGAAAAATTTCACAGCTGCTCTTTTGAAACGCAGTTTAAAACATAGGTGCATATAATTATAACCTTACCGTAGTTTTCACTTTTTTATTCACGCTTCACATATGTGTATAGGTCGTCGCTATGATAGAGTTTCGTTGTTCAGTCCTTTTTGCATAATAAAATAAGATAATAAAGTAATATCTATTGGTTTATTCTCATACAATAGTTAACACACAAGAGATCAACTTTACCTATTTAGGCCTTTTTTATTTAAGTAACAGCTAACATTTTTGTTCAATATTCGTAAATAATATTATTAAGAACTTTACATTACAAATACGTTTTACTTAAATACTTTCTGATAATAAAATCATAAAATGTATATTGATTTGCGCTCACTATATCAGTTTTACCTACTCAGATCCTTTTATATCAACAACCATCGACCATTCCTCACTTTTCATACTACACTACGAGTGGCACATCACAAAATCCTAGTTCGTACTATCATAGCAAAGAAATAGATTTTTTCTTCAGCTGGAGATATCCCAATGCGGAACAGGTACAATATAATCAATATTAAACAAATATTGTTATTTATATGCTTTATACAACTGTATGAAGATTTTTACAAATTTCCGTTACTGAAACAATCCAAGGAAAATCGACAGAATGTTATTTTTATTAAAAATTATGTTTTTTTTAGCTTCACGCTTTATCCCGCATATTGCAAGGTAGGCAGAGGGAACTGCAGGAACCATATGAACCTAGTGTTAAGACACTCCGTGACTTAGTCCCTGCTTTCACCGTCCCCACTTTCCGCCTTTTTCGAGGCATTGCGTGTTGAGTGGCGGAACTCAACGCCGCACTTTGCCTAGTTTCCAGAGCGAAGAAAACGGAAATAGAAAAATCCATCTTCCCCGAGTGGGAATCGAACCCACAAACCGTCGCGTTTACAGGCAGACGCTTACGCCTCTGCGCCAAAAAATATGTTTTTAAACAAAATTATGTTTTTAAAGAGTTAATCCACACTAAGGATCTAATAAAATACTTAAAAAAAACATATAAAAATTTAAACGTAGCTGGATTTTAACCTACGCCTCTTGCAAACCAATCCAAGCCTCTCTCTCAAAGTTCTAATGCAACATAACGATGTGAAACAAAAAGAAATTCAAAAGTTCTTACTCTATTCACCACTATAGTAACAATTTTTTCGCACCAATTTATTTCAATTGCAAGTAAATACACGCTTTATTACTTTAAGTACTATCGAAAGGTCATCGCTAATTCTAAATACGTTTGCTTTGTCATAAATAAAATTCCTTCTAGCTATTGTTTGGAATTGAGAGCGTACAGTTACATTGGTCGATTTTTATGCAACACGTTTTATTACGGCGTGTGGTGCATGATAGACAAAAATTTACAGTCGAAAATTATGTATTAGGTATTGTATATATATATATATATATATATATATATATATATATATATATATATATATATATGTATGTATGTATGTATGTATATATGTATATATATGTATATGTATATATATATATATATATATATATATATATATATATATATATATATATATATATATATATATATATATATATATATAT
Organism: Dione vanillae; assembly: GCA_037178615.1. Classification (NCBI taxonomy): domain Eukaryota; kingdom Metazoa; phylum Arthropoda; class Insecta; order Lepidoptera; family Nymphalidae; genus Dione; species Dione vanillae. The sequence continues at coordinate 754,801 of JAZFAU010000223.1, forward strand.
ATATATATATATATATATATATATATATATATATATATATATATATATATATATATATATATATATATATATATATATATATATATATATATATATATATATATATATATATATATATATATATATATATATATATATATATATATATATATATATATATATATATATATATACATTACATAAATAAATATGCCATACTTAACTTTATAAATATTTACTTTACTTAAAAAATTGATCAAATAACCACCTGTTACGTTCCCACACTACCCTGGGATCGCTTAGTCAGGTTCCATACAACTTGTTCAATATTGTATTAGATCGGAGAATTTTAGCGGCATGTAATTTTACACTTAAAGGCATTTTCTATGTATTCTTTTTAATATAATTTCAATTAATCAGACTCCGCATAACTTGTTCACTATTGTTTTAGATCTAAGAATAATAGCGGCATATAATTTAACACTCAAAGGCATTTTCCATGTATTGTTTTAATTAATATAATTTCAAGTATATATTAATACGTAATTTCAATTATAAGGTACACTCTTGTTTCTAACATTGAACAAGCAAGTTGTCAATTAGTTATAAGTTAGATTTTAACTTTTTTAATAAATACTTTTTTATAATTTGGTTTTTTTTGGATCCTCCGCTGCCACCGTACTTAATTGGCGCAGTCGGTAGGATACTCGCGGGCCGGGTCGCGAGCAACGTAATATAAATTTCTTAAGAAATAACGTCGCGGTCCACCCGGGTGGCTTTCAAGCACCAAGAAGAGTATCCAGAATCTACGAGGCGGCGCAGCGAGGCGTATCCAGACATTGATACACCAAAGAAGACCAGATTTAATTGTAAGTACATTAGAATCTTTCTAGTGATTGCTTACTTGTAGTTTTAGATCCTTTATTATATCCTTTTCCAAGATTTCCCTTCAGAGGCAATCGAAAACCCCTAGGTTTAGTAATTATAGTAGTAGAGCGCGTTTTCAAGACGCTCACCGTAATTTAGAATTAGGAAATAATATTATAACATTAGTTTCGGAAGAAAATAAAAAATGGCTGAATTAGACAACGCTCTAAAGGCCCTACGTTTATTGCCGGAATTCGATGGAAATCCGAACATATTACCTAGATTTATTAAATTAGGAGATCAAATAGTTCAAGAGTTTGTATATAACAACCCTGACAATAATTTACTTAATATCGCAGTGGTAAACGGCATTTTGAATAAAGTAATAGGTTCAGCGGCCCGTTTAATCAACACCAGTGGCATTCCCTCAGACTGGAGTGGCATTCGTAAGTCACTTATTAATAATTTTTCAGACCAGCGGGATGAAACCGCACTGTACAATGATCTCTCTCTCTTAACACAAGGATCAAATAGCCCACAGGAGTTTTATGAGCGCTGTCAAAATTTATTTAGTACAATTATGACTTATATCACTTTACATGAGGAAATTTTTACTACTATAGAAGCTAAAAGAGTTCTTTATCAAAAATTAACCCTGCAAGCCTTTTTAAGAGGATTGAAAGATCCCTTAGGCTCACGCATACGATGTATGAGACCTGAAAGTATAGAAAAAGCGTTAGAATTCGTACATGATGAGCTAAATACAATGTATTTACAGGCTCGAAATGAACCCGAACGGACTAGGCACCCCCGGGCATTCTCACCTCACCCTTTTAAGGTAAATTCTAATTTCAATCATAATATACAACAGTTTAGACCACCCGTTCAAACTCCTAATCAAACTCGTAACAATTTTATGACAAACTCACAACAGTTTTCACCTAGACCGCAGTTAGGCCCAGGTCCTACACGTACTCAACAAATGTTTAGGGCTCCACCTCCAAATTATAATCCCCACAACGCATTTAGAAACCCCCAACGTAACGTTATTCCGCAATTTAATTCAACATCTCAGTCTGCTCGACCTATGAGTGGCGTTAGTCATTTTGTTCCTAGAAATTTACCACCCACGGGAAATATTGCGGGACACGATTGGAGAAGGTTTGGAAATCCACCCCCATCTAATTATTTTAAAACAAGGGAAATGAATTACCATGACAGTGACTATTACGATCAAAATTACGAGTATTATGACTATTACGACTATAATGACTATTCTTACAGTGATCACTATACTAATGATTATAATTACAACGACTACAGTTACGAAAATTCCGAAGATTATTATAATATTAATAATATACCTCCAAATTCTCAACAGTTTGCCAACCAAAGCGTACCTTATGAACCCTCTGAAAGAAAACAGTCCTCGATCCCTTCGAAGGAGGATTTTCAGGAAGTCAAAATATTAGACAAACCAAAATAGAACTTACTCTTCAAACTCAGCGGCAACTCCCCTATATACAGATTAAAAATCCCCCATTGAAATTACTCATAGATACCGGCGCAAATCAATCCTTTATTAGTCCAGATGCTGTAAAAAATTATTTTTTCAATTTTCCTTTAAATAACGACCCTTTCGAAGTGAGTAACGTACACGCTGTAAGTAGACATAAGTATTCAATAACGATTCCTAGTTTCTTTGAATTTAATACTAAAGATAATATAACATTTTTTATATATAAATTTCATAACTATTTCGACGGATTGATAGGTACAGATTTATTAGATAAATGGGAAGCAACTATTGACTATAAAAGAAAATTATTCATAACTAAGGACGCTTCGAACCCTATTCAACTTTATAATTCGCGTAATAAAAATTTGTACGAAAATATTATACCAGCAGGTACCTCAAAATTAGTCAAATTACCGATAAACGTTCATGAAGGTGAAATTTTTATCCCGGAACAAACTATTTCTAGCTGTATAATAAAGAATGTTTAACGCGCGCTACAAAGAACAGTACTATTTTAGAAATTTATAACCCGAGTCGCAATGACATTATATTTTCTATCGATAAACCTATCCACGCGGAATTATATAATATTGAGTATCAGTGTACCGAGCAAATTCCAGATCGCGAAAAGGAAGTTCGATCCCGTTACGCACCAGTCACTTAAATGAGGAAGAACGAATTAATTTAGAAACACTTTGCGGTCGCTACGCGGACATATTTTACTTAGAGGGAGAAAAATTAACGTTCAGTAATACAATAAAACATTCAATTAAAACGACAGATGAAGTACCGGTTTATACTAAAAGTTATAGGTATCCGTTTATACATAGAAACGAGGTTAGGGATCAAATTCAAAAGATGTTAGATCAAGGAATCATTAGACCTTCCGATTCAGCTTGGAGCTCTCCTATATGGGTAGTTCCTAAGAAAAATGACGCTTCAGGGAAAATCAAATGGCGTCTTGTCGTTGACTTTCGTAAGGTTAACGAAAAAACGATAGATGACAAATACCCTATACCAAACATATCAGATATTTTGGACAAATTAGGTAGATGTCAATATTTTAGTACGTTAGATCTTGCAAGCGGGTTTTATCAAATTGAAATGAACCCCGCTGACGTTCCTAAAACAGCTTTTAATGTAGAGCATGGGCATTTTGAGTTCTTAAGAATGCCTATGGGCTTAAAAAAACGCACCCTCTACGTTCCAAAGGGTTATGGATAATGTTTTACGCGGTTTACAAAATAGTATTTGTTTAGTATATTTAGATGATATAATAGTTTTTAGCACTTCGCTTCAGGAGCATATTGAAAACTTAGAAAAGGTTTTTAATAGATTACGAGACTCAAATTTTAGAATACAAATGGATAAATCGGAATTTTTGAAAAAGGAAACTGCGTACTTAGGGCATGTCATTACGAGAGAAGGAATAAAACCTAACCCCGATAAAATATCCGCTATTTTAAGTTATCCTATTCCGAAAACAAATACGGAAATAAAAAGATTTCTAGGTCTCCTAGGATACTACAGGAAATTTATTCCTAATTTTGCTAGAATTACAAAACCATTGACACAATGCTTAAAAAAAGGCTGTAAAATAAATATAAATCAAGAGTATATAGACTGTTTCGAAAAATGTAAAAAATTATTAATAAACGACCCGATTCTCCAATATCCCGACTTTTCAAAGGAATTTATATTGACCACGGACGCTTCTAATTTAGCTATAGGAGCTGTACTCTCTCAGGGACCCATTGGATCCGATAAACCCATAGCATATGCTTCTAGAACCTTAAATACTAGCGAACTTAATTATAGCACAATAGAAAAGGAATTATTAGCGATAGTTTGGGGTACGAAATATTTTCGTCCTTATTTATTTGGCCGGAAGTTCAAAATTATTACCGACCATAGACCACTTCAATGGGTTATGAATATTAAAGAACCTAACTCCAGACTAACTCGATGGAGGCTTAAATTAAGTGAATATGATTTTACTGTAATTTATAAGCAGGGAAAATATAATAGCAATGCCGATGCATTATCGCGATTAGAAATTCATAACGAGGAAGCATTTTCAACTGCTGTAAATCACTCAGAAAAGTCTTCTTCTAATTCTCAAACAGCAACTGTACATACAGACTTAGAAAATCCCATTTTAGAGATCCCAATAACAGACGACCCCCTAAATAAATTTCATAGGCAAATTATTTTAACATAGTAGGAGACATTAAAAGTAGGGCCCGTTGTATCTAAATTATTCGAAGATTACATAAAAAACTACTGTCTCGATCTCAAGTTCAAATTTAGAAAGTGACGTCATAAACGCGGTTAAAGAATATGTAAACCCCAAGGTTAAGACTGGTATGTTAATTAACCCCCCGTTAGGCATGTATAAAATAATTCCTATAATTCAAAATAATTTCAAAAGTTCTGCAATGAACCTTCTTCTCACTAAAATAGAATTGGAAAATGTGAAGGATTATTTAAAACAACAGGAAATAATTAAAAATTATCACGAAGGAAAAACAAACCACCGCGGAATTAATGAAAGTTATTTATCTTTGTCGAAACGGTATTTTTGGCCAAAAATGAAAGAGCAAGTGTCGAAGTATATAAATGAATGTTCTATATGTGGACAAGCTAAGTATGACCGAAATCCCATAAAACAAAAATTTCAAATTGTCCCTCCTCCAACTAAACCTTTTACTATAGTTCATCTCGATTTATTTAGTGTAGAAAATCAAAAATATTTAACAATTATTGACGCTTTCTCAAAATACGCACAGGCTTATCATCTTAGGGATGCTACCGCGATTAGTGTAGTACAAGGGTTATTACTATTTTGTACCCACCACGGAGTTCCTTTGACGGTTGTAACCGATAGAGGCCCCGAGTTTTCAAATCAGTTATTTTTGGAATTTTTAAGATTACACCAAATTATTCATCATAAAATTTTACCTTATACACCTAACGACAACGGATTAGTTGAAAGGCTTCATTCCACACTGTTAGAACATATACGAATCCTTAAATTAAATCAAAAGGGAGAATCAGTTGTTAATCTCATGCCTTACGCTGTCTTAGCCTATAATAGTTCTATTCATAGCTTCACTAAATGCAGACCGATGGATATTATCACTGGACACTTCGATCCCCGTGACCCTGTAGACATAGATTTGACAGAACAATTGCTACAACACTACATACAGGACCATCGTGAACGAATGAAAAAAGTTTACGATATTATTAATGACTCCTCTTTACACCAACGAACGCAAATTATTGAAAATTTAAATAAAAATAGAGAGCCTGAGACTATTTACCTACCAGACCAGCAGATATTCATTCGCAACCCCAATGCATCTCGACAAAAACTCGCCCCCCGTTTTACACAAGACAATGTTTTAGCTGACTTACCTATACACATTTACACAAAAAAGAAACGACTACCAGTTGCAAAGACAAGACTTAAAAGAGTACCTAACAGTGCTCTATTGTTACAGAATGACGATCCTGTTATCGACCCTGACAAAAGCAGAGGAGATTAATTTTAGTAATTTGGATAATGGACCTGGAATGTTACCATTCAAATTAGGACCCACGCAAATAATATCCCACTATCATTCTTTTATTCAATGTATAGACTTAGATAAAATTCAATATAGCTTAGATTCTGTTAAGTTGCAAATAATGAATACTAAGCCCATCCTAAGAAATAAAACGCTTTCCCTTTTTCAAATGCATATTCAGTATCTTAAAATTAAGTTAGACACCGCTTTTCAACAGCTGAAAACCTTTGAAATCAATCGTGTTAAGAGAGGCCTCATTGACGGATTAGGATCAGTAATAAAAAGTATTTCTGGAAATCTTGACTATACGGACGCCATAAAGTATGATAAAGCCATTAGTTTATTAGAACAAAATAATAATTTATTGACAAGTGAAATTAACAATCATATTAGTTTGAGTAAAAGCTGGATGTCTCAAAATGCCGATATCATAAATAAGCTAGTTAGCAATCAAAAGCAGTTAGAATATTTGTTAAAAAATTTAAGGAATGTTAGTAATGAATTAGAGAATGATTTTGTAAACTTTATGCAATTAACTCAAATTTTCCTAATTTTGGGAGATAACATAGAATCAATTTCGAACGAATTATTTCGCTTGGAAAATTTACTTGCATTTATTCGTGCTAAGAGTAATCATCACTCTATGTTGACTTTTAGTATGTATCAAGATATCATAACTAAATTAATTACACTTTATAAGAAAAATGAACTTTTAAATATAGGTTTTAGAGATTATTTCGATGTCATTCAAGTAGGCTATTATTATAGTGCGAGAGATATTATTTTAGTTTACAAATTTCCGATTGTCTATCCTAAAAATTATATCTTATATCATTTGTCCCCTGTGCCTAACATAAATCATCAAATCCTTATCCCTCCTCAACCTTACATAGCAATTCACGAAAAAGATTTTATGTACATAGAGGCTGAATGCCCGAAGATCGGTGAATCATATCTATGTGATCATAAACTAAATTATAATCAAGAAAAACAACCAGATTGTATCGAACGCCTTATAACGACGCAGCAACTGCAAAGTTCCTGTCACTACACGTCAATTATCCTTACTACAGAAGCAGTCGAACAGTTAGACGACAAACATTATATTATCACCATTCCCCAGCCAACCAGATTGAAACTATCATGCAACCAACAGAAATACTTGAAAATTCAGGGAAGTCACCTCGTAACACTACCACCAGGATGTTCTATACAAAGTACGCTATTCACTATAATCAACAGCAATAATCATATAAAAGGACAAGCCTTGGAAATTATTGACTTATCTAGTATTAATTTGACATTAAAGAAAAATCCTGAAGTAACACTGAAACTCAATTCAATAAATTTGACCGACATCCATGAAGCAAATAGAAAAATCTCTGCACAACAAGCTATTTCAAAAATATCTACAACACCCGATAGATTATATCATATAACGATTCCGCTATATGGAATTATTTTAATCGCAACTGTAATAAGTATTACCTATATACTTGTTGAAACTATAAAGAAAATTCGAAAACGTAGAGCATCAACCGAAAGGGATATATCCAAGGAGGAAGCTAGGACTCCAGATCCAGTGGAACAAATTCTCCAGCACTATTCAAGATCCAAGGACGCTGAATAGGTGCTGTTCTTCAGGAGGGAGGTGTTACGTTCCCACACTACCCTGGGATCGCTTAGTCAGGTTCCATACAACTTGTTCAATATTGTATTAGATCGGAGAATTTTAGCGGCATGTAATTTTACACTTAAAGGCATTTTCTATGTATTCTTTTTAATATAATTTCAATTAATCAGACTCCGCATAACTTGTTCACTATTGTTTTAGATCTAAGAATAATAGCGGCATATAATTTAACACTCAAAGGCATTTTCCATGTATTGTTTTAATTAATATAATTTCAAGTATATATTAATACGTAATTTCAATTATAAGGTACACTCTTGTTTCTAACATTGAACAAGCAAGTTGTCAATTAGTTATAAGTTAGATTTTAACTTTTTTAATAAATACTTTTTTATAATTTGGTTTTTTTTGGATCCTCCGCTGCCACCGTACTTAATTCACCGAATCATAATGAAATACCTATTTATTTCACATAAATAAGCCCTGAGTATTAAAACGCTCGTGCCTTAAGACCATCGGCTCTAGGGCGGATCATTTCAAGAAATTAGCAGCGTTGCCTGCCAACTTCCTTACCCAGCACTTTTGACTATAAATCAATCATACATTGAAAATGTTTTTATTTTATCCTTTTATGTAAAATGTACAACTGATGAAGCATGTGGTAGTATATTCAAATATTGATAAAATTTTTTTCAGATATTATTAATTCCTTTACAATCTTAACATAATTGTAATGTGTATATATAGTGTATCTAAATAAAAGAAAAGCCTAATGTATAAAACATAATTTAATTACTGTAAAGCTTTCTAATATTATTTGGACGACAGACGAGTTTCTTACTTTACCTCCAATGCTTAATTATGATGAAGATTATCTATAAAATAGTCTGGACAGATATATTAAAGCAAGAAAATGATCTACTTAACAATAAAATACCAGACGTGCCAAAGCTTCGAAAGCTTTTGGCGATATAAAGTGTATGTACCATCAATAAAATACTTTTTATCACAAACAAAACAGAGCTTATTTAAAAGAAAAAATCAAAAACAATTCAAAAAAGACGCTTTTTACCTAATTATAACAGCCAAGCTTTATTACGTTATTAGGTACCATGTTAAAAAATACACTGCCATCACAAAATTACCATACCAAAACATAATGTAAGTAGAACTTCACAATCAAAATACCAAATTCGCGAAGATGACAATAACGTAACATTAGTCATGTTAATACGCGGTCGAAGCAAGCGTCGCGGCGTTGTCGCATACATAATGCATTGCGAACGCTGCGTGAGCGCATCTTATTATGCAGTTTTTGTTGAGCTTTTACGGTTCACGCTATGAATATTGAAGCCCGAGTGGGTAATGCGATGGAGAGGGGTATTTGAAAAAGACAAAGACGAAATGTTATTAGAGACCTTGGAATGTTTGGATGCAAATTGCATGTTCAGGTACCTTGATATATACTTTGAAATGTCAGATTTTTCAGATAGAAATAATTCACTGAAAGTATTTTTGTTTATTATATTTCAACCCTCTAAACTAGTAGTTTCATAAATTTCCAAATGTCCAGTTGACATTAGCGAAACGTTATAACTAAAACACTGACTATTTGGTCATTTGGAAAGTATTCGACATATATTTTAAGCCTTTATCTTTTTCATATAAGTACTATATCATATATTTACTGCATTTTACATTCTTTTAATTGTTTCAAATATCGTGTATAAAACACTTTCAAGGCCTGGCAACATATCCAATACTAACAGTGTACTGGAGTCCATGTCCATTGATGAAGTCAATTAAAAATTTACTTTACTTAAAGTACTACTTACTGTTGCTCTTGTTCTCAATGAAAATGAAACTACCTCTTGATGAAAATTAAAATTACCATGACACAGAAACAGTACTACCCCGAGGACTAAAATGCCACAAAACTACGCATAAAACGCATAAATGTGACTAATTGGCCTAACAAAGAAATACTGAATTTATCTTTATTAATAAATTAGACACTCATTATCCTAAAGGCGTGTAATACGTGCGCTATGCGTATATTAACAAATTTATACATACATACATTTATACATAACTTCACGCTTTATCCCTAGCGGGGTATGATTCACAAAAATTACATTTCAATATTAATCCTCTCTTTTATGCCTAATGCACACTATTGCTATTTCGTTAGCAAGAATGCTACTAATATTAATATAACTTCCTTTTAGTTCACAGCAGGTTAGGCAGAGGGAACCGCAGGAACCGTGGACCGAGGAGCGAAGATAACGAAAATGAAAAAATCGATTTTTCCCGAGAAGGAGTCGAACCCACAAACCGTCGCATTTATAGGCAGACGCTGTGCCTCTACACCACGACGGTCCTCAATAACTTGTTATACAATAATTTAAATATGTTACATATAACAAGAGAACCTTATAAGTAATTATTACGATTACGCATCATGAAATGTTTTCCCTATATTTAACTAAAACAAAAATAAAATATAATAGAAGAAAGATTGGTTTCACATAAAGTTATTTTCTATAATACAATTTATAAACATCGACGTATATTGTACAAGCACCTGCATACTCTCTTGCAAATTTAAATGTTCATTACTCACGTAAGCTACTGCACTTAGGTGCAAAAATTACACTTACACAAAAGTTTCCTCTAACAAAGTGCAAATAGAGCTTAAAATAGATTAAACTTAACGAGAGCTTTGTGCACCCCAGACTGTCTCGAGCCCATCAATGATATCTTCCTGGAACATAACCGGTGACATTTGCTATGGCAAGAATTACCTTTTACGATTTGAATAACCAAAATGAACTCTATTCCAATGTTTTAAAGTTCTAAATATGTTGCAATTTTAACATACAAATTACTTGCCAGCAAATTGAACTTTAATCTCTTATAGTTAAGGTAAATTTTCAAATTACAACGTGTAAAGTATTATAAAGTACGTGCCTAACAGCTGTTTTGTCTGGGCTTTGTTACAATTTTCGTCGGCGCCAAGGAACGGCAGGGATCCTTTGTGAGTGACTCTAGAGACGGCGGAATGAGTTGTGAATAACCCTTTAGTGTAGTGCCTTCAGTGTGGAAAAACAAGGATTTTCATTTGCAAATGTAAAGAGCTTTTTAGTACGACGCATGAAGCTTTATATATGCGTATCTTGGGAATAAGTGCGACTGTAGTTTTCAATGTGGGTTGCGACGTGAGAATTCACTTTGATATTAAATATCTACCTTCCGTTTTTATTTGAACTGAGAAGCTCTCTAAGGGTTGGCTTGGCGTTTATAAGTATCATACAAAACAGCACTTAATCGAATCCCTAAAGGCAAGAAAGAAAGTAGACTCATTAGTCCGTTTGAATCAAGGTTTGTAATATGTAAAGATTTTATTAAATGTAAAAGAAAATCCCAACGGATGAACTAATAAAGTTGTGTATTTAATTAATATTTATAAAATTCTAAAGTTACCTTGAAATTTTATACATAGTATTTTTTGTAGAGCGCAAGAATAAAAAAATCGAATAGTCACATATTATTTAAGCTTTTAAAACGAAATTTAAATTGTTTATCGATTTATCGAAGTAGAAGTCGAAAATACCTAAAAAAAGGAAAGCCGCGAGCTGAAACTCAGTTTGTCATATTCCGCTCCTATTTCTTTTGTCGATGTTGACTTGTGTTGAATGTATGTATTATAAAATAAGAAAATTAAAATAAACCATATTAAATCTCAAGCAAAAAGTGACCAAGCACGTTTTACTTGTAATGTTTTTTCTATCTTACAAACAGTAGGGGCACGACACAGTACAGACTTTGTCAATATTAATTGATATAATATGTTAAAAAAGTCATAATTGTACGTGAGTGTCTAGCACAGTGTTTTTGTCCGTAAGGATGTACCCAGAGTGACTATTATCACTATGTTAAATATATATATATATATATATATATATATATATATATATATATATATATATATATATATATATATATATATATATATATAATATATATATATATATATATATATATATATATATATATATATATATATATATATATATATATATAATATATATATATATATATATATATATATATATATATATATATATATATATATATATATATATATATATATATATATATATATATATATATATATATATATATATATATATATATATATATATATATATATATATATATATATTATTTCATACATGCAAGCAAGTATTATATATTTAGTTATGAATATTTCACTATAGCATTAATATTATATGAGGTAGATTTAATTGCACGTTATTTATTTTAGTATCCACTCTACTTTTTATTGTGGAATACGTATATAATTATATTCAACCTTGGCTTAGCATTTCTAAACGAATAATTTATAATTTATTTAAAAGGTTTTTTAAGCATAGTAATTATAAATGATTATTGACTGTTATATATATAGAAGTTGTAACTGGCATATATATGTATATGATGAAATGTCGTCAATTTTTTTATAAGCTGGTCCTTAACCAAGGAACATATTATTCAGAAACATACTAAAATATAGCCATAGCGAGACTTGAACCAGTGACCCTCAAAAAGACAGATCGATTCCCGATTTACTTTTAAATTTGTAGATAGTTCTATATTTTATTTTATATTAAATATTTAATGACTTAAATTTTCATATACTTTGTACGAACATAGGAAATGTTGAAAGATTACAGAGATTCTAAATATTTTAACAAGAAACAGAAAATAATATAATAAAATAAAATAATTCATACAATATGTTTGATAATATACACTTTGCTATGGAAAACTGATCCTATGTACCTATAATTTTATGTTACCTATAATTTTTTGGAATCACGAGATGTGTTTTGTTGATCTACAGTCACTGTATTTACATTTTAGAGTTATACTTGTGTTGTTATATGGGATTATAATTTTTATTTAACTATTAGAATGAAATTCAATTTTAAACCATTTAATTAAATATATAAATATAATGTACCTGCAGGGGCAAAATGCGACATTAAATTACAAGATACACCCTGAGTATCTTAGATGGAAATCGGAGTACCAAGTGCCTTGACACTACGTTTCCTCTGCCTACCCTATTAAAGGTAAAATGAAAATAAATTCAAAAGCTATAATAAAACCATTTCAAAGAATTCTCTCCTAAATAATACCCTACTCGCTCTACCTTGAGATACCTGCTGAGATGCTTCACTATAATAATACATATAGTTAATTGTCGTGTTTACAACACTCACTCATTATATATAAAAGGTATAAGACACTAATTATTGTGGTAAATGTAAGCGAAACACCTATTTTTCTACGAAAAAGAATTAAACTATTATTTCAATTGTTATATTGTTAATGGAGGCTTTAGATCTTCGTAAGTAGTTAAATACTCTATAATAATTCTTAAAACTTGATGTATTTCCTTTAGGATGCTAAGTTGTCTATATGTTAATGATTTTTCATTATATGACGCTTATTTTTTTTATGTTTTCTAAACGATACTTATTGAGTAAAAGAAATCTACATACCTACCTATGTAATAGAAGTTGCAAAACATACTTATTTTTGAAAGCAAAAGCAAATGATGATATGAGGTAATATCATAATCTAAAAAAGGCTGGTTTATGTTTACATAACCAAGTGTTTTCTATTTATTTTGCAAAATTAATAGATGAAGAAACAAAACCTCGAAGAATAAAATAAATTTTCCTTTTTCTGTCATATGTACATATAAAATTGCAGCTTTAGACCGAGCGATATTAACATTCAGAATAATTATGTATGTACCAGCATCGTTTCATACAATCCAGTGAGATGTGTGGTAATGGCAAGGTCATGGCAAGGTACGTATAACGTATAATACTCACAGTATTGTGAACGATGATTGCTATACTGCGGATAATTAAAATATATTATATGCTTTTGTTGATATGTAATTGGAAATTTGTTTAATTTAATTGAGATGTATCGATATTCAATAGTGGATGGATTTGTATGGTAGTTTCATCATGTATATCGTGGTACAAACATCGCTTTGGATGTTGTATTGGATTTGTACATAGCCACATTTTTAAATATATATTTTTTTACATATTATATATATGTTATGTGGTAACTGTAGGTAAGTATATAACATATGTATTATAGTAGGTGTTTTTGAAATATTTGAATATTTAAAATTTAACAGGAGAGGATTACAGCATCTGATTGAAAACTTAAATTTAAGGTGGATTTAAGGTGGATTTAAAACACTGAATTGAATTTCTTTATCCCAAATATATGTCAAATTCAAAAATGAAAAATGGAGAACGATGTTTTCAAACCTGAAGACAAAGGTTGAATAGTGTCCAAAATTTTGGATAACGGTGGGAATGTGGAGAGGACCGTCGTGGCGCAGAGGTGTAAGCACCTGCCTGTAAACACGATGGTTTGTGGGTTCGATCCCCACTCGGGGAAGATGGATTTTTCTATTTCCATTTTCTTCGCTCTGGAAACTAGGCAAAAGCGCGGCGTTGTGTTCCGCCACTCAACACGCAATGCCTCGAAAATGGCGGAAAGCGGGGACGGAGAAAGCAGGGACTAAGCAACGGAGTGCATTTACACTAGGTTCATATGGTTCCTGCAGTTCCCTCTGCCTACCCTGCCATGTGCGGGATAAAGCGTGAAGCTATAAAAAAAATATAAGTTGAGATGTGGGATTGAAACAAATAACAAAACACTAATTTACTATAGTATGTACTTATAATATATCTTACCACTATATATTAGCTCTGCATAGCTTCTGATGTGCAACAAGCTCGTATCTCGTTTGGGGGAGACAAAAATAGATTCAATTGTCTTCCGTATTTCACACGACGACGGTGAATCATAAGGAATAAATACCAAAAACTTCAGAATTGTATGCATATTATTGTTTTTAAACTTAACTATAGGAAAAAATCCTTCTTTATTTTTATAGAAAAATTTAAAACTTTGAGAAAAATAGTCATTTAAAGAATCACTTTGATATTAAAAGTTATATCTATTTATCTTATGTTCGATGAAGGATCTTGTTTGTAGTTACGTAACTATTAAAATATTTAACCTGTCGTTCTTGATATAAAATCATTATAGGCATTTGCTTTAATAACGCTTGTGAACGTTATATAATTTAAATAATTAACAGCCGCACCTAGAGAGGTCAGTTTGTGTTTAAATGATATTAAATCGTCACGAATTGCAATAGGGTGTCACTGTGCACTTTGTTTAACGTATACAGTATAAACGTTTAAAAAATAAATGTTAATATCCATTTTATATATACATATATACATCAACCAATTATTATAAATAACTGCGGAGGTAATTTAAAGAAAAACTATAGAAATGTAAACTTTCTTTTATTTCACACGCTTATACACGAGTGAAACAACGCAGGTTAAAAGTTAATCATGCAAAGGGAAACGACTGGTGTAGATGCGTTGATGGACCAAGAAATAATATATATATATATATATATATATATATATATATATATATATATATATATATATATATATATATATATATATATATATATATATATATATATATATATATATATATATATATATATATATATAAATATATATTATATATATATATATATATATATATATATATATATATATATATATATATATATATATATAAATATATATATATATATATATATATATATATATATATATATATATATATATATATATATATATATATATATATATATATATATATATATATATATATATATATATATATATATATATATATATATATATATATATATATATATATATATATATATATATATATATATATATATATATATATATATATATATATATATATATATATATATATATATATATATATATATATATATATATATATATATATATATATATATATATATATATATATATATATATATATATATATATATATATATTATTTCTTGGTCCATCAACGCATCTACACCAGTCGTTTCCCTTTGCATGATTAACTTTTAACCTGCGTTGTTTCACTCGTGTATAAGCGTGTGAAATAAAAGAAAGTTTACATTTCTATAGTTTTTCTTTAAATTACCTCCGCAGTTATTTATAATAATTGGTTGATGTATATATGTATATATAAAATGGATATTAACATTTATTTTTTAAACGTTTATACTGTATACGTTAAACAAAGTGCACAGTGACACCCTATTGCAATTCGTGACGATTTAATATCATTTAAACACAAACTGACCTCTCTAGGTGCGGCTGTTAATTATTTAAATTATATAACGTTCACAAGCGTTATTAAAGCAAATGCCTATAATGATTTTATATCAAGAACGACAGGTTAAATATTTTAATAGTTACGTAACTACAAACAAGATCCTTCATCGAACATAAGATAAATAGATATAACTTTTAATATCAAAGTGATTCTTTTAATGACTATTTTTCTCAAAGTTTTAAATTTTTCTATAAAAATAAAGAAGGATTTTTTCCTATAGTTAAGTTTAAAAACAATAATATGCATACAATTCTGAAGTTTTTGGTATTTATTCCTTATGATTCACCGTCGTCGTGTGAAATACGGAAGACAATTGAATCTATTTTTGTCTCCCCCAAACGAGATACGAGCTTGTTGCACATCAGAAGCTGTGCAGAGCTAATATATAGTGGTAAGATATATTACAAGTACATATTATAGTAAATTAGTGTTTTGTTATTTGTTTCAATCCCACATCTCAACTTATATTTTTTTTATAGCTTCACGCTTTATCCCGCACATGGCAGGGTAGGCAGAGGGAACTGCAGGAACCATATGAACCTAGTGTAAATACACTCCGTTGCTTAGTCCCTGCTTTCTCCGTCCCCGCTTTCCGCCATTTTCGAGGCATTGCGTGTTGAGTGGCGGAACACAACGCCGCGCTTTTGCCTAGTTTCCAGAGCGAATAAAATGGAAATAGAAAAATCCATCTTCCCCGAGTGGGGATCGAACCCACAAACCATCGTGTTTACAGGCAGGTGCTTACACCTCTGCGCCACGACGGTCCTCTCCACATCTCAACCGTTATCCAAAATTTTGGACACTATTCAACCTTTGTCTTCAGGTTTGAAACATCGTTCTCCATTTTTAATTTTGGAATTTGACATATATTTGGGATAAAGAAATTCAATTCAGTGTTTTAAATCCACCTTAAATCCACCTTAAATTTAAGTTTTCAATCAGATGCTGTAATCCTCTCCTGTTAAATTTTGAATATTCAAATATTTCAAAAACACCTACTACAATACATATGTTATATATCTACCTATAGGTAGCACATAACATATATGCAATATGTAAAAAATATATATTTTAAAATATGACTATAACAAATAACAAATTTCAAAGCGTTGTTTGTACGACGATATACATGATGAAACTACCATACAAATCCATCCACTATTGAATATCGATACATCTCAATTAAATTAAACAAATTTCCAATTACATATCAACAAAAGCATATAATATATTTTAATTATCCGCAGTATAGCAATCATCGTTCACAATACTGTGAGTATTATACGTTATAATTGACCTTGCCATTACCACACCTCTCACTGGATTGTATGAAACGATGCTGGTACATACATAATTATTGTGAATGTTAATATCGCTCGGTCTAAAGCTGCAATTTTATATGTACATATGACAGAAAAAGGAAAATTTATTTTATTCTTCGAGGTTTTGTTTCTTCATCTATTAATTTTGCAAAATAAATAGAAAACACTTGGTTATGTAAACATAAACCAGCCTTTTTTAGATTATGATATTACCTCATATCATCATTTGCTTTTGCTTTCAAAAATAAGTATGTTTTGCAACTTCTATTACATAGGTAGGTATGTAGATTTCTTTTACTCAATAAGTATCGTTTAGAAAACATAAAAAAATAAGCGTGATATAATGAAAAATCATTAACATATAGACAACTTAGCATCCTAAAGGAAATACATCAAGTTTTAAGAATTATTATAGAGTATTTAACTACTTACGAAGATCTAAAGCCTCCATTAACAATATAACAATTGAAATAATAGTTTAATTCTTTTTCGTAGAAAAATAGGTGTTTCGCTTACATTTACCACAATAATTAGTGTCTTATACCTTTTATATATAATGAGTGAGTGTTGTAAACACGACAATTAACTATATGTATTATTATAGTGAAGCATCTCAGCAGGTATCTCAAGGTAGAGCGAGTAGGGTATTATTTAGGAGAGAATTCTTTGAAATGGTTTTATTATAGCTTTTGAATTTATTTTCATTTTACCTTTAATAGGGTAGGCAGAGGAAACGTAGTGTCAAGGCACTTGGTACTCCGATTTCCATCTAAGATACTCAGGGTGTATCTTGTAATTTAATGTCGCATTTTGCCCCTGCAGGTACATTATATTTATATATTTAATTAAATGGTTTAAAATTGAATTTCATTCTAATAGTTAAATAAAAATTATAATCCCATATAACAACACAAGTATAACTCTAAAATGTAAATACAGTGACTGTAGATCAACAAAACACATCTCGTGATTCCAAAAAATTATAGGTAACATAAAATTATAGGTACATAGGATCAGTTTTCCATAGCAAAGTGTATATTATCAAACATATTGTATGAATTATTTTATTTTATTATATTATTTTCTGTTTCTTGTTAAAATATTTAGAATCTCTGTAATCTTTCAACATTTCCTATGTTCGTACAAAGTATATGAAAATTTAAGTCATTAAATATTTAATATAAAATAAAATATAGAACTATCTACAAATTTAAAAGTAAATCGGGAATCGATCTGTCTTTTTGAGGGTCACTGGTTCAAGTCTCGCTATGGCTATATTTTAGTATGTTTCTGAATAATATGTTCCTTGGTTAAGGACCAGCTTATAAAAAAATTGACGACATTTCATCATATACATATATATGCCAGTTACAACTTCTATATATATAACAGTCAATAATCATTTATAATTACTATGCTTAAAAAACCTTTTAAATAAATTATAAATTATTCGTTTAGAAATGCTAAGCCAAGGTTGAATATAATTATATACGTATTCCACAATAAAAAGTAGAGTGGATACTAAAATAAATAACGTGCAATTAAATCTACCTCATATAATATTAATGCTATAGTGAAATATTCATAACTAAATATATAATACTTGCTTGCATGTAAATTAAGTATATTTAGTAAGGACTTCCTGTTCCATTAGCTAGTGACCATTAGTGATTACAAATTTTATATTGAAATTGAAAACATAAAAATATATGTATTTGGATTTTAATTACTATTGCATTTTCACACTAAGACTCTGAAGAAATATTAATTGATAATTAAGTTAATAAAATATTAATATGCAATAAGCTAAGTCAAGTCATGGTCAAATAGTACGGGAAGATGCGGGTAATTCAATACGTATAGGTACGTGGCTTATCCTTCTGACAGAGCCTTATGGGGTTTCTTCAGCCCCCTAATAGTTGCAGCTTCCGGCTGTGGACAGAACCGGAAATAGATTTAAAATTGCGAATTTTTTATGTTTTATGTTTTCCTTATATATTTTTAAAGCAATTTTGTCCAAAGCTAAGCTATTACTAGTGCTATTTTTTATTAAAAAACGTAAGTATCAATGTGGATATATATAATTTGGTATATCATACAATATATTCGAATTTTAGTAAATTTAGTTTAGGATAACTGTCGACTTAAATTTAGATAAAAATAAAAAATATATAAAAATAATATTTCCACGTTTTGTATTAAAACCCAAAATTACAGCATTGGGTGTGTTGGGTTTCGTAGCTCAAAACTTAATGCATCTTACTTCATCATGAAAGCTATGTTATTAAATATATTAATATATTATAGTAGGCGTGGCACTTCAGTAATCGCGTAAACGATAGTCACATACAATCATTATAATAATTTATTAATAGAATAAAGAATTTTATACAAAAACCTTCATAATATTGGAGAAAGTATTTAAGATCATTTCACATTTCAATTAATTCATTTAAAGAGTACGTTTTTTTTAGTTTAGGAGATATGTTATATATGATTGTTTATTAAAAATTAGATAGATACTTTCCTCATTACTTATGGTCAATCTATTGCATTATTCTATTAAAAAATAAGTTATCCATTGAATTAGAGCAATTATTTTTGATTAAAACAACATAAATAATTTATAGCAGGTAAATTATTTTTTTAAGTTTATATATATATATATATATATATATATATATATATATATATATATATATATATATATATATATATATATATATATATATATATATATATATATATATATATATATATATATATATATATATATATATATATATATATGTATATATATATATATGTATATATATATATATATATATATATATATATATATATATATATATATATATATATATATATATATATATATATATATAAATGACAGAAACAAAAAAAATATAAGAACAGACATAGCCACCATAATATAAATATTTACTATTTCTCCTTTTACCTTACTCAACACATGGCATGGCATGGCATGGCATGGCATATCCATACATACATACATAAACACGTGTCACCCACCCCACGTGCCGTAATAAAATCTATAAACAGTAAGGAAGTTCGTAACTCGTGTTCCGCCTAATTTTAGACATCTGCCTGTGAAATGGTAAACATGACTGTTTTACGTTCAACATTATCGAGTTATGTTGTTAAGCGTTTTTTTAATGAATTAAAACGTTTTATTTTTACGTGTTTAATTTTTTAAAAAATAAAAAGTAGCGCAGAGGCGTTGCATCTACCTGTAAACGCGACAGTTTGTGGGTTCGATTTCCACTCGGGGAAGTTGGATTTTTCTATGTCTATTTTCTAGCTCTGGCAATTAAACAAAACGCGGCGCTGAGTTCTGCCACTCAACACGCAATGCCTAGAAGAAGGCGCAAAGCAGGGGCGGAGAAAGCAGGGACTAAGCAGCGGAGTGTCTTAACACTAGGTTCCTATGGTCCCTACAGTTCCCTCTGCCTACCCTGCTTTGTGCAGGATAAAGCAAGCAAGTGAAGACAAAAAAACTAAAGCATGAAGTAAACAATTATATAACAAAGGTTCATTATGATGTATAGTCCATGGGCAATTAAATATATTTAAAATATATTTTACTTCTTACATTATATAAGAAAATGTTTTATTATAAATAAATACAGCTGAATTTGAATAGATAACCACAATTCGGTTTTTTAATTCATTAAAAACCGATATGGCAATCGTGCGTCACGGTTAATAATTACTTACTTAATTTCCGGCCTGAAAAAAACTAATTAAATTAAGCTTTTATAAGGATATACAGTTCTTATCTGTTTACAGACTATGTAACTACGATATATTTAAAAAAAATATATGAAAAAAAGAGTAACTAACTAATTAAAAAGTCAGAAAGATGCAAAAATGTTTAAATTTACATTAATTTACTAACATAAACCACAAAATATCCAACATGACTTTACAATATCGACATAAAACATTATTGCGGGCTGCGACATAAAAAACCTGAGTAACAGTCAACTTTCTTAAACACTTCGTAATTCAACACGCGACTAATTAATTTTATGCGCACATAAACTTAAAAATCCTATATGGATTTCTCCTTATTGTCACGTAAATTGTGATCATCAAAGGAATTCCTTTAGAAGTAATATATTTAACCAACTTTATTGAGAACAATGTAATGTTAACCCACATATGTATTTAGTGGTAATAAAATCAAAAACACTTTAGGCGCAGTGTCTTCTAGTACAAGAAAGTGTAGGTTCAATTTATCAATTGCACTAAGTTGAGTTATATGTAAAGGTCATTTATTTTTATCAATACGTAATGTTTTAAGAACATTGGAACTTAAACTATTTAATACTCAATTTAACGAATTTTATAAAAATAATCAAATGATTAAGTTTTTAAGGTTCCATTTTTCCCTATATATACCTAAGTGTTATAAAGAAACAAAAAACATATTAACAATAAAATTTTCAAAAAATGAAAATGATGGAATCACATATCTAAAATAGTTCATTACCCGCTACAACTTAAAACGTCTTTAACCGGTTACAATATCAGTTCGGACTAATTATAGATAATTTATTGAGCCTCCAAGTCGCTTGGCCGTAACGGAACAAACACGCACCCACCCCTTCCGGCGTTTGTCATTCTCACATAAAATGAAATACGTAAACAAATCACAATACTTCGCCGTGAAAGCGTGGTGTGTTGATGAGAAATATCTAGCAAAAAACCGAAAGGAATGTTTATATTGGTATTTGATTTCGAAACAAAAATCGTCGTGGCGCAGGAGCAGTGTCTGTACACGTGACAATTTGTAGGTTTGGTTCCCACTCGGGGAAGATAGATTATTACGTTGTCATTTTTTACACGCAAAGCAAAGCAAGGCAAAGCGCGGCGTTCAGTTCCGCCACTCAAACCGTAAAAGGTGGAAAGCGGGGAACGAAGTGTCTTAATACTAAGTTTCCATTGTCCCATTGGTTCCTTTTGCCTATCCTGCTAAGAGCGTGATAACACGTGAAGCTAAATAAAATTTTTACTGGGTCGGTCCTTATATTTGGTAATTATCAATGGAATCCACTATCTAGTTAAAGTCTCAGTAAAAAAATAAGGTGTGCTTAACATTTGATTATGAAAATATCCGAGATTTTTAAGGACGAATAAAAATCCCTTCATGATATAATTCTCAATATATTTTGCTTGTCCTAGTTGGTTATTGTTGCTTACAAAAAGCTGATTGTGATATAGTTTTACATTACCCATTCAGGTCTTGCTAAATCTGACACCATCTAAACGTTTCATATGTAATGTAAGAGTGTATATACATAAATAAAAATATATTTTTAAAGTATAGAAAAATTTGATAAAGTATAACTAAAATAAAGCAATGCAAAGACGCGAAGAGCATTAAGTGGTTTCTAAGCAGATGGAACCAGATTCAAGTTTAATTACAATTAAATATGTTACAGTAAATTTTTTATAGAAATAAAAATTAAATTGAAAAATGACGTAGAAGTTGTTGAAATCTAAATATTTTAACCTCCTTAATGTAGTACAAACTTACAACTATAAAATTATTTTGGGCACCATAACTAAGGTAGTAAACTCGAAATCAATATGCAAAGCCATAGGGAAACCATAAACTGAAATTTAACTAATCATAATTGATTTCTGCATACATTCCAAAATTCTCCATTCAGATACCAACTATTTTTAATCAGAAATATGTAAGAGACGGATTTAGACAATTCGACTCATTCAAGAAAATATAAGTTAATTTTTGAGTTAATTTTGTTGCCAAGAAAATTATTCGGAAGTTATTCTGGCACTTCTGTGATCAGCAGATCGCAGTTGTGTGATCTTTGAAGAATCGACATATCAAACAAACAAAGAAGCTTGGCAAATTTAAGATTGTTTATGGAAACGCTCTACCGCAACGCAATAAACGAGACGTTCTAAGATATTTCTAGATTATGAACAAAATTCAGTCTTACTTTATTGGAATGGTTAATTGATATGGATAAATATGACATAGAACAATGTATGTAGCTATGAAATAAATAACAGTACAAAATTCTTTTTTACCATCAAAAGTAGATACTAATGTGAAAGTCTATACTGCTATTACTACCTTTTTTTTTAACTTCACGCTTTTTCCTTCTTCGCTTCACGCATATTGCAGAGCAGGCAGAGGGAACTGCAGGAACCATATGAACCTAGTGTTAAGACACTCCGTTTGTTAGTTCCTGCTTTCTCCGTTCCCGCTTTCCGATTTTTTCGAGGCATTGCGTTATGTGTGGCGGAACTCAACGCCAAGCTTTGCCTAGTTTTCAGAACGAAGAAAATGGAAAGAGAAAAATCCATCTTCCCCGAGTGGAAATCGAACCCTCAAAAGCGTCGCGTTTACAGGCAAATATTATGCCTCTGCGCCACGACGGTCCTCAACTTACTACTTATTTTCTAATATTATCAATTAAATTCAGTTTAATATCAAGAAAAATGTATAACTTATTCACATAATATTGTTTATTTTACTACTTTAGCAAATAAAAAGTACGAAAAAAGACCACGTTTACCTGCACTATTGCATTCCATTACACATTGTATATATAATAACAGATCATTATAGCACATTCTCACAGCACAGAGGCATACATCTAAACAGGTGCATAAAATATTAAGGTTCTATTGTTACGATATTCCCACATACAAAGTGACGAGTTAGCAGCAACAATGAGAGTGGATTTACGTAATACGTGATTCAATGATGCATCGAATTAGTTGAAATAAAAAACCTTAGTGCTAATGGCAAGATACTCGTATACGTATTGTAGTGTGCGTTCGTCTAAGTATTTTACAATAGGTTACGTTCACTTATTTTATAAGGTTTTAAAGTGTAATTCACACAACCCACAAATATTAAAATATAAATTAAGTGTAAATTGTAGCAATTGTGTCAGTGTCTAATAGTTAACGTGATAGTTGTGAGATCAATTCCTTTTTGGGGTAGTAAACATTTTTATTTTACTACTTTAGTAAGGAGTAAAGTTGAGTTATTCTACTCAATGTGAAATATCCTGAATTTGAATGAAATTTCAGTCTCTACTAAAACAGTATCCAGAGAAATCCTGTAATTTGAATTCCACACGAAAAAAGCACAAAAAAGGAATAAAAAAATTCATACATTTGTAAATTTCAAAAACACGAATATTCGTACGATATGAGATAATCGTCGTGGGCGTCACCTTGAGATGAGGCAGTAAAAATCTTATCTTTAAATTAATCTTGCACTTTGACCCAACTTTGGCTTACTTTTAGAACCATACAAAATATTTAACAACGGGCTCTTAACTTCCTTTAGTCATATTTCGCTGATTAAATTTTATCAGTGTTGTTAAAAGGCGCAGTGGCGTGTCTACCTGTAAACGCAACTGTTTGTGGGTTCAATACCCACTCGGGGAAGATGGATTTTTCTGTTTCCATTTTCTTCGTTCTGGAAACTAGGCAAAGTAGGGCGTTACGTTCCGCCACTCAACACACAATGCCTCGAAAAAGGCGGAAAGGAGGGACTAACCAACAGAGTGTCTTAACACTAGGTTCCTACAGTTCCTGCAGTTCCCTCTGCCTACCTTGCCACTTGCGGGATAAAGCGTAAAGATATAGAAAAAAAAAATAAAACAAAAGTGTTTTATTGTCGATAAATTCTGCGAATTCCATAATAAAACGCTTGGGTAATTATGCAAAATGTATGCGCAATAGAAGCGGAATGTACGTATATTATTTTAAAATAGCTTTAATTTGATTTTAACGACAAATGTATTAACATTCGAGGTGTAAATATTAAAATTGTGTTTCATATCTATGTAAAACAAAGCAGCTTATTAAAAAGACTTTTAATAAGCTGCTTTGTTTTACAAAGTTTGAAATATTCTGCAAATATACGGCCATTAAAATTGTTCGCATATATACAACACAAAATATAAAATTAACATAAATCTATAATGTGTTCTTCTACATTATATAGCCTTACAAGTTTGTTCGACTGCACTAATCTCAGTAATGATTACATATATACAAATTACTATATATTATGAATATATCTTATATAAAATAACAACAATATTTATAATTAAAAAATGAGCTATTTAAATGTTTAAATCGAATATAAAAATTTATATTATTATCCCCTAAAAAGAAACGTTTTTAACCTTTTTCTTCTCTCGATTGCATTATAAAAAAATCCAACAAATCGTATCAATCCTATACATTACTAGGTATATACGTAACTTTAATAAATTAGATAGATTTAGATGCATCAGAAACTTCATTAAAAACTCGATAGCGAAGTCAAAATAAATCCTTCGTTGATGAACCATATGTGGAACTCATCTCGAACCGAAAACCAATTTCTCGATTCGTAGTTTCTATTAATTCTTCATTAGATAACAGCGCAATGCAAATTGCACCTTGACAACAAAAGTAGAGATCACGATTTTCTTCAACAGTGGAATGCATCAGCTATCAGAGAAAATTATTATTGGCCTGAATTCATAAGTGATTTACAAGAACTGCTGGTTATTGTGGAGTATTTTATTCAACTACATCGGGGCGCAGTTGTAAAGTAAAGCTAAATGACTATACGAGGTCGTGGGATTCGAAATAATTCGGAGAACATTTTTTTTAATAATATTTGGAATAACCAAAAAAACACTCCTTTGGTCGAGTCTAAATATGTCGAACTCAACTATCCAAACAATATCAGCAGAAAGAAAAAAAGGAGCGGAAATATACTTACTTTACAAACCTTTTTTGCTTACCCTACAAGAGAAAGACCTAGATGGAGCTTGTCTACATTATGAATTTCTAACACCGATAGATCACGATTGTTTGATTGGCTCTGTACCTAACTCGCAATCAGCTACCTGTTAGTAAAAGAAAATGTTTGAAAATGAAAAAAAAAAGGAAATTTTTATGGTAAACTTCAACTTGTTGACGATTAAATTATGGAAAATATATAAAAAGAACAATTGTATATTCTCACAGATTAAATATTAAAAGAAGAAAAAATCTTTCGTAATGATAACATTAAAATTAAGATACAAATTTAAAATAATTTTAATTAAGTAACTGACGATCTACAATGCTACTAGATTTTATAAAGGCAAAGAAGTCAAGAGAGAATACTCTTTAAAGACACTTCATTCTTCGCATTCTACACTGTGATTTAACTTAACAAATACATCCACTCTTTGGGACAAAACCCATTACATCAGATTATCCCACTGCGTCACTATGGTCTCATGCTTCTATCGATTCATACTTAAAAAAAGTTAAGAACAATTACAGCTCGTAATTGTTTTAAATATTACCAAGAATATAAATCAAAAGCTTTCTGTAAGCAGCTATTGAAAAACCCTTTGAAACTCTAGAATTACCATTATATTATCTTTAAGACTGATAAAAAGTGAATATTACGAACTAGTTTAGATTTAATGGCATGTTAGCACCGATTTTCTTTTATAAACGAACCAACAGTAAGACCCCTTACACTAGTAAATGCGAGTAAGGATTAGTAGGCTTTTGAAAATGTTATAAAAAATACTTTAAAAAATGCGTTTTTGGCGTAAATTACATACAAAATAACGATAGGATGCGTAAACATTGACTTTTACATCAATAATAATTTGAAACATTATAAAATTACTTCAATATGTAAAAGCCTGTCCTATAAAATCCCCGATACAAATGGCAAAGAAAATTGTAAGGCATTTAAAAATGACATACGAGTATGCAAAAGATCATATCTTCCCTCATAGGTTCATATTTACATATTAAAATTATTTAGCCATTGCTTCCCTATAAAGTTGCCACTAACTTTCACCACCAAATACCAAATGCCGGGTTTTACATACAATTAAATGGCCATTTTTCATTTAAGACTCAGATTATTACAACATAATATCAACATAATAGTGGCGTAACCGTAGTGGCGCAGAGGCGTAGCGTCCACCTGTAAGCGCGACGGTTTGTGGGTTCGATTCACTCGGGGAAGATGGACGTTTCTATTTCCAATTTCTTCAACTAGGCAAAGCGCGGCGTTGAGTTCCGCCACTTACTAAATGCCTCAAAAAAGGCATAAAGCAGAGACATGCTGCATTTTTTATGCAGGGACTAAGCAACAGAGTGTCTTAACACAAGGTTCCTGTCGGTTCCTGCAGTTACCTCTACCTACCCTGCCATGTGCGTGAAAAAGCATGAAGACATAAAAAAATAATAATAACAAATGAACCAGTTAATCTTGACACGTAGTTTCATTCGTCGGAACATTGTTCGGAGTCTGACCCAATTTGGTTACACGCAAAACGCAACAGTCGACATGTTTACGACGAAACCGATTGCAAGGTATTTATCATACGATACAAACGTGGCATTAAGATGTCGAGTTCTGATACCCCAAATAGCTATCGTCCAACTTCCTGATAACTTAATAAAGAAATTTATTAAACATTCATACAAAAATTGAAGATTTTAAAGTCTTCAAATTTTTAAAGATATCTTCACTCTTTACCTGTTAGGTAAACAGAAGACATATATTTTTTTCTTTTAGCTTCACGCTTTATCCCGCATGGCAGGGTAGGCAGAGGGAACTCCATCTTCCGCGACTGGGGATCGAACCCAGAAACCGTCGCGTTACAGGCAGACGTTGCGCTTCTGCGCCACGACGGTCCTCAGAAGACATAATCATTTTAAAATTTCATTATTGAGACAATTAGCGCCAAAATTATTGGAGAGAATTACTTTACCTTAAAAAATAATTGTAAAATTACAATAATTACAATCATAAAATAATTCGTCATAGCATAACCGTCTCTGTGCCTGTAAATGCCACAAACGCTGTTTGTGGATTCGATTCCCAATCGGGGAAGATGAATTCATTCATTCATTTACATTTTCTTCTCGAAATGTCATTCCTCGAATGGGTAGAACGCGGGGAACGGAGTGTCTTAACACTATGTTGCCAGCTCTTACAAATTACTAAATAATATTATATCCAAGACAACGTCGACTACTTGATATTTCAATTAAACACAACATAATTAATTCAGCTAATTAAAACAGACATACAGATAACGTGCAAGCGATTTGAAATGACTTTAAGAATTCGCTGTACAAGGTCATAAAAGGACAGACGGCAAAAAAATGGTGATATAAAAAAATGTAAATGTACATTGTATTTTATAATAATTGAATACTCTGCGCCCTTGTAGGGGCCTATTGTCTGGAAGTACTAAGCT
Source organism: Dione vanillae (assembly GCA_037178615.1). NCBI lineage: Eukaryota > Metazoa > Arthropoda > Insecta > Lepidoptera > Nymphalidae > Dione > Dione vanillae. The sequence goes on from JAZFAU010000223.1 coordinate 783,330, forward strand.
TAAGTGGTTATTACAATAGAAATGAATAGCGATGATTCTCAGCAATTAAACAGTTTGAGTAATTACTGGATTTAACAGCTCTTTTTTGCTCTTGTGTATTTTTAATATTCTTGTATTTTAAGTTATTTAAGTATTTTGAATGCACGTAAATAAAATCATATTGAAAAAAATATTAAATAAGTAATATGTCATATCAATTGTAGCATAATTTCAAACAATTTCAATTGAAAGTTAAAAAGGAGACGCGTATTAATCAATTGCAATAACAAAAAGCATCGCCAGGATGTGTGCTTAACGACCTGTTGGTACGTTTTTGCGGACCCTACTTTAATCTCCGCTCTCCGAGTTATAACCTTAGCGACAAACATAATTACCTTGATCGTGTTATTCTCAGTAGTTAGAAAATTGTTGAATAGAAATAATGTGACGGCATTACGGCGCAGTTTGATCGAGTCCGATTGTATAACATGAACTATGAAGGTCGTTCATATCCGATTTAGTTGGAATAAACCTTTGTAGCCCTGTATCACGGGTTCAAATACAGAAACAGTAGCTTGCTGTGCAGCTTTTAAGCTTATAATTATGATTGGAATATACTTATATTACAAGTAATGACTGAAAATATAATTTAAAATTTATTAAAATGTTTCCAAGTCAAGTTAAGGCTTAATTTTTTACGTGAAATCAACAAAAGTCTAATCTATATACCATAATTGTTTTAGATAAGCCTTAAATTGCGAAACACTGTATTGTAAAATTGCGAAAAAACCATTTTAACGGCGTGTCAAGGAAAAATTAGAATAGATTGGTATTATGCAAAAAAGTGGTATTGATAAAAAATATTTATTACGCGAGTTTCGTGTGAGTTTTTTGCTAACATAACTGTTTATAACAATTTTTTGTAGTGGAAATAGTATTAGTATTTTATTTCACTCTTAAATTAAAACTATCGAGAAAAGATAAAACTATCTTTTTAAATTTTTTGTCTGAATTTAAAGTATTACGTTTGGGTATTTTATTAGTAGAACTCCACACCGTACTTTCTTACTTTACGAGCGTTGCAATGAAAATATGTAATCCTAACAAACCCTTAAAAATTGTTTTAGGATATACTCATTATGTTCATTTAATACATTCCTTATGTAATGTACCAGACATTAGTCACTTTAATTCCAAGTTTTTCAAAATAAATTATTTTATATTTAATTTATACAATCAATCTAGCAAGAAACGTACTATGACAACGTTACGACGTAACAAGCAGGTAGTTTTTCAAAAAAGAAATAAAACAACTACTTATTTCTCATTATAATTGCTTTTAGAAAAACAAAAATACATACATATAAAATAAGAAATAAGAGTGACTTATATGACTTAAGACATTTTTTATTCAAAAATTCTAACTAAACGAAAAAATTCTAAGCATTTTCAAGTCATTAATCAATACTTCATACACCTACGTACATGTCATGAACCAATACTCGTTGTATTACATAAATTGCCTAATAAGGTAATTACGTGCACTCATTAAAGGGCGATAGAAAACAAATTATACAACAATCGAGTCATAATTACAACATGATAATGCGTTAACCCAGTTCCCACAGATAAAGGTAAATGATGATTTTATTTGAATTTCTCATGATTTGAACAAATAACATGATAGTAAGTGCAATGTGTTTGTAAAGTTGTGACCCAAACTGATAGCTTTGGAAGTACTTAATGAAATTAAATAATTCTATATTTTTAATTATTTTAATAACATTTTTTTTATATTAGCAAGACAAAAAATAGACAGAATTTAAGTTATATTACAAAGTATTTCTTTTTATGGGAAGGACAAGGCAAACGAGTGGTCAGGTCACCTGATGGTAAGTGATCTCCGACGCCCACGGCCCTGTGTAACAGCAGAGGTGTTACAAGAGCGTTGCCGGCCTTTAAGATGGACAAAAGTAAGTAAAAGAAAGAGTTATAAATACCCAATATATAATATATTTTTGTACTCACAATCATAACTAACGTAACACCAGCATGACATTTAAATATATACATTAAAGTTTTATAAAAATTTGCATTCCACAGCACCGACCGACCGCCTTACAAAAATGTTCTCTGATACCAGGCATCGGTTTGGGTATTTGCAAACAATGGCCGTACGACGTTTGGATATTAATTGTGAGTTATAAATTTTCTTTATTTACAACACAACACAACGCTGCATAAGTTGCAACTTTGCATGTTTAAATATATTTTAAAATAAACATACAAATGTTTTGGAGTATGAAAATCAAATAGCAAATTACAGTAACATATATTTCACTTAATAATAACATATATAAGGGCATATCTCTTTTAAACCCCACCACATATAATATGTAGGCGTTGTATATAAGAATTAGTCACCTACAACTATAACCTTTTACATAAAATTTATTCTAGAAACATTATATGCTTTAACTACGTTAAATTTTACTTATTTTAAGTAAATATTATTATTTTAAAATTCAAAGTTTTTAAACTTTTACTTTTATATCGAATATTTATAAGTAATTATTCGGTCGTTGCGTTCAAGATTTTTTTTATTTCCTACTCGTAAGCTCTGAAATTCTAGACTAATTACATATAATGGAATTAACGGTTTACTTAACTTAGGGGCATGTGTAACAGGATATGCAAAAATACAATATATACCAATGGTTGAAAAGCCAAAGAGAGCCTAAAAGTAAACGTCAAAATATTGAAATAATAAATCTATGTATATTTTGTATTTTATTTTAAAAAATATATATTTTTTGAAAAATGGCTATTTATGTACTATATAATGATATCATTATATATTAGATTGGCTGACTGACCAACAGACTGATTGCAGTGGTAATAAATTCAAACCACTAAAACATTACTTATATAAAAAAAAAACATTAAATTGCTATACTCTTTACACAAAGGCCTTAAGTATGACAAAAACATACAAAATCTTAACCGTTAATAATTCCCTACAAATATATTGTGAATATAGATACTTAATTCGACATTATATTAACCAGGTTTATTTACATATTGGAGTTTCTTGGTAATAACAAACTCGTAGGTGTAAAAGGTTATGTGGTGGTTATTGCCTAAATTACCAGCAGACTTTACTAAAAGAACGGACGCTTTGCATCCCACATTGGCTCGGTCTATTAATCATGCGGCAAGTTTTAAACCTTGAATGTGTACTTAGAATGCAATTATAAAGCAATCGTTACAGAATTTTATATATGTGGGTAAAATGATTTTGTATTTGTAAGGACCGTTGTAGCGCAGAGGCGTAATGTCTGACTATAAACGAGACGGTTTGTAGGTTCGATTCCAAATGGGGTAGATGGATTTTTCTACTTCGATTTTCTTTGCTTTGGCTACTAGGCAAAACACGGCGGTGAGTTTCGCCACTAAACACGGAATGCCTCGAAACAGGCGGAAAGCAGAGAACGGAATGTCTGTTTGACACAAGATTTCTATGGTTCCTGCGGTTTTTCTGCCTATTATAAAAAATAACGTATTACAGTGCAGTTGGTGTTTTAGTACTGACATCAAACGCGTGATGGAGATGCTATTACTTACTCTAAATGTACATATTTAAGTTATTTTCTTGGCACGCGTGATAAGAGACATTCTCTTACTTAGCATAATAGAAAAGATTATAAAAAAAATGCAAAGCTGGGTTCTTTCCTTTATTTACCTAATATTGCCTGTACGTGATTATGATAGGTTTAAATGACAACAAATGTTGCCAGTTCAAACAAAACTAGTTTCCGATAAGCATATATATAATATATATAAAAAGAAATAGTAAAAAGCCTACTCTATACGCTATCGCCAGCGGAATGCAATATTGCTTCAGCGCTAAAAACAATACTTGACTGTTGGTTTCGATTAAATTACATTACTTAATGTATCGGAATGCGCGTTCACTTAGAAATTGTTGGGAGAAATTCATTTAAATACAGCAACTGGTTGTTGTAATTTCGATAAACTGTTATTTTTAGAGGATGTGGAGAAAACATACTGTATATATAACAAACTAAAGGTACAATTTAAAAAAAAATATAAGGTAAAAGCACCAATGGTGGACAGTGTACCAAAAGACGACACTTTCAACAATTAAGTTCAATATTAAGAATATTTTTACTTGCATGTCAGAATTCTTAGTACCAGAAAATGGTCCCTTTACCTGTTAATCAAATAGCACAAACATAACAACGGTCTTTTGCTTAAAAAGTTAAAATAGCATCAATTATTGCGAGCAATGTGACGAAGTCACACGTCTTTAGCCATTTCTTGTGAGTTTAGCTAAGGACGTCGCAGCGGTACAAGTGATTTTAATTAATTTTATAAAGATATTGTTCTGTTATTTGTTATATTTTGTACTTATATTTATATATTCTAAAGATTAGAACAATTCATTACTTGTTCAGATATTATTTTTCTAAAAAATCGTGAGTGTCTACTATTGGTTCCGAAAATAGTCATATTACCCTAAAGATGACATGCAGGTCTACTTTTGGTGCAGTAACGAAACCTATAATTAATATTAATTTTTTTAGCATCACGCTTTATTCTGTACATGGCATGGCAGGGTAAGTAGAAGGGTTCCTGAAGGAACTATGAGAATCTAGTGTTAAGATACTCCGTTCTCCGCTTTCCGCCTTTTCGAGATATTGCGTGTTGAGTGGCGGAACTCAGCACCACACTTTGCCCAGTTGCCAGAGCAAGGAAATGGAATCTATCTATAAATAGAAAAACCCATCTTCCCCGAGTGTGAATCGAACCCACAACCTGCCGCATTCACATAACATGATACTACACCTCTACGCCACGACAGAATTATTTACGAGTAATATTTAATTATTCACATCAATTGTCATTGTACGTGTATTTTGAGGTTAATTTTTATCGCAGTTAATTTTAGATCTAGATAGGCGTGCATAACCTAGATATTTCTATAAGTACTTTAATCGCTAAATCACTATCGTCTATCATAATATATTTTATTTAACGACTTCACAATATATCTTTGTAACATGGAACATATACAATTTGGTAAACATTGAGATATTTACAAAATAAACAAGAAAAACAGGTGAAATCACAACGCAATGACAAAACTATTTGCAACACACGTTATTTACAAACAAAATGTGTCATATCTAATATGAAATATAATAAAAATATATAAAATAAGACTGTGATGGTACAGTGCGAGTATCTATCTACACAATATGGTCGGGGGTTCGAGTCTCGTTCAAGGTAAGTTCACGAAAGGTAATACTAGGTAAAAATAGGTATTAAGTAATGTAATTTTTTACCTTAATTAGGACACGTAAGGTAAAAAATTACAAATATAATATAATAGTACCATTACGTATCTATATGTTACATCTAAAAGAAAATGATGGCTCAATCATTACAGTCTTGGCATGAAGTAGGTACAAACCTGATTTCATAAGCGTTTGTAATACCTATCTATGTACGTGAGAAATTGCGGGAAATAACACGATTTGTTTAGGTTCGAATCTAGAATGACCTAAACGCTTGCACATAGGTCTTTAGCGATTTAAGTAATTGATATTTATTTAAATTTCTTATTTTTTTGTATTTCTACCTTTTAGGGATATTATCATGAACTACTGGGAAGAGTATTTAGGCAAGTTCGAATGTTTCAAATATTTTTTCTTAGTTAGCAATTTTGCATTAGCTTAAATATTATTGAAAATTATATAAATTTTGTTACATTTTTATAAAACATAATATTAAGAATTGATTAAAAGGTTTATTCAATTCGACAATTCGCATTTACGCTACACATTATATTTATTTTTTTTAATTTTTTTTAGTACCTAACAAATAAGTTTCTAACAGTATACTGTTTACTAATTTCTTTTAACTTTTAATACTTTCAACACAAACTAAATCAAACATCTAACACGTATTAGCCAGGTAAAGAGAAACGACGTTCTACTAGATTTGGTAATATTACCGTTGTTCCTAGTTTCTGGAAGGTTCATTTTCATATTAATTAATATATTTGCCAGTACATTAGCTCACGTGTTATAATTTATTAAAGTTTGTAGTCGTGTCTGACATACTAATTGAATTATTGTGATAGGTCACTGACGTACCATTGGCTACCGTTACTTTTACTACGAGTTGTAACCGTCTATTTTCTATTATTTTGTCAAATTATTAAAAATATGCAAAATTACAGGTAGCGACCTACATTGTAAGGTTTTAAAAAAACAATCCGTGACCAATGATTTGAGACGACAGGTTTTTTCCGCGAATAAGCATTAGAAGCGGCATAGCTCAACAAACCATGGAGGAGAGTACAGTTAACTGTAGAAAACTTTAAATTTACTCACGTGGATACTGTAGTGGACGTGTAAAAGAGATTATAAACACAAAACACAATATTAGTTCACTCTAGCACGTTTTTATCACGGTACACAGTTTATTTTATGTGATTTCTTTTGGTATATTCAAACGTGTGTTCGCAATGGCGGCGCGCGGCGGACTGCGGTAGCGCGGGAAGGGGACGCACGCACGATCTTGAGATCTCCCACTCACCGTTCGGATACTTCTAAGGTATCTGTATTCTGTATATAGCTTGGATTGGATTTATATTGTCATACCTTGGTGTGATTAAGGGTTTTTTTTAAATCTAAAATAAGATTTTTTTAGTATTGTTTTTATACTATATATCATTTGGCATAAAAGATTATGAGTATAAAAGGGTAAACTGAGTTAGTTGACTGACTTGACTGACAATTTTTATGAAGTTTTGTTTTAAAAATATTCATAAGGTCACGCGACATAAATCATATGAAAATGTGAATATTTTTTCTTAAAAAAATATTTCATGTTTAACACATATTATACTATTAATACTATCGGCCTCATCATCGCATTCGTCGCTTATTAATATGTAATTTTAAATAAAATTAAACATAAAAGGTCAGAAAATGTAATCATCAGTCATCAGCCTAATTAATATGTTTCTTTTTCATATATTTCAGTTTAACTAATCAAATATATACCAATAACAATTTCCACAGAGAATTGTAAATTTTGCATAACACTTTTTAATTACATTTATAAAGTTATAATACCTATATTATAGAGCCATGCATCATGGTGGTGCAGTTGCTATATCGAATAGTTCATGTAATGAATAAAAGAAGAAGTTTGTATTTAATTAAAATATTTTGTTTTTCTTTTATTTAGTTTAAGGGTGTTTCTTACAATCAGCATGTAAACCTGCTGTCAAGTTATTCTTATCTCTATTTTCATCTCAAATTCGAGATATTAAGTCGCTGAACTCAACTGTGCCGTTTCTCTAAAGTCTAAATTGATTGAGGATCGACAAATTTACTAGTCAAATGCTGACAACGTGGAGCTGTGCTACTATGGGTACAATATTCAATTTGCTTAAATTTTATATATATATATATATATATATATATATATATATATATATATATATATATATATATATATATATATATATATATATATATATATATATATATATATATATATATATATATATATATATATATATATATATATATATAATATATATATATATATATATATATATATATATATATATATATATATATATATATATATATATATATATATATATATATATATATATATATATATATATATATATATATATATATATATATTTAATTTGGAAATATAACAATAAATATCTATAGATGACTAAAAGATTCAGAATGAATACACATAATACAAAATATTCTGTACCAATATCTTGCAATATTTGAAAGATAACTGAAAATAAAAGAAAAATATAATTATTGTTTGATATAATAGTAGATATCTGTGGTAGATGTCGATAAAAATAAATATATAAGTCCATATAAAATTATTTCACATATTTGTCACTAATTAAAAAGTCAAGTTCATACCCGCATTACCCACATATTATAAAACTTTAACGACACATTACAAAACAATTACATAGCATATGTTTCTAGTTATACAAAAGTGTACACCAACACCAGTACCTCAAAAGGGCCAGGTTCGAACCAGGTAATTACCACGCTCCCACTGAAGACCGTCGTGATACAGCAGCATATTACTACAGCGTACTGCTGTGTTTCGTCAGGAGAGTAAAACTTCGGGAAGCCCACAAAGTAGGATTAGTCTGGGTATTTTGTTGGCAACGCATCCTCACAGGTTGTGAATGTCTATGGTCGAGGGTGTCCACTTAACAACACGTGGAAATTTTGTTTGTTTGCCATCGTATAATATATATAAAAACAATAAAGTGATAGGTATTTTTAGTGTAACATAAGGGAACCAGGGAGTCATAATACATAAATAAAAAAATGTCTCGAGAAAAATGACTGTCTATATTTCTGGTCCTTAATATATTGATTTGTATATGTATTGTGTATGTCACAATTTCTGACCGTACACTGGGTAAATTCGTGTTTTTGCCCCCGTTGATATTTCGCGTGAACATACATTGGTGCTCCCCTACACTCCCCAACCCCAAGGAGTAAATCGGCTGTGCGTTGTCTGTCTTCTGGTCTCTCAGTCTTTCGGTAACGAACGGTATAAATTAAGAAGCGTTATATTTGCAAATCACCCAAGTTGGTAGATATATATAGTAATTAATAATTAGGTTCTAAATTACTCATACTTATCGTTTTTACATAAAGCAAAAGCATTCATAAACTTAGTTTCAACCACGTCATTAAAATAACAATAATTTAAATAACATAGGATGGATTCGATTTGGCCGAAAAAAATTTGATTTTCACTAATGTTTCATATTTATTTCCTTGAAAAAAAAAAAAAAATTTTTTTTTTTTTTTTATGACTTAAAATCTTTAATTGTTATGATAGTGTAACTTAGTAGTAATATCCAGATAATAAAGATTAAATTTTAAATAATAAATATAATGTAAAAAAAAACAATGCGAATTGCGTGTGATAGCACACATCTCACGCCTATGCATATATAAAACCTATTTATTCTTTATTATTTTAATTAATTTATTAGAGAGAAATTTAGCTAACTTATTAATTGTGAATTGAATTTATGAATCTAGATCACAAGTGATGTTACGTAATTAAGGTTTTTATAATCTTAGTGTGATTTATTGTAGCAAAATTGGTACCCTCTGATTAATCTAACAAAAAATAATATAATTAGTATCATATATAATTACTACCAAATATAACAGAAGAAGAAAGAGAAGAAACAACTTAGCTTCCATGGATTCACCGTGCGGGTGCCGGGCCCATCGTGTTGTAGGAAGAGGAGCTCCGAGCAGCGCCTGGGAAATAATATGGATTTTTAGAACCATTGTGCTTTTTATTACGCTTTTCTCTGCCTACCCTGCAATATGCGAGAACTGCAGGAACCATATGAACGTAGTGTTAAAACACTCCGTTGCTTAGTCGGCGGAGAAAGCAGCTCTCTCCGTTCCCGCTATTATTACTATTTTATATATTTACTTTTAAACCACATTTGCCTTTTTTATATTATATTTTAAAATATGTTTAAATTACACTATATTTAAATAAGGATATATAAATCTATTGTAAGAATCTATTTCACTAAAAGCCCTCGGGTGAAGGCCTCCTCCAACAAAAGGCGTTTGCCATAATATTCCTTAATAAAGATAATTTGTGAAAAAAATATCAATTGGACTAAATTGCAATGTTTACATTATAAGGAAATATTTGTCACCTTGAAATGTAAAGTATTTTACCTCATACTGCCTATTCACTGACTGAATTGTTTTTTAATCTGTCCTAGGTACTAATTTAGTGCGACTAGAGAATGAATTAGTATTGGACTTAGAATTATGATAAATAATAAATAAGATAAGCGCCACTGTGGTGCAGTGGGACTACGTCTGCTTACAGTCCGAGTTCGATTCTCATTCGGGATTTTGATTATACATTAACAAGTTGTAGCCTGCTTGTCGTATCAGCTATGCTGCTTTTTCTTTTTACTCAGCCCATGCTGAGTAAAAAGAAAAAGCAGCATTAAGTTTACACGCAAAGCCAAGAAATTAAATGGAAACAAAGGATAGAGGGCTTATTTCATTAGAAAGTTTTAAGACAATAAAAATAAAATACGGTAATGAATCAATTGTAAAAATAGGGTAGTCTTAGGTGAGAAAGACTATAAAACTATGAATTTATGTCAATCGTGGCGCCCCCGCAGGCCCTGCGATTTATTAACCGACGATGCTGACCCCATCACTAAAGCTAACGACGCAAAGTATGTAGGTAGGGCTCCACACTTTCTTAAAAGTACACGGTACTCACACCGTCCCCGCCGGTGGAGATGAGGTCCGTATTTTACAGCGACACGACCGCGTCCGGCGCGGGCGGAGTCCCAAAATAAACTCCAAAAGGGCGTCAAGTGCCTTACCCAGTAGGAAATGTCTTCCACTACAAACAGTGTACGCAAGTATGGTCCGTGTCTCACAGGAGACGCCCTTGCGACACTGTGCTCTTATTTGTTGATGCCACTCTGTGATAGCCAAGCCAAGGTCGCTCTTTTAGCTCGGCTTCCCCACGCCAAGGTGACGCTGTAGAGGCCGCAGGGCCAATAGCATACTATTCATGAAAACGAAGACGAAGAAGTCAATGGTGGCAGTTGCACGTAGGCCTGTACTGGCAGGAAACCACTCTAAAGTTATTAAGTGACTTATGTCATTTAATGTAAGTGTGAATCGATGTTTTTCTTTAAAAATTACCTTTAACCACTTCAGCTATCTAAAAATATATATTATCTATAATATATTTCGTAATAATCATAATAATTACTGACATCGTTGCTTTGTTGAATTAAAATAAAATCATTAAAAACTCTTTTTGCTCGTGCGGTAATCTGTCAATCTATTTCAGTGTGCATTAGCAATATAACGTGAAAATGATTTATGGGCGTGTTTACGACCCACCAGCACCAGCACGACCCGCATTTTCTATTTGTTACATTTCAATGCTAGAAATACATTTTATACGAACCGCTAATGTTACTACAGTAATAATTACGTTTTATATCAAAAAACCTTTTACAAAGGCACATGTGTTTAGATATCTTGGGAAATAATTTTTATGTGGAAATCAACTGTGTAATTAGAATGAAAATAAATAATATTTATTTTATTTTAACTTTATGTCATTGTATCCCGTTCACAGCAGTGTAGGGAACTAAGTGTTAAGATACTTCATTCCACGCTCTCTGTATTTTGGAGTTGTATGATGAAACTCTAAACAGGAAAAAAAGGAAAACTAAATGAAAAAAAAATTCTGTCAAATGAGAATCAAACCCACTACTGTCGCGTTTACAGTCATATGCTGCACCGAGATGTTTTATTAGATGTTAGGTATAATGATGAAGACCGTCGCGGAGCAGAGGGTCAGAGTCTATATTGACGACGGTTTGTGTGTCCGATTCCCATTCGGGGAAGATGGATGTTTTCATTTCCCATTTCTTCTCTCTGGCAACTAGGCAAAGCACGACGTTGAGTTCCGTCACTCAACAAGCAAGACCTCCAAAAAACGGTGAACGGGGAACGGGGTTTTAACACTAGGTTACTATGGTTGCTGCGATTCTCTCCGCCTACCGCGCTATAAGCGGGATAAAGCGTGAAGTTAAAAAAACAGTGTTGTCTCCCGCATCTTCCGCAACTGGTACACGTAATCCAGTGGTCCATTAACGCTCAATAGCATCGTGCAAATCTATTGCACAATATATAATATGTATATTACCTTGTATATTACCATTCTATATTAACATCAGAAGCACTCGTTAAATTTTATTACAGTAACTCCTAAATTGTGTAATAATTATACAATAATTTGTACGTGTTTTCGTATTTGAACGGATACGCGGCTGTAGAGTGAATTTATTAATTTACTTTACTTAACTGAATATGTGATGACAAATCTATGTTGTTTAATATAGAATCTAGTTAAGTTTATAGCTTCACGCTTTATCCCGCTCAAATAAGGGCAGAGAGAACTGCAGGAACCTAGTGTTAAGACTCTCCGTTCCCCGCTTTCAACCTTTTTAAAATATTGCGTGTTGTGTGGCAGAATGAAAGAAAATGGTGATAAAAAATTCATCCTCTCCGCGTGTAAATCGAAACGTCACCTCTAAAGGCTGACATTGCCTCTGCATCACGACAGTTTAATTTTATTTCAGTTAAATAACTGAACATAAAAAAATTTTTATGGTATTCAGAGCATGCCACTTAAGCATATATAGTGCTTGTATGGAAAACATACTTAGAAGACAATATTATAGAATAGAAGAATATACGATAAAAATACAGGTAATTTAAGTGCATTTTTTTCTCACATAACTGCATTTTTCAATCAACGCCAATCATATCAATAAAGTTGACAGCTGTATATTGACATAATAATAATTTTACTTGACAAACGAATGTCACCAAAAGTGAAGGTACTATCGTGGAGTAGTGACCACAGACCACTTGTAAAATAATGAAAAATATTAAAAAATTTAAATATCTGCTTACTTATTATCCTGTAGTTGTCAATAAATAAAAATTCACCATTATATTGTATGTAAAAATTACAAAAAAAAATTGTTGATTGTATATGAATTGATATCTTGGTGAATATTTTCGCACCTTTAACTTATACTTGAAGCTATTAATTTCCGCCTACCTACACCGCCAGGGATAGAGCGTGAAGCTAAGTAAGTTATCCGTGCAGACGGAGAAAGAATACAATTCACTGCCCCTTCCTCCCATGGGTGTCGTAAGAGGCGTCTAAGGGATATCTGAGCGACCAACTGCTCATCTGGTGGTAGGATGTTAATCATCCACCTGGTTTGTTACCACCGTACGCATGGTGAAAAACTCGTGAAGTGGCTATACAACCGCGTTTCGAGATCAGCCAGCGTACAACCAGTGCCTGAGCGAGCTATGTCGCATGGCAAAGCGTCGCTCACTTCACGTCTCTTTAAACGTGGCGTGAAGAGGCATCTTGCGGGCCGGCATGGCGAGGGTGACTAGTGCAGCTCATTTTTGTTGTCAGTACTAGTCGTCTTCGCGTTTGGACTCCACTTCCACTTACCATCAGGTGGAGTGGAGTTATATGCCTACCCGGATAATATAAAAAAAAAATGTATAACTCGTCTGTGTGGCACTAATCTAACAATAAAAGAAATCAACCTTATTGTCACAAATACTGTTCCTATATCCTCTGCTTTTAATCTTAAGTAATATGAATACATGAAATGTCAAAGACTTTGCTAATGGGAAGGAAAAAAAATTATTTAAGATTAATCCGTCAATTATTCAGGAGAATAGCAAAGAAAACCTAGACTACTAAATTCTATAAAATATTACACAATAGTCGTTGAAAAATATACAATTTTTATAAAAAAGCTACAGAGGCTTATTTATAATATATATCTTTTTTATAATAAGTGCATAACAAACATGAAGCATTTTTTAAGAAATATATGAATCTCAACGTATCCACACTGAAATGGTTTAAACCATTTTGTCAAAATGGTTTAAACCATTTTGTCTGACCAAACGCTGACGCTGTGGCGCTGAACCGTAGCATCCGATTCCCACTAGAAGAAGATGAATTTTTCTATTTCCATTTAGCTCGCTCTGGCAACTAAGCAAAGCGCGGCGTTAATCTCCCCCATTTAACACGCAAATAAAAACGGAAAGCAGGGAGCGGAGTATCTTAACACTACACTCCCACATTTCCTGTGGTTCCTCCTGCCCACCCTGCTATAAGCGGGATAAAGCACGAAGCTATAAAAAGTTGGTAATAATTTGTCATAAATCATACTAAATTAAATTAGATACTAAATATAGAAACTTAGGTAAACAGCATCGCCTACAAGTACATACAACATAACAAATAGGATACAGAGTGTAAATCTATTGATTAGTGCCATTCGCTTGGCAAGGTGACCGACATGTCTGCATGTTTAAACCCACTCTGGTTATCATTCCATTATTATGAGATATCTTGTTTAGAACATATTAAATGTCCTTACATAATATATATATATATATATATATATATATATATATATATATATATATATATATATATATATATATATATATATATATATATATATATATATATATATATATATATATATATATATATATATATATATATATATATATATATATATATATATATATATATATATATATATAAATAAAAAATAATATATATATATATTTTTTTTTAGTATATACATTGTAATCGTGATGGTCTTGACTTCCGTTTTTAGGATGAATAATTTTCAATAACTTGCTCTTAAATTGAAACTGAATTAATTACGTAGATTTTGGCTTTGACAAAGATATTTTTGCCTACCCTGCTATACAATATGCGGTATAAAGAAACCGTTTTGGACAGTAATTGTTTGCACAAGAACCGAAGGAACCGTTGGAACCTAATGTTAAGACACTCCGTTCCTCGCTTTTCACTTGTCGAGGCATTGTGTATTGAGTGGCGGAACTTAACGCCGCGTTCAGCTAATTATCAGAGCGAAGAAAATGGAAATAAAAAAATCATTTTTCTTCTAGTAGGAATCGAACCTATAAACCGTTGAACATATAAGCTAAATAAATCTGAATATATTAGAGAAATAATTGATTATCTATTTATACTTAAAAATATTAAAAAACAAGAAAAGTTACAACTAATACTATATAACCTAATAACCCTAATTTTACTAGCATTTATCTATTTAATTATAATTTAAGCCGTAATTACGTTGGACGTTTATGAGTTAGTTTGTGTCCTTTACTTTAACACAGATGTTTCTAGCTTCACGCTTTATCCCGCACATGGCAGGGTAGGCAAAGGAAACTGCAGGAACCATACGAACCTAGTGTTAAGACACTCCTTTGCTTATTCCCTGCTTTTTTTTTTCGTCCTCGCTTTCCACCTTTTTCGAGGCATTGCGTGGCGGAACTCAACGCCGCGCTCTGCCTAGTTGCTAGAGCGAAGAAAATGGAAAATAGAAAAATCCATCTTCCTCGAGTAGGAATCGAACCCAGAAACCGTCGCGTTTACAGGCAGACGCTTACGCCTCTGCGCCATGACGGTCCTCAAAAAAAATATATATTTCTAAAAGAAAAAAAAAGACTGAATATTGATCAACCGTTATCTAGAATTAGACGCATAAGTATATATATATATATATATATATATATATATATATATATATATATATATATATATATATATATATATATATATATATATACGTGGTACATTAATATTAAAGTTTATATATTTACAAAAAAACGAGTCAGTTAATCCAAAATGTTGAATTCTCGCGCCTTTTATTGCTTCCGTTAAGATATTACAGTTTCCTGTTCAATTTTACTGTTATTTCGCCATCGAGATATAGTACAACAGTTTTGATGCTTTAAAGCTTAAAGAAAAATAAGAAGATATATAACAGGTGTTTAAAAAAAATAAATAGAAAAAGATATATTTAAGGAAAAATCATTCATCAATACTAATGTAAGTTTCTCGTGTTATATAATTAATTACAATGTGAAATGGTTAGTACATTAAAAAATATGACCAATTCTAAATATGAAGTAGCAACCAACAGAGTACATACTTTATTTAATATTTCATAAAATTTGCCACTTATTATGGCAAATAATATTTTTAAATTTGCCACTTTCGGGATTTTTAGCATTTGACGTACAAAATGCTTTAAAAGAGCAAAACGTGTATACTAGAGCAATTAAGGGAGAGAGTTTAGAGATCTATACACAAAATAAAAAAAAAGTCAGACAGTTCTATAGATAAGCTAAGTAAGTAGATCAATTATGATTAAAACTTAACAACATATAAACATACATATATAACATAGATATAAAAAGATAATTCAAAGTAGATGAGCTATACAATAAATGATAACTTAAAACGAATGTGTGTAGGATGCCATTTGTCATACGATGTGATCTCTTCCTGTTGATTTTCTATCTGTACCCTCGAGATCGAGCTTTGGTTGTGTTCTTAGATATTAATATATAATGCAAATGTTTGTATGTCTGTTGTAACTTAAAGTAAGTTAGTAGTTGTAATTAAAGTGATAAATTTATCTAAAAACATTTTTTAACTTTCTATATCCTGGGTACAGTAGAAAAAGTAGAGAAAATCTAGTGTTAACATACTCTGTTCTCCGCTTTATATCTTTCGAGATATTACGTGTTGAGTGTCGGAACTCAGCGCCGTCGCATCCGCCGTCTCGTTGACAGGGTGAGAAAATTTGAAAATAAAGTGAAACGTTTTGAGTTTTTTTTGGTTAGGCTGCTAATAATAACCATAGGCATAGGAGGCGAAACTAGAAATTGACATAAAAGAAGTTTCGAGCCAATCGCACCATGTGAGAATACTACCTAACCTACTTAATATCCTATTGTTTATAATATAGAAACAAGAACTGTATTTGTAGTCTAAATTAATTTTACTGTTAAATTTGACTTCAATTCTAAGGCACTAAACTGCTTATACTGAGAGAAAATTGAAACTTTTAATAATTTTAACCAGAAGTTACAAAAAAATTAGAGGAACGGGGGGCAAGTAACAAGATTTTTTATCTATGTGTTAGATGAATATTTGTTTGATTTAACTCAACCCATCATCTATTACACAATGTGCTGTATAAGGTGGTGGTGGTGGTGCTCTGGAAGCCCTTCAATAAAATTGATTTCAAATTGTTTAGCAGATCTTGAATTAATTATATTATAAATACATTTAGTAATAAATCAGTGTTTTTTTTTTAATTTTTTTAGTTGTATACATATTATTTGGAATAGGACTACTAAATACCAAATTAGCAAAAAGCAAGTCAAGAAACCACAAATTGTTACAACTAGCCCCCGCTTCCCTATATAATTTTTTTTTTTTTTTGCATTGATTAGGGACAAATACTTGATCCTATTTGATCAAGAGGGTGAAGTCACAGGCATAGCTGTTTAATTTAGATACAATAAACAAATAAGTTTTATATTATACGTAATAACCAAGAAGACAGGGAATCTGAGTGTCTTAACACTAGGTTCCTATAGTTTCTGCGGTTCTCTCTGCCTACCTTGTCACGTACGGGATTTTTTAAAGTAGAGAGAGTGAGAATAACAATGAGAAGTCTAATATTTGAAGACAGTTGGTTTGCTGATTAAACCAAAAATTGCGCATATATATGTCAATTATTAGATATAGTAGACTATAAGTAATAATCGATATGAAATAATATATATTACTACTATTGCTACGAATGTAAACGGGTCGTTAGTGGGTTCAACTGGGGGTGATTTATTTCATTTTCTCACTCTGTTAAGAAGACAAAATGCAACTGGGTTTCGCGACTGTGGATAGGTGGAAAATGGGTAAGAGTGTCTTTACACGAAGCCTTCTTCTATATGTGGGATATATAAGGCTACAAAAATATGCATAGTAAGTAAACTTCGTATACACATATCTTACATCTCAGGATTGATATATATATATATATATATATATATATATATATATATATATATATTATATATATATATATATATATATATATATATATATATATATATATATATATATATATATATATATATATATATATATATATATATATATATATATATATATATATATATATATATATATATATATATATATATATATATATATATATATATATATATATATATATATATATATATATATATATATATATATATATATATATATATATATATATATATATATATATATATATATATATATATATATATATATATATATATATATATATATATATATATATATATATATATATATATATATATATATATATATATATATATATATCTATATATATATATATATATATATATATATATATATATATATATATATATATATATATATATATATATATATATATATATATATAATATATATATATATATATATATATATATATATATAAAACACAAATACAATATATACCTACTGCCCGATTCTGCTATGATTTTATTTCAATTATTCCTTTTTGATGTATTATTAATATCGACTGCATATTACTTAACGTTTAATGTTACAAAATTATTAATAACATAAAAAAATATACTACATGAATTATTATTTTTAGCGACACTAAATTGTTTTAAATGTTTAACGGTTTAACCCACAAAACTTATTAATTAACTTACTAAGCAAAAATAATAAGCTTACTAAGTAAGTAAAAACTTGCTTCGAGAGAAATCCAAGTTTCCTTACTTATTTATATTCAGAAAAAATATATTTTAAACACCTCACGAAAATTACAAATATATTTACAAAAAATGTAGTAAATTACTTATTGCTATTTTATTTAGCCAGGCGTTAATTAATTACTATAATAAAAACTATTAAATTATCAAAATAAAATATATATATTTTTTTGCAATAAATTAATAACAATATATTCTTGAAGTTAATTTTTTATTCACATTTTCATTTAAGTTTAAACATAGGAGGTAAATATTGATATATTGTAGAAATGTTTATGATTGAACGGTACAATCGAAGAATTATGTCTGCCTGAAATTGTTTACCTAGGTAATGTATTTTTCTTCTTAAAAGTCACCGTCTAAGTATATTTATTAATTATAATATAGGTTACATTGGCGCAATGAGACAGCATAACATGGTAATTGCGGGTTCAAAACAAAGCACTTTAATTCACGAGGAACAGTGTTATTACTTGAAGTTGAAATTAAATAGCAATGCTTACTCCCAACTACATCCATATTATAGAACTAATATAAATACAAGATAAATGATGTAGAAATAAGATTCTTGTAACTGGCTAGTCGCAATAGAGGAAGTGTTACATTGCAAAAGCAGTCGTAATCGGTTTTAATTTTATATATTAATCACTAAGCCGATGAAGTAATCTGAACGCATCCTTTAGAACCTTGGATATAGAACCTATTTATTGTAAGTGATGTTTCCTTCATTAGTGGTGGCAGAGATAGAAAATACAACTAAATGTGCTTGAGCAAGTAAAAAGGGGATTAATTAAAAGATTAGAGGATCGTCGTGGCGCAGAGACGTACTGTAAACGTCACGGTTTGTAGGTTCGATTCCCACTCAGGGAAGATAGATTTTTCTATTTCCGTTTTCTTCGCTTTAGCAACTAGGCAAAGCGCGGCGTTGAGTTCCGCCACTCAACACGCAATGCCTCAAAAAAGATGGTAAACGGTAACATATAAATATTTAAAAGGTGCGAGATTTTAACCCGTTGGTCTTGGAAATCATCCAAGCGCTCTGATAACTAAGCCATACCTCAGTATATATAGAATCAAAGTAAGCGTTTTTTTAGCTTCACGCTTTATCTTGCATACCGTAGGATTGAAAGCAGGCAAAGATAAGCTAGTCACAAAAGTTACAATTTTTTTTGTTAAAATCAGTAATCAGTTGTAATCGAACCCGTAACCTAACAAAGTAAAACGCTATATTCATTCATTCATTAAACAACTCGGTATGCAGAGCAAGTATTTTATTAAACGGATTATTTTTCCCACGACACGACAAATGAGTCAACAATTGTGACTTCATTTATAATGTGTTACCTAATTACTTGGAAAAGGGCATACGGTTAGTACGAGTTACCTTTCGATACCTAGAATATGTAGGCAGATATATATGAAGGTATAAATCGATACCTGTTCGTATATACTTTGTATACTAAAATATATATATATATATATATATATATATATATATATATATATATATATATATATATATATATATATATATATATATATATATATATATATATGTGTGTGAGTGTACATAGAGTGTTATAAAACGTAAAAGTGTCATAATTCCCCCGTGATTACTTGCCCATGTATCATGGGAGTTATTACCGCATTACTCAAGATTTCATCACACACTTCCTTGAACCACTCATCTTTATTAAAATAATTGTAATGTTACTCATTTAACAGTAATGTACTATTACTGTCTGGGCTTTGTATTTTATTGATTTTTTGCGTATAAATTATTAAATCAAACATTGTTAGTCGTATGCACTATGGGCACAGTAGTTGCGTTTCTTTGCGTTTGGATCGTATATAATAAGTTCGAATTAAAATTAAATAAAACATACATCATATTGTGTATATATATATATATATATATATATATATATATATATATATATATATATATATATATATATATATATATATATATATATATATATATATATATATATATATATATATATATATATATATATATATATATATATATATATATATATATATATATATATATATATATATATATATATATATATATATATATATATATATATATATATATATATATATATATATATATATATATATATATATATATATATATATATATATATATATATATATGCATATATTTTTTGTCAAAACAACATTATTTTAAAACGTTTAACATACTTCCCTTCTTGCTTGTTTTTTGCTTTAAGCTTTAAACCTGTTTTTTTTTATTTTTTCTTCGTAGTATTTTTTAGTAAAGATAACGTAACTAAGAAAATGTCCTTACTTTATTGTATGTGAAAATGTGTGTAGATAGAAAGTAATCTCTAGGGCCTACTTCTGCTAACAGCCAGCGAATAAGGGTTAATCTCGTATTAATGAATTAGTCCATAGTATTCGTCGTATACGCGCATACAAGTACTATATAATACAGTACGTTGTGTATTAAGTTCACTTTGTATTATAGATTTGGGGCAGAACTACAACGGAATTAGAAAGAAACTCCAAAGCAAAAAGGAGAAAAGAGTGTCACTAATTTTGGTCACTTTCATGTATAAAGTAAAAAAAACGTAATCATAACTTATTTTAATTAAAACTGCCAAATGTTGTAAAATTTCGTAAATTAAAAAAATGCAAAAAATTAATGTAAAAATGAATATATACTAACTAGGCAATGCGCGGCGTTCCATCACTCAACACGCAATGCCTCAAAAAAGGCGGAGTGTCTTAACATTAAGTTCCCACAGTTCTTGCGGTTCCCTCTGCCTACTCTGCTATGAGCGGGATGAAGCGTGAAGCTAATTAATAAATGATATTAACTAAAATTCAATGAACCTTAGGGTAAAAGTAATATCTTTGTAGCCGTGTAACTAAATATATAACTGGCATTATAAAAAACCCTGGAATAAATATCTACTAACTAACTAACTAACTTTTCAGTTTTGAAAGACGGAAGAGGATCTCTTTGTTTTGTCTACAACTTCTATTAAAGAGAGTAAATGTAATAATTTCTCCTGACTGCAAATCGAATCCAGAATTACAACCATGTTACAACCGTTCCATATACCGACAAGAGCTCTGAGCCACGGTCAAAGCCAAGGTCTTAAATTTGATATCCATTTTTTTGGCTTTTTGTTGGTTCGTTTTCGTTTTTGGTTGCTTTATAACTATATGTAGTGATCAGGCACTAGATAGTTGCAGTATAAAACCCCTTGACCAGTTAGTGACCTGGTATTAATAATTACATAGCTAATCATATTATAGTAATTCATATTGATACCATAATAAACAACGAGGCTTAATATTAGCCAAAGGTCAAATAAATGTTATATGTATTATAATTATATTTAATTCTATAATAGTAGTGATGTATTTAAAAGACGTATGCTCTGGGCTGGAATTATTTTTCGAGGCAACTTTAATTGATAAATTACTTATTTTTATTATACAGAAGGCACATATATATATAACACGTGTATTATATATTATATTATTCATTATGTTAACGAACGTGCGAACGTGCTCAGGTGGTTTGGGCACGTCGAAAGAATGAGTGACGGAAGAATGGTAAAAAAGATATACGATGGAAAAGTGTGTGGTAAGAGAGGTAAGGGGAGACATCGGTTGACTTTCGAAAACACAGTATCGAAGATACTAGAGGAAGGTCACGTAAAAAGCATGAGAACTCCCCGGAGAGCATGCGTGAAGAGGTTAATGACAGTGGACGAGGCGAAAGAGGTATGCAGGTACCGCAGCGTTTGGCGCTCCGTTCTCTCTGACTACCCCGCTAGGGATAAATCGTGAAGATATGTATGTATGTATGTATGTTAATGACAAAAATATTGCATATAAAGTTATTGTTTTAATTTATATACGTTTATTATTTATGCAATAAGATACGAAAACCGTCGTGGTGCAGAGGCGCACGGTATGCCTGTAAACGAGATGGTTTGTGGGTTCGATTCCCACACGGGGAAAATGAAACTGCCACTTAGCACGCAATGTCTCGAGAGACGGAAAATGGAGAACGAAATGTTTTAACCCTAGGTTCCCATGGTACCTGCGGTACCCTCTGCTTGTCCTGCTATGCACGTAAAGCTAAAAAAAAAACTAAAAAAAGTTGCATAACATTTCTCAATAATAGACAGTGTTTCAAAAAATATCCAGCAAAATGAAGAAGAAAAGGTCCAGCAAAATCAAAGAATTACATTACCTAAAATACGAATTTTAAATTTTAAAAACGAAAACAATCCAGTATATAAGCAAGCAAAGCCTCGAGCAGGTCGCTAGTTTATAATATTTTTATAATCACTTGTGGCGTCCGATCTCAAGTAATTTACATATTTATCGGAACAGCTACCGTTTGATTCGTCTCGGAGCGCGTAATGGTTATTTACGACGTTTTAATACATGCACGACTTTTATGTAGTTACTCGAATGTGTGTATGTTGTATCATGTATAAGAGGGTCTTAATAGCACGAAATATATGTATATTTAAGTACAAGCTACCTTACTGTTTTGTTTTATATAAACTTAAATATTTAATTTACTAGAATACTGTGAAGAATATAGTGATTCGTCACTCTGCGTACGTGATTAAGGTGTTCAATGACTATTTTTGTAGTTGCACGCTTTATCCCGCACATGGTAGTGTAGACACAGGGAACCGCAGGAACTATAGGAACCTAGTGTTAAGACACTACGTTTCTCGCTTTTTTTTCGAGGCATTGCGTTGAGTGGCGGAATTCAACGCCGCGCTTTTGGCTAGGTGCCAGCGAAATCTCTCATCCTCAAGTGGGAATCGAACCCACAAACAGTC
This sequence comes from Dione vanillae, assembly GCA_037178615.1. Lineage (NCBI taxonomy): Eukaryota > Metazoa > Arthropoda > Insecta > Lepidoptera > Nymphalidae > Dione > Dione vanillae. Next base: position 806,536 of record JAZFAU010000223.1, read on the forward strand.
TCGGTTACAGACAGACGTTACGTCTCTGCGCCACTATTATTTAATGATATTAAATCTATCTTTAAACTTTAATTGATATCCAAAGTGGATTAGGATCCACAGTTCACATAATTTAATTAGTGTTTTATTTTATAATAATACTAATGCTTACTTCAGGCTTTGTATGCGTTACTGCCCTTAAATGATTTTCAATGTGTAATAGGGTGTTGACCACAGGCTTAATTATTACCACTTAGTTGTCAGATATTGTTGACCACAGGCTTAATTATTACCACTTAGTTGAGGACCGTCGTGGCGCAGAGGCGCAATGTCTGCCTGTAACGCGACTAACACGACGGTTTCTGGGTTCGATCCCCAGTCGGGGAAGATGGATTTTTCTATTTCCATTTTCTTCGCTCTGGCAACTAAGGCAAAGCGCGGCGTTGAGTTCCGCCACTCAACACGCAATGCCTCGAAAACGGCGGAAAGCGGGGACGAAGTAAGCAGGGACTAAGTAACGGAGTGTCTTAACACTAGGTTCGTATGGTTCCTGCAGTTCCCTCTGCCTACCCTGCCATGTGTGGGATAAAAGCGTGAAGCTACTAAAAAGTTGTCAGATATCGACCTAAGTCTAATATTTAAATATATTTTACTTTTTTTTTTAGTAAAAATATGCACGTTTTAAATTATTGTAAGCTATATGTAGTATATATATATATATATATATATATATATATATATATATATATATATATATATATATATATATATATATATATATATATATATATATATATATATATATATATATATATATATATATATATATATATATATATATATATATATATATATATATATATATATATATATATATATATATATATATATATATGTATATATATATATATATATATATATATATATATATATATATATATATATATATATATATATATATATATATATATATATATATATATATATATATATATATATATATATATATATATATATATATATATATATATATATATATATATATATATATATATATATATATATATATATGTTACTAACTCGATTATTGTCTCTGTTGTATAGTTACTAGCTCACTTTCACTTTTTTTTCCACTTGAAGAAAAAATGAATTTTTCTACTCGCACTATCCACAAAAATCTGCCCAACAAAATGTTTATATGTAGAATTTGTTCTTTAATGTGTATAGTCAATTGTATACACTAAATAAACTTAAATAATCTCAATATCTTTTCAACACTGTCATTTATTTTAAGAGGTAAAACAGTTTTACTTCACATTTATTATGACACACGTTAAAACATTAATATTATGTGAAATTTTTAAATACCCTCATTGGGTTATAAGTAAAGTGGCATAAACGCGTAGTAATTTAAAAAAATTATGACTTACAGTAGTACTGTAAAGATAATCTCTTATAATAAAATGTTTGATTTCACGATATTTACATATTAAATAAAACAATTTAAATGAATTAATCGTATTTTAACATTATTTTTGGTATCGGGTTACCAAAAATAATGATCTTTGATCACTTCTCAGTAGTTCATCGCCACTCACGGGTAGACTGAGGTGGCGTTCGTCTGTTATATCAACTGAATATAGTTATTATATCCAACTACCGCCAACGGTTTCTGAGTTACCTCTCGTACTGCCGTGGATTCCTGCAGAATGATCTGACTGCATCATGCCCTCTGGTGTGGTGAATTTGAAACTTTAAAGTTTATATTAGTAGATACCAGGTGGTAGAAAATTTCCAATCGCTTTTTTTTTATATATATATAAGAATAATTATGACTTTAAATAGCAGATTATTCCGGAAATATTCCTGCTTTCCTTCCTTCACAGATATACTTCAATACTCATCCAGTCTTAACACCTCAGCTATGCTGCAACATGCAACAGCCCCGATTGATATTTCCTTGCTTTAAGAGTCTATATATCTAAGACCACCGTCTTTTAAAGAAAAATTCTTAACTACATATGTGATTAAATTTTTTTGTTTCAAAAATATGTTATTTTACGTTTAAGCCACTTTTGTCAATCTGCATTCAGAACAGCCTTGCCCAGACACAACACATAAGTGATTGCTATTTAATATGCAGGTATTTTGCATTTGACCACCCAGCATTAAAAGATTTATAAAAAAGCATTTAACTAAATACCACTTGTTATTTTAATGTCAAGCCAAAGGAAATTTACTTTATTTTTATTTTTTATATACTCGTTGCTTATTTAGGAAATATGGAAGTTGACAACGTTCAAAGAATATAATATGAACATAAAATAAATGATTGAAAAGGATTGGCTAAGTATCAAGCGAAATTCGGAAAGTAGACGTGTGCATTGAAGTGCAATGAAAACACCCGGTAAGCCTAATTGGGTATAAAACTTCTTTAAAAATCACAGTGAATCCTTTAGTCCTTCTAATGCTATAGATAATCTTACCAATAAAATCTGGAATATTTCGATCTCAAGATGCAGAGCTCAAGATGATATCCTTGCTCACCACAGAATGGTCTGGTGCCCAACCTAGATTGTTTATGATCAAAAATATAAGAGGACGTACGAAAAACATAGATTTAAACTTCACTTTTTAAATCTTAAATCATTTTACTTAAGTATGTGGAGAATTGTATATATGCCATATTTTTTTTATTAATCAATGTTAGATTACCTATCGTAAGACGTAAGAAACTTAAACTTCACTAGACAAGTTAGTAAATAAGATCTACAAATAGTTGTACGGGCCCGTGACCAACGTAGAATTTTTACTAGAAACGCCAATACTCAACGACAAAGCGACGTCGTAACTCGTAGAGAACGCTCATACTGCCAACAGTTCCTCTTTAAGAGCTGTTTAGTACTTGCTTCTTTTTAGGGATATCAGTATCAGTAACCTCAAAATACTCCGCCCGGGGTTGCTAGTAAGGCAAATGAAAATTTCATAGCTGGAAAGCTTTCAAACCCTTCTTATTAACAATTCTACTCCAAATGATTACTTACTTTAGTAAAAATGTTTTAAAAAACAATATTATTGAAAAACAGGGATACGATGAAGCGAATTGGTGAATTCCATATTTACATTAGTTTAATTTTATTCAAAATTATAAGATAACAAAAATATTAAATATAAATAATTATATCATAAATTAATTTATGGAATATCTTATTTACGTAATACCAATCACACACGTGCCTACAAAAATATTTGTTCTATAAGAGAATTAAACTCACTACCTCTAATTTAGCAGACACACTAACCACTGAACCAAGAGTCGCATTCTTTGTTTACTTTGTTATTAAAATAGCTGTAAAATAAAGGATTAGATAGATGGATAGTTTTTCAAATGAAAACATAACCTGGCTTTATGAGCAATCTGCTCTGAGGCAACACTTCCTCGATCAACCTCATATTACGATTGCATCTAACGTGTGTGAAGATTGTATCTAATGCGGCTTCTTATATATATTTTACTTAACTTTTAATATATATTGCGATATATATGTGCTGGAAACAGATGGATTTGCTTTATCTATTACAGTTATTTCTTTTTTGGGTTATGTGTATGAATTGCACTGAGGCACAGCGTCTGTCTATAAACGCATTGGCTTGTCGGTTCGATTTCCATTCGGGGAACTTGGCAAGCGAGCGTTGAGTTCCCCCACACAACACGTTTTGCAACTAAAGACGGAAAGCAGCAAACGGAGTGTCTTAGCACTATGGTCCCACTGTTCTTGCGGTCCCCTCTGTCTACCCTGCTATGAGCGGGATACAGTGTAAAAAAATAAGCTTTCAGATCATTTCTATAAGTATAATACCATATGTTACCTTTTATTTAAGTCATGATGATCCAAGTTTCAAGTACACCTTTGAGATACCCGTAAGATTACTTTGCTATGCGAAAAAGGTAGTGCTTATATGTATATTTTAATATTTATATTTTATGTTATTTATATAACATAGCATATTTTATATATGGGCGTAAACCATATACATACGTTTAATTCTGTATAAAATATTAAAAGCTGACATTATTCTTTAATTATATATTTAAGTAAAACCTATTTGTAATGTAAAGTTTTTTATATTATTTTCGAAGAACAGAAAAGTCAGTTGCTACATTGTTTTATTCATATAAAATGGCTTGAATTATATTAAATTAACAGTATCGATAGTTCTAATGAATATGTGTTATAAAGCAAAAGAATATTACGTTTTTTATTGCTTCACGCTTTATCCCGCACTTGGCAGGTTAGGCAGAGGGAACCACACTAACTAAAGGAACCTAGTGTTAAGACACTCCGTTACTACTCTCTATAAATATCAGTTTGTCAAATTATTGCGAAAAATGGACTCTAAACAGCGAAAGTCAAGCTTAACGTCGACTTATACATAATATATTTATCATAAAATTACAAGTGTAAGTTGTAATTATAAAATAACTTAAAACAATATATTACTTAAGAGGAAACGCGTAATAACAGGATTACTTTAACCTTTTAGAGTATACAATTAATAATTAAAGATCACAATAAATCCTAGAGCTGGAATGTTCCCGCAAATGAGCATATCCATCCCGAGTGTCGTATTAGCGGGCTATGTGTACCATCCGCTTGATTTATAACGTTACTTAGACGTGGTGGAAGTTATAGGAGGCAGCGATAACATATGTTTTATAGATATATGTGTATGTAAATAATAGTATATGTATGAATTTAAGTTTTGTACGTATTTTATATATTTATGTGTTTGTTAAGTTTACAATGAATTCAAATATTTTTATATGTTAAATTTTATGTCATATAGATTATAAATGACATATTTATTTATCTATAATGTGTATATGTAAATGTCAAAAATAATGTATATATTATTGTTTTAATTATTTTCATTTCGTAGCTAGTGAGCAAGATTTGCATCGACTATTCCATTGCTACATATACGAGCTCGTATAGCACGGAGTAAAGAAAGTTAGTAATCGATAATTATATAATAAGCTATACCAAGAGATGTTTCTATACAGTGTTGTTAGTCTTAATGTACAATTTTGTTATCGTTCCTTGTCAGAAAACTGTTTTATATTACTAATTATTTTATTTTGTTATTATTCACAAATTCATTATAATAGTTGCATTGTTTTCAAAGATTTCCCTTTTTTCAATTATTCGATATATTTTATGGTTTTGTTTTAATACATAAAAATGAAAGCAGTTACCAGAACTTTTAGAACTTACTTTAATACCGATGCTAAGTTCTTTTAAAATCAGGTAATAAAATATTTTAATAACGTTAAGATTTCCAAGACTGTGAGTACCTTTGCTGTTCAATCTCGATTCAGACGAACGAAATATTTATATTAATCACTAATAATGGATTATTAAATACTTATATTTAACTTTTTTCTGTTTTTTCTTTCTCTACATATATGCCATATGACTAATAAATCATGAAGCAGCAAGAAAAGAAAACTTAGTACCAAGATTACACGATCTCTTACAAATTAAGCCATCCCTTAAGTAGTACAAAAGCCGCATCATTCTGTCAACACAGAATATCGCATTAAAGTTAGAGAGACGTTGAGTCGCTAACGGGTCGTGTTGCGTAATGCGAGGAATTTGGACAAGGCAGAGGCAAATATAGATTTTAATGACCGGAGATCCACTTAGATATGTAGATAAATAGTTAATTAAATCACAAAGTAGTACTTCATAAAACATTTTTTTTTTCATATTATTATGATTTTAGGCAAAGCGTGGCGTTGAGTTCCGCTACAACACGCAATGCCTCAAAACAGGCGGAAAGCGGGGACGGAGAAAGCAGGGACTAAGCATCGGAGTGTCTTAACACTCTGCCTACCCTGCAATATGCGGGATAAAGCGTGAAGCTATATTATGATTTTTCAAGTGTTGCAAATAGGTTCAAATCCCACTGCGATAAAAATTTTATGTGTTTGAAACATACATACATCATTATTTTTAGACTAGAAAAAGTAATTAAATACTCTTTTCCCTATTTAATATTTTGCTCCACTCTACTGCAATAAAGAAAAATATGTACTTACATACTGTACGTATATTACGAACATGACGAGTACGATATGTACGATATGTAATACGAACGGGTTATAAAAAGGTAAATTTTACAGCTTCGTGGACAATATGAGGCTAATTTAAAATTTTGCAAGGAGCTTTATATTTCTTTGATCTTTATTTACAAATTTATTATGATATAAGTTTGATAAAAACCAAAAGCATTTTATTCAGAGTCAGAGTATGTTAATTAATACTTGAGTGAATTTAAAGGACAGCTAACTTGACTAAAATATATTTCATTTTTTTTACCTTCACGCTTTATCCCGTATATTGCAGGGTAGGCAGAGGGAACTGCAGGAACCGTAGGAAGCTAGTGTTAAGGCACTCCGTTGCTTAGTCAAGCTTTCTCCGTCCCCACTTTCCGCCTTTTTTCGATGCATTGCTTGTTAGAAATAGAAAAATCCATCTTCTCCGACTGGGGATCGAACCCAGTAACCGTCGCGTTACAGGCAGACGTTGCGCCTCTGCGCCACGACGGTCCTCAATGTCCTGTATATATGCGTATCTTCCGAATTCATAAGAAATAGATGGAAAATTAATTATATTATTAGTACAGGCAAAGTGCGCAGTACCGGAATTTAACGTCGCATTGTGTCTTAATAAAATGAAATTACTTCGTTACCTAAATTAAGTTAAATCTTATTTCATTTGCATTTCTATCGCTCTGGCAATACGGCAGAGCGCGGCGTTGAGTTCCGTCACTAAACGCGCAATGCCCCAGGGCACGGAGTGTCTTAACACCGGGAACCTCCCCACGTTTCCTGCGGTTCCCTCTGCCGTTTACAAAGATCGGAACAAAAAAAACATAATAATAACAAATTACTTAAGAATTAATTTCTCATATTCACAATAAGGGCTGCAAAAGTAACAAATATATTCCATAGACATATTGCACGCAATATCTCTAAGGTGGTAATAAATAATAATCCGCACCTGCCAACCCTGCAGCTCTGGTACGATAGTATCTGGCCGGAGTAAATTACGATTGATTTATGATACAATCACCTGCACTCGGTTTTGTGTTGATTTAACATATTATTTTGATTCTTTAAAAAATGAGTGAGATCATCTTGAAGAAATACTTGTGATTTTTTTTAACCTATTAATAAATATTATTTATTTCATTTGCATTTTTCTCGCTCTGGCAATACTGCAGAGCGTGGCGTTGAGTTCACGGCGTTGGGCCACTCAACACGCAACGCCTCGAAAAAGGCGGAAAGCGGGGACGGAAAAAAAGCAGGGGCTAAGCAACGGAGTGTCTTAACATTAGGTTCGTATGGTTCCTGCAGTTCCCTCTGCCTACCTTGCCATGTGCGGAATAAAGCGTAAAGCTATAAAAAAAACTATGTAAAGATAGACTTAGAGCTTGTGTTTCTTGACTGTTTTAAAGATATTTTAATATTATTTTGGAAAACGCTACAGTGCACTACGGGAAGCAATTACGGGAACAAATTTACTCAATACTTCATTAAAATTTAGAAAAATTGCTGCAACGCATTAAGTTAAAGTATAAAGCATTTAAGAAATTCGATGCAGTGTGAAGAACAACGCATGGCTTAGTGGTCAAAGCGCTTGGACGGATTCCAAGGGGCGCGGGTTGTATTTCCGTTAGTTAAGTTTAATTTTATATGTTTTCTTTATGTATTTTATCTTTAATGTGGTAAGAAAACTTTAAAAATCATAAAAGTAGCAAAATTAGTACAAAAATCTTTATAGCTGGGCTGTACAAATGAATATTTGCCTAACTCTAGGCAGCCATTAAAAAAAAACAGCCATTACATAAAATTTTAAATATACTCATTTTTTTATAATTCTTTTTTAAAACAATGTAGAAGCTTGTAATCTTTTAATCTTATGTTTTAGACTTTCCATTTTCCTTACTTTATCAGTACCATTAGTTCAGATTGTTATCAATGCAATTCTATTCTATTGAATCAATTACACATTGTTACCTGTTGCTGCTGCTCTAGTTGTCCATACTGCCACAAGGAGGCGAGAATTAATCAAAGTAGAAAAATCATTTTATAAGAGGATTTTTTAAATATTAGGACTTAATTAGGACTAGTCATAGGACCATATTTCGATACATAATGAGTTGAGTCGTGAAACTAACTATCTAGGAACAACTAACACACTAGCTAACTATGAAGTAAATTTGTTTTTTTTTTTTAGCTTCACGCTTTATCCCGCAGGCAGAGGGAACTGCAGGAACCATAAGAACCTAGTGTTAAGTTATTTAGTCCCTGCTTACTCCGTCCCCACTTTCCGCCGTTTTCGAGGCATTGCGTGTTGAGTGGCGGAACTCAACGCCGCGCTTTGCCTTAGATGCCAGAACGAAGAAAATGGAAATAGAAAAATCCATATTCTCCGACTGGGGATCGAACCCAGTAACCGTCGCGTTACAGGCAGACGTTGCGCCTCTGCGCCACGACGGTCCTCAAAATTTATTTATAAGATTATATATGAAAAAGATTGTACATTGGAAAACGTAAATAAACAGAGACTGTTGATGTACAGCGGCGGTAGACGCGCATCTGCATAATACGACAGTCTGTGGGTTCAATTCCCGGGTTCATAAGTTGGGAAAAAAAAATATTTCCATTTTATTTGCTCTGGTACAGCGTGTTATTGGCAAGGTTTCTTCTGTCTACCTTGCATTACGGGATAAAGCGTGAAGCCAAAAAAAGGAAATAACGTAATTATAAGACAATTCAAAGGCAAACGCACAAGCATAACATAAAGCAATTTACCTTAAAACGGAATAAAATAAGCATAACAGCGAGCAGCGAGTGCTGGCACGTGCCTAACAATGGGAGCTTATTGGACGGTTGGTTGTTCACAGCTTTTATGTATTTGCTATAGCTTTTATAATGTAAGGCCGCTTTTATCCAACTATTTAACATTTTAATGTATTTATATGTAATAAGGACCGTCGTGGCGCAGATGCGCAACGTCTGCCTGTAACGCGACGGTTTCTGGATTCGATCCCCAGTCGGAGAATTCCATTTTCTTCGCTCTGGCAAACTAGGCAAAAGCGCGGCGTTGAGTTCCGCCACTCAACACGCAATGCCTCGAAAAGGCGGAAAGCGGGAATGGAGAAACCAGGGACTAAGCAACGGAGTGTCTTAATACTAGGTTCCCACGATCTCTGCAGCTAAAAAAAAATAACGTTTTTTATAAAATACTAATGCTTACTTATTCTTTTGTAATATTTATCTTTATTATAAATAGCGTCATATTCTTTATTCCTTATTGTTCATAAAAATTGCAAACGAAATACATGAAGAAAAATATCGTTCACAATGGTGGTGGTGGTCTTATTTCTAAAAGAAATCTCTTGCATCCGACCAGTAAACGTGGATAAATTTCTAAAAGCGGGAATGAGTAGAATATATAACTAGATTCCTACAGTTCCTGCGGATCCCTCTGTCTACCCTGAAGTGAGCGGGATAAAGCGTGAAGCTGTGTGTGTCTGTGTGTGTGTAATATTGACCTTTCAACATACACTTTTAAACATAGCTCTCCTGAAGGATCTCCACTAATACTAGTCATATATTGCCTGCGTGCAGCTTCCAATAACCTTCACTTTTCTTTTAATGGTTAGTAACTTGAAAGCATAACTTTTAGAACGGCTGAGAGTCTTATTTTGGAAGATTAAGTACTATATATAGGTTGAAAGCGAGGAACGGAGTGTCTTAACACTAGGTTTCCACCGTTCCACCGTTCCTCTCTGCTTACTCTGCTATGAGCGAGATAAAGCTATTATTAACAAATATACGGAAGCCAATTAATATTATAATTTGTTACAATTTTTAATAAAGTTAAAAACTTTCGTTTAGTAAGTTTCATTATGAATACAGCTTTCACTATATCTAAGCATAAAATTTAATACAACCCTGAAGTCGAGTTGTCGGGCCTTGATTGGAAATCGATTTACAATCGATTGTTCGTTTTGCCTCTTAATATGGAATTAAAAACAGCTTAAAGCCAAAACACGTGCCTCGACTTTCTTGGTCACAATGAGAAACCCAATTTAAGGTTTATTAATTTAACTTTCACCGATTCAACTAATTAGGAATGTTCAAATAGGCGAACTATATACCATTTTAAAATGAGAGATATATGTGAAATAAAAAATAGTGTTTTGAATTTTTGCAGAAAGACGAGTGGAGTGTCTTGACACTATATTTAGTAAAAGATAAACATATTTGGAGGACAGTTCATGCGCAGAAGCATAAAAATGCAACAGTTTGTGGATTCAATTTGCCACTCGGGAAGAATATATTATTTTGATATTATTTGGCCTAGTGAAAGCGTTAGACAGAGCACGTTACCACTAGGTTCCTCTTACTGAAAATTTGGCAAGTTCCATAACCCTAGTTGCCCTCTGCCCACCCTGCTATGTGCGGGATATAGCGTTTTTGTTTCACCACAGTAGATTAATAGAAATAATTTAAAGATTGAACACAACACTAATATGGCCAAGTCTTTATTGATATTCTGTAAAACTCTTTCAAGATGCAGTAGTGGCACAGTAATCAATTACTTTAAGGAACGATTTTTGACCTAAATCTGCATTTCAGGAATATAATTACATTTTAAACATTAACATATACGTTCAAAACGTAGCGATGAGATCCGCAACCTCTAAACATTCTGACCACTGAGCCATGTCTTCTCCATCACGTTTAAATTCCGCTGTGTTAAAATTTTTATACAAAAATGTGAACAGAATAAATGAACCCACGATCTAATACAAGTAACCTATCCTCCATTTAACTCCACACAAAAAACTTCAAAGTATAACATAGTCATTATCAAACTAATATTAATATGGATCGCTTGACGCACTTAGTATATTTATAGACACCCAGGCGATAGTATTCATTAATACGAGTGGTTAATAGCTTCAAGTACTTAGTGTATTGAAATACTTTAGGCTAACTAAATTATGCTATAGAAAATGTATGAAAGATAAATGTTGTCGAAATGTAATCACTTCAGAGGTGAGAGTTACTTTAGAGTTACTTAAAGTGATACTAGCAAGAGTGTCATAGTAATAGAGAAGAAGAGCATACTCAGATGGTTTAGATACGTCAAGAAGATTAGTGTAGAAAGATTGGCAAAATTCAATAAAAAAAGATGATTAATTAATTATTCTCTCTGACTACTCCGCTAAGGATAAAGCGTGAAGATATGTAAGTGTATTTATTGGCAATATTGATATATGAAGTTAAAATCAGTGTTAAGGAAGATTGGTTTTCCCCATCGGTCTAGTTGCACAGTGCACACTAAGAGGGGCATGCTTAAATAGGTTAAAGACAGTGGAAGAGGCAAAAGAGGTATGCAGGGACCGCAGCGTTTGGCGCTCCGTTCTCTTTGACTACCCGCTAGGAATAAATCGTGAATAATAGATATTATACACTCATACATATTGTATGAGTGTATAATATCTATTATTATAATTTGATATGTAAAAGGACCGTCGTGGCACAGAGGCGTAGGCGTCTGCCTGTGAACGCGACGGTTTCTGGGTTCGATTCCCACTCGAGGAATACGCGGCATTGAGTTCTGTCACTCAACACGCAACGCCTCGAAAAAAACGCGATGGTTTGTGGGTTCGATTCCCACTTCGGGAAGATGAATTTTTCTATTTCCATTTTCATCGCTCTGGAAGCTAGGCAAAGTTCCGCCATTCAGCACGCAGCCTCGAAAAGGGCTGAAAGCGGGGACGGATAAAGCAGGGACTAAAGCAACGGAGTGTCTTAACACTAGGTTCGTATGGTTCCTGCAGTTCCCTCTGCCTACCCTGCCATGTGCGGGATAAAGCATGAAGCTATAAAAAAAAAGAATGACTTTGAACCCATTATAACTGCGTTTTTAGTTAGAACAGCTCCACTGTGCCACGTTAGTCTCATTATTATTAGTGATATAATGAGCTCCAATTAACCTAATTCGTAAGTTAATTTAAATAAAAAAAATCCACGAAAAAAATAATAAAAACAACTATATATTAAAAAAGTAAACCACAAATTAAAAAGCCCTAAAAACTTTATGACCAACCTCCTTTGTTAAATACAAGACAATTGTTTTTTAAGTCTGAAAAAGATATTTCAGGAATTCCTAAAGCCGATGTACGGAGAAAACATGAAAGTCAATTTATAAATAGAATGATTTATTGAATTTCTTGGGCTTTGTTTGATTGACCTTCTGTTACGTTTCAAACTTGACTCCTGTAAATATTATTGAAAGCAGTTTCTCTTTTTATGTTAATAATTAAATTATTATAAACTGATGCATTTTAAGTACTGTGAGTTTTTTTAACTTCACGCTCTGTCTCGTGCATGCCAAGGTAGGCAGGGAAAACCTAGTGTTAAGACACTCCGTTCCCCGTTTTGCGCCTTGTTTTAGGCATTGCGTGTTTAGTGACGGAATTCAACGCAGCGCTTTGTCTAGTCCTTAGAACGTATAAATTGGAAATGAAAAATCTATCTTCCCCGAGTCGAAATCGAACCCACAAACTCTCGCGCTTTTTTTATTTAGCGAAAAAATAAAATGATTTATTTACGTGAAATTCGAATTCACAATCGTAGATTACAATTAGAAGCTGAGCTACTACGGGACTAACACATTAAGAAAAGGCCTATATGTATATATATTTATTTACACATATGTTTTATATTTGTGTATATTTTAACTACTTACTAAGTTAGGCTTCTCCTTATAGTCAGTCGCCGGAACTGAAGAAAACAAGAAAAATCGTCTTCATTCGATCGTCCAGCAGTGGGTTTAAAAAAGATGAATTACACATTGACTAGAAATTGAAGGAAATTACCATATTAGCAACAGTGAAAATAATTAAAAAAAACATCATAATTCAATCTGTATCGAGAATTCTAACATATAAAAAGTCTTAACAAGCACATAGTATAAACATACTATGCTCTAAAGTAAACTTATATATGTCGTAGAAGGTTATTTGACTACACGGCTGATCAAGCCACGGTCGTCAATTCGATGTCGCGGTCGGTCAGTCCCGTTAGTCTCCGACACGGCGAGAGAGTGAACTTTTACAAGGAAAATTATAGGGCGGACACCATAATTAGATGTGACACGTTTCTTGGCCATAAAAGCCTTTCATATTATTATACCGGTTACAATCTGTCTTTATTTCAAGAAGCTCGTTTATATGTAACCTAATGATTGTTGTGATTTTTTGTGGTTATTCGGTTTTTATTAAGTATTTTTCGTTTCACGGTATATCTCTTATAATGCGGAATAACCAAGTGTTAACGTTCAATTACAGACAAAGTAGAGTGTCTTAAACACTCCGTTTCTCACTTTTCTCCTTTCGAGATATTGCGGTATAAGTGGCGAAGTTCTGTTACCGTAAAATGAAAACAATGGAGTTCTTATAGGACCTTTACATACTTCTATTTGTCTGTTCGTCTGTCCTGTAAAAGCATAGAAACAATCAAATCAACAGAACCAAAAGATATACGAGTTTATTCTTATTTTTTTTTTGGATTATTTGAAAATAACCGAAGCCTCTAAATCTATAGAGTACTTTCTGTATACTTAGATAAAGTTTGGTAATAAGACCAAGTCCATAGTACAGTTAGAACGACAAAATCGAAATAATTGGAAATTTATATACTTATCTCAGAAAACAGTCATTACAAACTTATACTTTAGTTACTACTTATTATTTATTACCTCTAATAATAATAAAAGTATGTTTAAAATTTGACATTCAAAAATATTTAAAATTTTACTATATCATTATTATCACTGCCAGAATCTTAGAACTCATATTTCACATTAATTTGATCTAATAATCTTAATTTTTTCTGAGAATTAGTACTAAATATGAGGTTAGTCAGTACTGGAGAGGGTCAATGTCTGCCTGTAAATGTAAAGTTGTGGGTTCGATTCTCACTCGGGGAGAGTTGATTATTTGATTTCGATTTTCTTCATTCTGGTAACTAGCCAAGCGCGGCGTTGAATTGCGTCACTCTACACGCAATGCTTCGAAAAAGGCTAAAAGCAGGGAATGGAGTGTCTTAACATGAAGTTCGACTCCTACGGTTCCCTCTGCCTACCCTGCTAAAAAATACTAAATATATTACAATACGTTACAATTTTTTAGTAACTTACGCATATCAATCCTTTCTACACTTTAAAAAGGAAGAAGCCTCTTAAAATCTTAATATACATACCAACACCCCACAAAAAATACACCATAAATTTCATAAATAACATATAATTAAGTACAATTAACATATTTATCCAACAAAAATCTTAGAAGTATCATTAAGAGTATTAATAACCCGTGTAATGTACTTAGTTTTCCGCTACATTTAGTTTAAATGGATAGTTCATTTGATGATCAAACCCTCGAATGATATTGGCAGACCACCAACCGTTATATTAGTATATTAATTAATGCGTATTGCTGGATACAGTGGCTTTATTTACATTATGATTATTTTAGAATACAGGTGCAAGAATAATGAGATAGTGTTCCAGGCCGGTCTTTAATAAAGAAGTAATAAAGGAAAAGTGAGTGGTAAGTAAGGTAAGGGGGGACTTCAGTTGACTTTTGGAAACGCAGTATCGAAGATACTGGAGGAAGGTCAGGTGAAAGTCATGAGGACTCCTCAGAGAGATTGTATGAAGAGGTTAATGGCAGTAGACGAGCTGCAGCGTTTGGCGCTCCATTCTCTCTGACTATCCAGCTTGGGATGAAGCATGATCAGATTATGTTGCTTGTACCTTCATCACAAATATGTAAAGTTACCAGAAAGAAAATACACTTTAGTAGAAAAATTGGGTAGAAAGTAACAAATAATTTTATTATACATATTGATGGTATTAAAATAAAGCACCTCACACTTTTTTACGTTGTTAGTATTAATTATTTTAATTGTTTTTTTATTTAACTCAATTATTTTTTTATATTTTTTTAGTTTATTTATCTACGTTTTTGTTTTATTATTTTTTAATTATATTATTTTTTATATAATTTATTTATATAATATTTTTTTCGTTCAAAATAAAATGATAAAAAGAGAAGAATAATACATTACAGAGATATATAACATAGAGGTATATGTATACATAGTATTTGTATGTATATATGTATACAGAGTGGGGTCAAGGCCCTCGTTCTGTATATTTGACGTGACAAACAAACTGTCATCTCTACAATGGTATTATATAGCGCAAATATTTATGTTTACTCTCTCATTGTAAATGGGTTGACACACTGTCAGTGCGATGAACGGTAATGTTAATGTGCTGCCACACGGATGGCAGTTTCAACGTTTTATATATGGATATAGTATGATAAGATGGGTGTTTATTAATATTGCTATAGTGTTAAATAGATGAGTTCTTTTGTTTTTATTTTCTTGAAGAAATTAAAAAAGATATATTTTTTTGAAAATTTTCAAGTTTTCTTAAGAATTATTACTTCTGATTCATTAAATTTCGTTTATTTTATTTGTTTAATCTGTCAACCAATATGTTTGAAAATGGCACCTCTTTACTTTTAGCTTAACATCAAAATATATTTAAAAAAAAACTTTCCGAAATTAATCACCATTTAATATGCAGTATCCAAATATTAGGGCACAAAGTAAGTAAGAAAAAATAATAATAATAATAAACGTGTACAAACTAACGTGTATGGGACAATTCAAATGAGCACTAAGCAGCATAACCGCAGTCAGTGTGAAGTGCTTCAAAATATATTTCCAGTTAAATTACAGAATAAATGATACATTTCTTGGAAACCGAGGGTTATTGATGTTATTCGTGAAATAGAATGATAAAGTGTTATTATGGTAATGAAGTAATCAAGTAAAGACAAGTAGCGAGTGTATGTTAATATTTTAAGTTACCATACGATCAGATGCAAGCACCGTTTATAATTTTGTTAGCTTCACGCTATATCCCGCTCATGGCAGGGTAGGCAGAGAGAACCGCAGGAACTGTAGGAACCTAGTGTTAAGACACTCCGCTCTTTAATTTCTACCTTTCAAGGCATTGAGTGGCGGTACTTAGCGCCTACTTGCCTAGTTGCCAGATTGAATGATGAAAATAAAATAATCCAACCTCCTCAAGTAACAATCGAACCCACAAACTGCGCTCGTTTACAGGCAGACGCAACACCTCTGCACCACGACGGTCCTCAGTCATTTATAATTGAGAAATGTGTAATAATATAGTATATATATCGTATATACGTTTTGTAGCTCTACGGAAATTTTTATCTATACATATAAATACAACTAATATTACTTTTAAGTCTATTATTACTTACACGATACAAAAACACAAGCGATATAAATAAAAAATGTTTATCTGTCTGTCTTTCTATTTGTCTCGATTAATCTCTGGAACAGCTGAATATATGGTTTTTAGACATTAAAATCATCGTGCAAATCGTGCACCTCATAAAATATAGTTCCATGATGTAGGAGCAACATATATATACTTTTTATCCTGGACATTTAGATATGCCTGGAAAATATGCTATAACTATAATTTTGATTTACATACATATATTTCTTTCCGAATACTGAAAAATATTCGTGAAGATCAGGCAGCGGAAGTTCACGGGCCACATTAGTTGTTAAATTTATTAAATTAAATATTTCCAGTCTGATAAGCAAAGCTCAAAGTCAATTTAGGTTACATTAGAAATCAAAGGCTTTGAGGTTTTCAGAAGCCTTTGTGGCCTCAATCAGTGGCGGTCGAAGAGGAGTAAAGAGAAGTTTTACTTAATACTCACGTATTATGAATGATTTAAATCTGTCATTATATGAGTGGGATTAATTTGAGTGATATGCCCGTAAAAAAATTTGGGAACCAAACTTGCTATCTTTAAAATAGCTATAAAGTGTTAAAATAGTGATATCTCACTGATTTTTCTTAGCTTACTTCAAAATCAACAAAGAAAGTAGTTCTTATTAGAAACAATTGTAAAAGTGTTTATGTAACGTTAAAATATTTTTATTCTTGGCGACGCCATAGATACGTAATGAATAGTGAGTTAAAGCCACACAATTGTATGTACATATATATGTACACAAAGTTTATATTGTTTATTTATAAATTAATGCCACGAGGCCGTGCAGTTACAAAGAAATTTCGTTATTGATAAGAACTGATAAGAAATACCGTACAAAATTACTTAATTACGATGGTTGATTACTTAAAGAGTTCATTACTATTTTTTATATAGTCTCTGTAAGAAGTTTGTAAGTTAATTTTAAATGTTTAAATTTGTGTGTAATTGTATAAGTTATATAAGAAATATGTAACAAAGAAACTTGCATAATACATAACATTTCAGTACATCCAAAATTGACTTAGCTAATTACGCGCATTAAAAATAGCGCAATAAATCACAATGTCAAACAAGATCTCGCTGTCTCGTGAAATGTGATAAGATAAAGCCTACAGTCACTCAGTCGACGTCCAACTATGGACAACTTCGGTTACCGAGAGATGGGGTGGCCGTCACCCCTTCAAACTCCTACGCCTTCTACAAACAGATCTCGACTAACAAGAACCTATAGTTCTCGGAGTTCAAAGGAACCAGAAGAGTTTCCTCTTAAAGGCTTCTTCAAGCATGTACGAAATATCGACTTATTGGAATCTGCTTCTGAACATGGGAAAGCTAAAGAATATTTGTTTGTCGGTCCTTCACCACCTGCTGAAGATGGGTCTAATATGTACCACAGTTTTGATATCATGGCACCTGACCCTGAAGCCAGGCTAACCGAAGATATGATAAGGAAGTCGTTGTGTGAAAAAGCTTTCACTTTAGGAGCCGCAAGATTCTTTGATGACGTAGAATGTGGCCTTATTACTTCTGATAACATAGAAGAGCATATCTCCTCCGCTCCAGAAGTCGTCGTCAATTTAACACTGTTATGGGCAGCGTTTCTTACGCGTGACGAATTATTACCGCCATGTCGTGGAAGGCTGGTGCCGATATACATTACTCAGAACCGGCAGGATTGACAGCCTTACATTTAGCCTCTTTTAGTGGCGCGAGCAGATCTGTGGCATATTTGTTATCCATTGGAGCTGATGTTGATTACGCTCCTA
Source organism: Dione vanillae (assembly GCA_037178615.1). NCBI lineage: Eukaryota > Metazoa > Arthropoda > Insecta > Lepidoptera > Nymphalidae > Dione > Dione vanillae. The sequence continues at coordinate 824,772 of JAZFAU010000223.1, forward strand.
AATATTTCGCCCCTCTTCATTGTGCCTGCTTTTGGAAATTCTTTAGAAGTAGCTGAATTGCTTATCGCGAATGGAGCCTCCTTGCATGCAGTTGTCCAGCGAGCTGGTTGCGAAGACAATCTTGTGCATTGTGCTGTTAGAAATGATGCGTTGGAATGTATGGAATTATTTATAGAAAAGGGCGTAGATGCAAGCTATGCTACCTCAGAAGGACTTAACGCGTTACACTTAGCAGCAGAGATTGGTGCTTTACGATGTCTCGCTTTCTTACTAAAAGAGACAAAATTAAGTGTAAAAGGTTCAACTAAACAAAGAGATAAAGAGTGCACAGCCTTACATTTAGCTGCGTCGAGGGGTTTTGCTGAGTGCGTTGAACTTTTATTATCAGAAGGTGCTCAAGCTAACGTAAGAAACTATCGAGGATTTACAGCTCTACATCTTGCTGCTAGATGTTCAAGCTTAGAATGTGTTGAAGTACTGTTGCGTGATGGCAGCGCTGATCCTAATGCCGAAGACCACGATAAGAGGACACCTCTGCATGCCGCTATATGTAACTCAGATCGTGCTTGTGACATTATTGAAATGCTTGTAAGTTGGGGAGCTCAAACTAATAAGAAAGATGAATACGGTTATTCACCTTTACATTTAGCGGCTATGGATGGCTTAACACAATGTGTGGAAACTTTAATAATTTTAGGTGCAGATGTTACATCTAAATCAAAGAAGGGTCACTCTGCTCTTAATGTCATAGTGAGAAAGACACCGAAGTCTTTAACCATATTGAGAAACAACTTAGATAGTGGTATTTCACTAAGTCGATCTACAGAAGGTAATGAGGAAGTACAAATTGAATTTGATTTTGGTAAACTCTTGAAATACTCTTATCCTCGCGAGATCACATATTTAAACAGTTTGATTGATGAAGGCCAAAAAGATATTTTACAACATCCGTTATGCTCAGCGTTCCTTTTCATGAAATGGCGTAAGATACGAAAATTTTACTTAGCACGACTAATCTTTTGTTTTTTATTTGTATCATTCTTATCTATTTATGTACTGACAGCTGTAGTAAAAACCTGTGACGGAGTAAATTCAAAGAAATATGGCGTACCAAATGAACTTTGTCAGAAGCAATCTTTACTGGGTGATATATTAGAAGACAATCCTATTGAATTTGAGAGATGGGTGTTAATAGGTATAACCGCATTTGAAATTGTTCGAAAACTTGCTGGCATAACTGGGTACTCGAGTATGTATCAATACTTTACGAGTTTCGAAAATTTAATGGAATGGTTCGTCCTCCTTTCTGTATTTTCGTTGTACAATATTCAAAAGGAGTATGGATGGCAGAATCACGTAGGTGGATACGCAGTGCTTGGAGCGTGGACGAATTTAATGCTTATGATGGGACAGCTGCCTATGTTTGGTGATTACGTAGCAATGTATCAGAAAGTTTTGACTGAATTTCTTAAATTATTACTGGCGTACATTTGTTTATTGCTTGGTTTCACAATATGTTTTTGTGTTGTATTTCCTAATGAAGAGATGTTTTCTAATCCCCTTATGGGCTTCATCAGTACATTGTCTATGATGGTGGGCGAACTTAACTTGAATATACTAATCAACGATCCCATTCTAGATGATCCACCCCTAATATCAGAATTATCGTGTCAATTGATTTTTATTCTTTTTCCTTATGTTTGTGACGATTATACTAATGAACCTCCTAGTAGGTATTGCAGTTCACGACATTCAAGGACTTAGAAAAACAGCAGGACTCTCAAAGCTTGTTCGTCAAACAAAACTTATCTTGTTTGTTGAAGTCGGTATGTTTAACACTTGGCTGCCTAAGTGCTTACAGAAATTTATATACAGAACTGCGCTAGTGTCTCCCGAAGCTGGAAAGGTGATATTAAGTGTGAAACCATTGAATCCGCACGAAAAGAGATTACCTACCGATATAATGATGGCTGCATACGAACTAGCCCAAATAAACAAGCTGAAGTCCGGTAGATCTGTAAAGGAAATGATATATAAAAACAAATATGCATCGAAATATAAGAATGAAAATCAATCGAACGATCAAAACTTTAACATTGAAATAAGAGGTATGCAAGAGAAGATTGATCACACGACGTTCAATTTGAAAAAGATCGACCAGGAAATGAAACATTTGAACCACTTGTTGATGGAGCAAACACATTTGTTGCAGAATTTATTGAAAGTTTTCGACAGATCTTCTTATTCCCAGTACACAGTAGAATCGCCGATAATATTTCCTAATAATAATATTACTGATATTTCACCAAGATAAGATATATATATATATATATATATATATATATATATATATATATATATATATATATATATATATATATATATATATATATATATATATATATATATATATATATATATATATATATATATATATATATATATATATATATATATATATATATATATATATATATATATATATATATATATATATATATATATATATATATATATATATATATATATATATATATATATATATATATATATATATATATATATTTACGATTTTTAAAGTCCACACTAAGGATAGAGAAAATACTTAAAGAGAACATTTAATGACTTGAATGCAGCAGGATTTGAAGCCGCGCCTATTGCGAACCGTGCTAGCGCTCTGACCACTAAGCCATGCGTACTGCGTCACACTGTGTCGAAATTATTATACGCTTTATACAACTTATTGCGTTGTTAGCATCTAAGTGGTAAGAGAGAGTAGGTTCAAATCCCACTGAGGTCAAATTTATCTACATTTTCTTTAAATATATTAACTAACATATAATATAAGTAGAAATATATAATATAGTATTATAATGTATCTAAATATTGAGTTGTTAATTTAAAAAAAACAAAGCGAAAAATATTTTTAAATTTAATAATAAGCTTTTTACGAACGTTAATATCGAATTTCCATTTGGGTGAGATTGTGATAAATGTTGTCAGGGTATTTTTTTTTTCAAATAAAACTACAGCAACTGTAATTTTGGTTTTATTTTCCTCAATCAAAATTAAATAAGAGAATTTAAATTTAAATATTTCAAAATTTTAAGATATTTTGTAACTTGTTATTGTCACTTAAATTTAGTAAATTTTTATATATTATGCTTTTTCACTCATTTAATTTAATTATTTAGCTTTGAAAATAGGCGGAGAGAACCTAGTGATGAGAAATTCCGCTTTTTGTCTTCTAAGATGTTACGTGTAATGTAGCGGAAGTCAATGGCAAGGTGCTATGTATAAAAATTATTGTTAAATGTTTACCCCGAGTGCGAATCGAACCTAGAACTGTCAAGTATACAGTTAGAAGCTATGCTACTGCGCCATGATAGCGTTAATCTATTTTTCACTAATATTTAGTAAGAAAAATGTTATTCCACAATTTTTCTATATGAATTGTCTTTAGCGATAAGACGTTTCTTGTCAGCCTTAGTGTATTCACACATTGTCTTGTTTGCACACGGTGACGCAGACTCGTGATTACCACGATGCGGTAAATTTGTTCAAATTTTTCTTAGATAACGTATGTTTTCATAACATGTTACATTATAAGCATAGTTGTAATTTTAGCCGGAACAATTATAACAATAAACAAGTTTTTTTGTATATTTATGTCATTTTTGCATCGCTTAAAGTAAAAAAGAACGGAGAGCTTAAATTTCAACTCAACACCGCTCTTTGTCTAACCAGGTTGTGGATTTATTATTTATGTAACCATTTCTCTGCTTAAATATCGAACACACGACCTTCGCCTTACACATCGATGGAATCCACCTGCTTCAACCCTCTACTTTCAATTAAAATCTGGGAACCCAGTGTTAAGACACTTTGTTCCCTGCTTTCCACCGTTTCGAGGCATTGCGTCACGAGCGGAACTCAACGCCGTGCTTTGCCTAGTTGCCAGGGCGAAGAAAATGGAAATTGAAAAATACATCTTTCCCGAGGGAGATATGTCCATGTCATTTACGGGACACGCCACAACTTTGCCTAGTTGCTTAACTATAGTGATTATATTTTCTGTTTTACGTTCTGGTACGCATTGAAGTTCTAAATTTGAGGAACGCATTAGTTGGTCCAGTTGAGTACAGCGCATAGAGGTAGCCATAAGATCATTTTTGAGAGATTCATTTCTCTTTTTTAATATTTATCTTTTTTAATATGATCTATATCCTTCTTGTATGTATTTATTTCAGCATTTAGTTTCTCAAAGTGACTGTTCATAAAAGTAATAGATTCGTGAAAATGCTTAATATCGTCTTTCATTTCGCGCAATTGGCTATTAATATTACTCATACAATCCGCAACACAATCAGATATGCAGGCACGAAGTTCAATCTTAATCATATTATGAAGATCCAAACGCGACAAACAGGAGGGTGAGCAGCAAGTATTTGTTTCCTTGGTGGCGCGAGAATCAGTGGTCCCGCGCTTAGCCACGTTTACATTAGAACGCGAGCTAGGTGACACTATCGGCCGGACCGGCGTATTTGAGTTATCATTCTTAGGAGCTTTACTCCGGCAGGCCGGACATAGCCATTTCGATTTGGCATCAGAAGTGAGACTTTTAAAATCTTTATTAGGTATGCTGACGCAAAGGGTGTGATACCATAATAAGCATGACCGGCATTTCAAGTATAGATGATCTTCAATGTTCGATTGACAGGCCGAACAATGCATTTTAGTTATTTATATGAGATTTGCAAACTTCGTAAAACAGGATGTTTTAATTTTAAATAAGCTAAACTGCGATGACTCACGTGTAACTGTCCTAGACGAAACGAAGTATAGTGGTGCAACAAGGATGAATTATTTTTTTAAGCAGCCCGTTTCTTTTACTCGCGGTGAGGAGGAGCCTACCTCAGCAGGCACGGGCGCCGCAAGTAGAACAAGCAATAAGATTATTTACAATTTTGTCTTGCTGTATATCGAACAAATTTCGGGCTTACACCACAGTATATAAAGCCTAATTCTGCACGATATTTTTGAATGTATTTTTTTTAAAAATTTTGAAACACGTCCACTCTCGAGTAAGTCCAAGTCTCGAGTCAAAAATCTGTCTTACAGGTAGACATTACGTCGCATCGCCACTACGGTTAAAATAGTAAGTTTTTTTTAGCTTCACGTTTTTATCCCGCACATGGCAGGGTAGGCAGAGGGAACCGTAGGAACCGTGGAACCTAGTGTTAAGACACTCCGTTACTTGGTACCTGCTTTTTTCCGTCCCCGCGTTGCGCCGTTTTCGAAGCATTGCTGAGTGCCGCCACTCTTTTGCCAGTAAGTTAATGTTTAAATATGTTAAATAAAACAACTTAAACATACCCGACGCTTCGAACACTTTGCAGTAGTCCATGGTCACGGGTAGACTGTGATGGCATTAATCTGTCATTTGAAATAGTTATTACATCAAACGTTTTAATTGTTTTATTAAAAATTGTGAAAATCAAAGTCTATTAAGATGTTTTATATTAATATTCTGGTTAAATCGCGAACTTTGTCATACGACTGGTCCCGACGTCCGCGTTCCTGCTCATTCGCGTTCCAAGGCATTAGCGTCTACGTACTACCTAGGTCACTGGTATTTACAAGCTTGTAATTAATATGGAATGAAAACAAAGAAAATGTAGTCCGAAACGGCTTTATAGTGTCTGACACTTTATTAATAGTGTAAATGAGGGTTTTTTTTATAACTTCACGCTTTATCCCGCACATGGCAAGATAGGCGTATAGAACTGCAGGAACCATAGGAACCATTTGTTAAGGGTTTTTAAATTAAGGAAAGCGTGACGTTGACTTTTGTTGGGTTGACGTTTTACCTCTCATACAGGTAAAAATAGACTGTCTTATGTACTCATACGTAAAAAACAAAAGGAAGTTTAAGTTATATGTTTTTAACAGTTTAATATATATTATTATATTTTTTGCAAATTTTTCATATTTAAAAAATAATTAAAAATAAATTGAAATAAAATCTAGATACTATATGGTTGTTCATTTTCAACGTATAATTAATTCAATACCGAGAGAAACCCCAAGAAATATAATGAGAAAAAGCTCAAAACCCTTTTTTGAGTCATTCGTGAACCCTTTAGTTTTTTTACTATAGAATTACTGAATAACTATTATCAATTTTCGCCTTCTTCTAATACGGATGAACGTAAATCTCTACAAATAAATAACAATCTTAACTAAGCTGGTAACAAATACTGATATATTTCTTAACTCGTGCGTCTCTCCCACATTGTATGGGAAGTTGTTTTTTTTTCAATTCAGCTAAGACAATATTGAATATAATAGAAATTATTATAATAATTTTAAATATAAAATTCAATTGAATTCTTATAATAATTGATTGCTTCTATACAAAAAGTATGGATTGTTTCACTTTTACGATAAATCTTATATAAGCTAACCGCCTTCCGTGTAGTAGGTTTATATTGTTAAAGCAGTTTAAAAGTGATTGGATAAGTGTCTTTAAAAAAATTCTTTTTTCTAGTTTCACGCTTTATCCCGCTCATAGCGAGGTAGCAAGCGGGAACAGCAGGAACCGTAGGAACCTAGTGTTCAGACACTCCGTTTCCTATTCTCCGTATTTTCCAGGCATTGTGTGTTGGGCGCAGAACTCAACGCCGCACATCGTTTAGTCTGCGCCACGACAATCCTCTAAAAAAATTAGAATTGTAAATTTTGAATTAAGGTAATTTTACGACAAAAAAGAGAGATTTATAAAATAAACAATTATTTCTGGCTCTCCTTGTTTGTTATGATAATTTTGTACGTAATTTTGAACGTACGTTTCAACTAGATCCTCTTGAAAGCTCACCTGTATACAAGAGGCAAGAGGCGCGGGTTTATATCACGCTGCATTAACAATGTATACATTTTCTTAAACAAAATAATTTCCGTGCAAAAATATAACAAGAAATAATAAAAAAAAATGAATTTGAACTTATAACCGTATGGTGTACAATATACCCTACAAACTGAGTCACAGTGGCGTCAAGTAAAAAGTGGTCAAGTAAAAAGTGGCATCACTAAATGTATGTATATATCGGCGCAAGGCCAGAGTTTCACTGTTAGGAGCCCATTTTTCACAATAAAATATACAGATATAAATCATAAAGAACTTTACATTACAAAAAGATTTTACTTAATTATTCCATAAGTAAACATTAATTTTAATCCTTATATATGGTAAAAAAATAAAAAAATCGTGTCTGTACATTAAATATTTTTGCAAAACAATATATGTAGGGATATTAAGAGATGAAAAAAGATTAAGAATTCGACAAAAAAATTGTCTGTATGTTTGAATGTTTGTCTTTTTGCACACGCTAATCTCAGAAACCACTAGACGGATTTTGATAATACTTTTTTGTTATATAGCTATTAGTCCTGGCTAACATATATGTTATCTTTTTTTGGAAATTTGCTCTTTAAGGGGGTAAAAGGGGGGAGGAAAGTTTGTATGAAACTCCGTCAGTTTTGAAGCTAAATCGATGAAAATTTATATTTATCTATTTGGTTACAAATTAAGACGCCATAAAGATTTTTTTTATATTCTACCTTAACGGGGGTAAAAAAGGGAAAAAGCTTACCCCAAGTTTCTATGAAACTCCGTCAGTTTTGAAGCTAAATCGATGAATATTAAAGCTTACGTAAATAGGTACTAAGCTTTTCTGCCCTTCGTTTTGTGACGGTTACCTGTTTAAAGAATCATAACGAGAAGAATCATCTCTCAGTTGCATAAATAGATAATCAAAATCTTACTTTATTGTGTTGTAGCGGATTATGTATTATTGTGTGTATTTTTCACAACATAACACACTCATCATTTATTTCCGGACACTGTAGGAACATAGTGTTAAGACACTCCGTTGCTTAGTCCCTTCTTTCTCCGTCCCCGCTTTCCGTCTTTTTTGAGTCATTGCATGTTGAGGCGGCGGAACTTAACACCGCACTTCGCCTAGTTGCCAGAGCGAAGAAAATGGAAATAGAAAAATCGATCATCCCCGACTGGGGATCGAACCCAGCGACCGTCGCGTTACAGACAGACGGTGCTGTTCTGCGCCACGACGGTTCTCAACTAAATTCTTTCGTAACAATAAAATCATAAAATGTATATTGATTTGCGCCCATATATATAACGATACGGCAGTAATAAGGAAAGATTTACTCGTATAAGAACATTTGACGTGCATTAATTTGATATTTATAAATAAAGGGCGAGTCGGTCGGCGTCTCGCGGCATCAAGAGCCGATAACAATTAAGCAGCTATGCTGTACGCATCGCTGTGTGGCGGCTCCACTGAATGTACTGTCACCGATAATAGTGTTATCGCCTTAGTAATATAAGAAATATATAGTTTTAGGTACTATTTATTAACAAAATGTGCAAGCTTGTCAATATTTTCTATATCATAAGGATAAGAACTTTGTTTGTTTACACTTATCTCTGGAAGTACTGAATAGATAGATTCTTATACTAGCCTTAAATATTGATATTTATGCAGAAAATTGAAGTATTGATACATTTGGAATATTTTTTTATATTAATTATTTAAAATATATTTATTATTAATATTTAAAATATAGATCTAGCTCTAGTACAACAGTCAAGAAGAAAATGATCCACACGTTGGCTCCGCGCTCATTAGAAGAGACATAGAAATCTCCATAGACAGAGGAAAAGTAGTGTTAGGTATACTCGGCACATTCTTTCTCCACTTTCTCCAAATTCTCCACTTTAAACACTCTCTTCTGATTTTCAAAGCCTTTTTTGTCTAACTTTATCAATAACATCTTATAATTGAGCACACAAGTGTACTTACATACATTTAGTAGGTAATCGTATACGCGGCGCCGTCTCGCGCTTTTTATCAAACCGCGGCCACTCGGGCAGGTGCCGTCGAGCTTTGCTATATGTTACTTTGCAATTCCGTTATTGTATAGTACTTGTTCCATAGAGCTTTTATACAGTTGGCCTACTGAGTTACTGCCATCTAGAAAGATGTTGGTGATTTTTTGTTATTTACAGTCATCTTTCGCTTTTTGCGAAGTAGTCACATTGTAATAGCTTCTGGTAAATGTTAATTAGATTTAATTAACGCTCTGCAAAAAAATGTGTTTGGATGCTCAAGAAATGTTAATTAAGTACAACGGAGGCTTTCAAAATAATCCGTTTTGAATTTTTTATCTTAAAAGCTATGTACTAGAAAATATATATAGGTATTATATAGGTATTATATGTATATTACGATTACGATACGATACTATTTTTTTACAGCAGAGAAGGCAGAGGGAACCGCAAGAACCTTGGGAACCTAGTCATTCCGTTTCCCGCTTTCGAAGCATTGAGTATTAAGTGGCGGAACTCAACGCCGCGCTTTGCCTAGTTGCCAGAGCGAACAAAATGGAGAAAAAAGTTCATCTTTTGCGAGTAGAAATCGAACCCACAAATCGTCGCGTTTACAGGCAGACGCTACACCCATTCACCACGACGGTTGATTATTTATATATGTCGAAAATTACTTATACATATATATGTACATACAGCAACTATATCCGTTGGAAATATAGTTTTATCCAAAATAACCATCCAAATTCCTATTTGTCGTGTAACAGAACATCGTGCATACTCCGCGTCGTCAGATCTTAATAAATCGTGCATTCTGTTGATTAATGCAGCTCGGAATAGATGGCGCCACGCATAGCTTCTACCTGGGTGTACAAGGGCTACCAAAAATCATTACTTTTAGGTAAATTTTGGTAAACTACCCAATTTATTTGTAGTAGTAATATGGCAGCGGCAAGTTGTAAAAAACCTAGCTATCTATCTTTTATTTTATTAAGAAAAGAAATCATGTCTTAAATGAATATTCAAATCAATTTATTTGTGGGAAAAGCTTAAAAGATTATAAATAAATATTATATTAGGTTCTATATAAATTGCAGGAACGTCTATTATTAAATTAATATATAATTAGATTTTTTTTAAATGCCTTTAAGTATATTAGAGCAAAAAATTTTGTTGGCAATTTGCCTAGTTTTTATGAATATAGTCAGCAATTTACTTGGTAAACAGATGTCAAATAAGTATTTTACAATCTACTATAGTGTCGAAAACGAATATAAAGTAAATTTTCAGCTCCTTACAACTGCAGAACTTCAGACTGAAAATGTAAGGAACTGTCTTCAAAAGTAACTTTATTTGATTTTGCTGGCTGTTTTCAGCAGAGCTACCATTAAAATCAGCTGCTGGGAGATTGTATATACGTATAGTCTTACGCACCTTACATATATAACTTCACGTTCTATCCCTAGGGGAGTAGTCAGAGAAACCTAGCGCCAAACGTTGCGGTCTTCAAACCTCTTTTGCCTCGTCCACTGTCATTAGCCTCTTTATACATGCTCTCCACGGAGTTATGCTTGTTATGTGACCTTCCTCTAGTAATTTTATATTGTTTTTTGGAAGTCAACCGTACGTTGGTCGATTTAAAAGCGCTTGCAACTGTTTGTTGGTTTCTTGTGGGTTCGATTCCCGCTTAAGGAAGATGAATTTTTCTATTTTCTTTCTCTTCGCTCTGGTGACTACTCAAAGCGCGGTGTTGTTCCACCACTCAGTACGCATTGCATCGAAATAGGCGGAAAGCAGGGACAGAGAAAGGAGGAACGAAGCAACGAAATATCTTACCACAATGTTTATAGAAACATATCATAGGGTTCCTGTGGTTCCCTCTGACTACACTGCCATGTGTGGTATCTTTATCCCGTTATCTTTATCTTTATCCCATCGGAGTGAAGTTACAAAAAAAACAATTGTATTACAAAGGTCAGAATATATTTCTTGAGGCACAGGTGTATATTTGAACAGCCCTGTAAATGAGTAATGTGAACGCTTGCTCCTCTCGCTGTACAGTGTGTGTACACTGACAGAGCAGCGTGCCGGTCGTCGAGTGCAATCTATTTTGAAAGAGATTTCAAAACTTAGCTTTAGTGACAACGCGTTGTCTTGTTTATTTAATAATATTATAAATATAATTTAATAATATTTATTATATATATATATATATATATATATATATATATATATATATATATATATATATATATATATATATATATATATATATATATATATATATATATATATATATATATATATATATATATATATATATATATATATATATATTGTAGTAGGGACTTTTATAATAAGTTTAATAAATAGGGAATGGAGAGCTTGAATAGAAACGGAGTGTCTGAACACTCTGTTTCCTGCTTTCCACCTTCCCCCTTAAACACAATAATTGTTGGCTCAATAGCTAGTGAGGTAAAAGATAGTTTTTATATTGTATAGATCAAAACTCTCCACTCGGTACACAATGTGTTAAAAAGGTGGAGAGCAGGGACTAAGCAACGGAGTGTCTTAACACTAGGTTCCTACAGTTTCTGCAATTCCCTCTGTCTCGTATTTCATATTAGTTTGATATAATTATAGAAAACAGCGATATTTCCAAAATTCCTATAAAACTTAGGTTACAGAGGTATCCTTAAACTTTAATTTAAGCAAGGTTGGCAAAGAGAAATATACATTAAATATTTTATAGATAATGAATATTGTAAGCTAAAATACATATGTATAGGATGGCTTGATTTAGTTGTATATATATAAATATATTCACTGTCAAGGACATTGGTAACAAAATAAAGTCAAGAAGCAATGTCTCGCAAAGCAAGCAAGCAAGAAACAGAGTGTCTTTACACTAGGTTCTCTTTGCCTACATATACCTATATGAGAGATAAGTAACACACGCACACATACATATATATATATATATATATATATATATATATATATATATATATATATATATATATATATATATATATATATATATATATATATATATATATATATATATATATATATATATATATATATATATATACATATATATATATATATATATATATATATATATATATATATATATATATATATATATATATATATATATATATATATATATATACATATATACATATATATATATATATATATATATATATATATATATATATATATATATATATATATATATATATATATATATATATATATATATATATATATATATATATATATATATATATATATATATATATATATATATATATATATATATATATATATATATATATATATATATATATATATATATATATATATATATATATATATATATATATATATATAAAATGACTAACCTAGTTCACCTTTTACCATTCAGTATGAAATAACTCGTGTAATCATCCATCACGTTTGATCCGTGGATTCAGTACGCATACCGGGAGTAGAGCTACGCCCACACCTGTCTTATTAACATATAAATATATAGATTGGAAGCATGTGATGTAATTAGTACTTCAAATGTCGTTGTTCTGTTGTTTTTATTTTTATTTATTTAGATGCTCACGATGGTGTTACATTTGAATCTCGTTTGGGGTAACTTTTGTGTTTTATATAACTAAAATAAGCGGTCATGGCGCTGTGGCACAGTATTTTATTGTAAAACGGCAGTTACTTGTTCGAATTATAAGCGGATGGAAGAGTTATATAACTTAATAATTTCATAGTTCCGATAACAAGACAAAGTTTGAGTTTCCCGACTTATGAGAATGTTTTCAAACAAATCCTGACGTGTACAATTTATTTAATTACTTATTAACTAAACAGTTAAAGTTCGAACACTGGCTATATTTTTCACCAATTCACCTTTTCGAGATCATTAAACCGGTACCAAAAGTAAAATTCTAGCTCAAAAACTCCTTTCAAATAAATATAATGAGAAAAATCATTTCCCTCCGCTCCTTTTAGCTCTTGAAAACAAAAAACAGAGTAGAATTTCGCAATTCATCACATTGAATCTGGAATTTGGAGAGAGAACAGAAAGTTTTGACACTAACTTCATTAAATTTTAATGACATAATATAATAGAATTGAGGACCGTCGTGGCGCAGAGGCGCAACGTCTGCCTATAACGCGACGGTTTCTGCGTTCGATCCCCAGTCGGGGAAGATGGATTTTTCTATTTCCATTTTCTTCGCTCTGGCAACTAGGCAAAGTGCGGCGTTGAGTTGCGCCACTCAACACGCAATGCCTCCAAATAGGCGGAAAGCGGAGTAAGCAGGGATTAAGTAACGGAGTGTCTTAACACTAGGTTTGTATGGTTCCTGCAGTTCTCTACTTATCCTGCCATGTACGGGATAAAGCGCGAAGCTATAAATAAAAGTGGCATTATATGAGTCATTAAGTTCGGTTCATTTAATAATATAATTGACTCTACTACTGTGCGGTTCCGTAGGAATTTTTCTCCACGCACCACGCTACTGTGGAATAGCCTACCTGCGGCAGTAATTCCAGATCGATACGACACGGGTACCTTTAAAAAGCACGTCTACCTCCATTTTAAAGGCCAGCAACGCTTTTGTAACACTTCTGCTGTTACACAGGGTCGTGGGTGTCGGTGATCACTTATCATCACCGACCGACCGCTCGTTTGTCTTGTCCTTCCTATAAAAAAATATGCTGATTATAACAATATAAAACAGATATATCGATGAGTAAACTAAATATATTGTAATATAACATATTATTATTATTCGGTATCTCAAATTTATCTAAACCCAGTTAATGCTTAAGCGATAATACGTACATGTATCTGGAAAACTATAATCAACGGAAATGATATGCTTTAAGCCAAACAGTCTATATCGTATAATTTAAATGTCTTATAATGAATTTATAAAGAAAACTTGTTTAAATAGATGCTTAGTCTGTTTAGAATTTAGATATTGATTGTTAGTTGTAGAATTTTTCGATATATTTATCTAAAATATTTTACATATAGATATATATTTATTTTATTTATACATATGTAATTATAAAAGTATAATATATATTCATTAGAAATACAATATCATTGCTTTCATACTTTTAGAGTTTCTTAAAAGTGATCCACGCTGAGGATAAAAAAACATAAATCGTTGCTTGTACCAACATAAAAAAAAAAATTAAAGACAACCACAAAATTCATCCTATTGTGGATTCCATAGAGCCTTCATTGATCGCTAAGGATTATCAATCAAAACCTGAAATCAAAAATAATATCTTCACAGAACAGAACAGAAAACAGAAGATACGAAGCATCTGTTATGAAAAGAGAGAAGAAGAAAATTCCAAAATTAAAACAAGTGCATTGAATTTACAATAATTACACAACAGCTAATTAAACTCATTCTATTTGCAACGCATAATATGTTGACACTAAAAATGGCATGCGCCCGATGCGTACGCGCATCTATTTGTGAGACGTGAATCAGTCAGTGTATGAATAACCACGGAATCAGCTATCGATATTTATATATATCTAACTTAGCTTTATATATAAGCTAATTTTTTATATAATGTAATATTAAAAATTAATTTCACGCTTTATCCCGCACATTGTAGAGTAGGCAGAGGGAACCGCAGGAACTATGGGAATGAGACACTCCGTATCCCGCTTCCCGCTTTTTTTCGAGACTTTCCTTGTTGAGTGGCAGAACTCAACTACTTTCCAGAGCAAAGAAAATTGAAATGAAAATATCCATTTTTCCTGTATTGGAGTTGAAAAAAATATATATATTTAAAACGATTACCACACTTATCTATTATCAATAAATTTATGACTCTATTATACATAATAATGAAACTCCCGCAACTGAATAATAAGTATTAAGATTACAAGCTAAAGCTAATATAATAAATTATATTCATAAAGATTAGACTGTATTTAAGTGTTACATAAAAATATATTTTCTTGTCGTTTCATAGGTGCTGGTGACAAGATGGCTCCCTTTTGGTTTTTGGCATTAGCAATATTTGCAGGTATTTTTACTTCTATTCGTTTTTGATATCTAAACGTAATACTCATTTCTTCTAATTCCTATAAATTATTAAAAATAATAACAAGTTTCAATTTAATTACTATCATAGAAAAATTATTTTATATGTCGATTCTCAAAATTATGGAAATTTCATGTAGCAACTAAAATTGAAGAGATTGACGTTTCCTACCTTAAGAACAGTATAGCAATATTATTAAGGCTTTTCTCGATTTTATTTATATAACAAAACCAAAGAATATGTATTAAAATTTTAATTAACTGATTTTATATCTGTATATTTAAAATATCAAAAAAAGGATTTATTAAAAGTTGCTTACAGAGTTCTTGTTAAATCAAGTTAATTAACTTCTTCTTCTTTTCCATCAGGAGCACATTCAGTGTCTTCCTCCAGTCGTATCGTCGGAGGCAATGTCGCTAGAATAGAGGACTACCCGTCCCTAGTGCAGGTTGAATTCCAGAATATATTCTCCCAGATATGGTCACAATCTTGCGCTGGAAGTATCCTGACATCTCGATTTGTTCTATCCGCCGCTTCCTGCTTTTCGGGAAGGTATGACTTCATTATATATGTATTTAGTTATATAAAAATTTTGGCTAAATTAAAAAGAATATTTTTTCTTTTTTTTGTCTTCCCACACAAGGCAGTGTATGCAGAGGGAACTACAGTAACCATAGGAACCTAGTCTAAAGACACTCCGTTGCTTAGTCTCTGTTTTCCACCTTTTTCGAGGCATTACGTGTCAAGTGACGGAACTGAACGCCGTGCCGCTTTGCCTAGTTTCCTGAGCGTAAAAAAAAGAAATCGAACCCACAAACCGTCCTGTTTACAAGCAGACCGTTACGCCTCTGCGCCAAGACAGTCCTCTTTCTTTCTTTTACCACTAAACGCACAGTGTCCTAATGACTGGACAGGATGTAAGAAAGGCTGTATTTTGACATTAGATTCCCGTGTGAAATGCGTGAAGCTATAGCTGACTTAAATTGAAGCTAAACAAATATTTCCTCCATACTTATGTTTCAAATAACCCCTGAAACCTCAAAGAATTTAATTTTTTAGTATTTAAGTAATAATTTAAGCTCAAATGTTATTGTCTTTTAAAGTAATTTCGATATCAATTTACGTCGTATTCGAGCCGGCACTAGTCTTCGCAACGTTGGCGGAGTCATCGCCTATATTGAAGCTGTCTACAACCACCCATCCTACGGCTCTCTCGGTAGCGATGGAGACATAAGCGTAGTAAGACTAGCTACGTCATTGGTTTACACTCCTGTCGTACAGCAAGCTAATATTATTGTACAAGGGGCGCAGATTCCACCCTTCTTACTTGTCAAATATGCTGGATGGGGATTGACTTCGGTAATTTCTTTTATATATTTTTATGTATAACTTCACACTTTATACCACTCATGGCAGGGTAGGCAGAGGGAACGGCAGGAATCATAAGTGTTAAGACACTCCGTTCCCTGCTTTCCGCCTTTGTCGAGGCGTTGCATCTTGAGTTGTGGAACTCAATGCCGCGCTTTGTCTAGTGTCTTAGAAATGGAAGAATTCATCTTCCCCGAGTAGGAATAGTATTCACAAACCGTCTCTATCTACTACGCCTCTGCGCCACGTCAGTCTTATATTTTTTTTAGCTTGACGCTTTATCCCGCACATGGCAGGATAGGCAGAGGGAACTGCAGGGACCGTCGGAACCTAGTGTTAACACACTCCGTTGCTTAGTCCCTGCTTTTTCCGTCCCCGCTTTCCGCCTTTTTACGAGGCATAGCGTGTTTTTGGCACTCAACACAGTGGCGGAACTCAACGTCGCGCTTTGCCTAGTTTGCCAGAGCGAAGAAAATGGAAACAGAAAAATCCATCTTCCCCAACTGGGAATCGAACCCAGAAACCTTCGCGTTACAGGCAGATGTTGCGCCTCTGCGCCGCGACGGTCCTTTTTTTTTCAATCTTTATTATAAATATTTCAACCAGTGAACTAGTAGAGGAAATTATGAAATATTTTATACTTTTTTTAGCCAGGAGGCAGCTCGTCAAGCGTTCTGCTCGACGCTTCAGTTTTTACCATCGACAAAATCATTTGCTCCTTCAACTATGGCTCTCTCCCAGAGAAAGTTGAAATAACCGACAACATGATTTGTGCTGGACTTCCCAACGTTGATGCCTGTGGTGGAGATACCGGAGGTCCCATGTACTATCAGGATATCGTTATAGGTGTTGTATCCTCAGGATTGGGATGTGGCAACGAGACCTATCCCGCTATAAGTACTGCTGTAGCGTCGTACAGCGAGTGGATTGTGTCTATGACCTCTTAATTTGTGACTAAATAAAATATTTTACTATACAAATAATCTTAAGGTTGTTTTATTTAGTACTGTCTTTTTAGTTATTTTATTTGTTTTTGTAATTTTTTTTATAGTGAGACATAAATGCTTAGTTTAATTTGTTTAGTATATATGTATAGAGTTCCGTACCCAAAGGGTAAAACGCGACTTTATTACTACGTCTTTGCTGACTGTCTGTCTGTCTCCAGGTTGTATCTCATAATCTTCACAAATTATGCATTTTTGTCGCTGCTACAACAAAATATAATAAAAATTAAAAATAAATAAAATATTAAGGGGGTTCCCATAGAAGAAACATGTTTTATTTTCGTATTTTTTAAATATAAATTTGTGAAGAACATATTTGTACATCATAATATTCGTACGGTACTTGACGGTACTTGACGGTACTTGACTATTATTTATAAACGAGAATCCTATTACTTATTAGGATATATGTATATAGTTACGTGAAAATATATTTTATATACAATTTATAGATTATATTATAACTGAAGCGTTGCTAACAAGTCTGCTTAAAGATTTTTGTTTTGTAATCTATCAATTTGATAATGTAAGTTATTTTTGATATGCTTTATGTTACATGTTATTAAGTATCACATAAATAAATGAATATTGGTCAAAACAATTCCTTAAAACCAAACTTTCCATTACGTTTGACTCAATAGATGTGTAGTTCAAGAAGCGTAGGTTCGAATCCTACATTTTCTAATTTACATAATGTTAAAAAAATATATCTATATATTGAAAATACACATGTATTCAGTATTAATAGGATATCAATATAATATAATCCATATATACCAATACTAATCAGCTTTACTTGTTTGCCACATCGTAGAGTATTCAGAGAGAAACTAGTATATAAACACTCTGTTCTCCGATTTCCACCTGGAATCGAAATGTTGAGTGTTGAATGTTGGAAACTAAGAGCGTTTTGTTAAAATTAAGCCAGCTAAAGTTTAGAGATTTTTCTAACTGTGTAGAGCTGTGTAATTAATTCATTAATTTATAGTTGTATTAAATTAAAGACCACAAAAATCATTCTAATCAACCTAGTGTCAAGACACTCCGTTCTCTGGTTTCCGCCTTTTCGAAGTATTGCATGTGAAGCAGTGGAACTAAACCCCTCGCTTTTTCTAGTTATCAGAGAGAAGAAAATTAAAATTAAAAATGAAAAAATCTATTCGTCGTGTTCACAGACAGACGCTATGCTTCTGCTTCACGACGTTACTCGGTTCCCTTTGCCTACCATGCTAAGACGGGATAAAGCGTTATACTATAAAAAAATAAAAAAACACAAATATACTAACGTCTGTCATTGCATTTTCTAATATAATTAAATAATAATGTACGAAATTTAAATTTTCATTAACATGCAATATTTATATGTATTAATATTTATATTTATACATCTTGTTCTAATACACAATTGATATTAAGACACCTTTCGTTCGTCTTATATTTATTTATTTATTTTATTTATTTATAAAAAGACACACCAACAATACTTGCAACATCTTATACTGAAGTATGCGTCTGATAGAAACATTCTGATACAAGCATCAGTTACAGGTATGTACAGCATTACAATTTCCAGATAAAAAATATATTTTATACAATTATTACAGTTAAATTACAAATGTCACTAAAGATAATAATACAATAATTAATTAAATTAAATAACATACATTAAAACAAACAAGCAAATACTTTTTAATTAAATTGACACAACAAAATACATTTGAAGAAAATAGATTAAGATTACAATTATTAATTAAAGACTAAAGCAAAAAGCAATGACTAATTAAAGCAAAGACTAATTACAGGTCATCTGTTCTATCACTCTCATTTAGTGTATGATAGATTTTTTTTTTATAATCACTGAGTTTGTCACTGAATAAGTCTATGTTTGAATCAAAATACAGATCATTACATAATTTTAAAATTCTATTTATAGGTGAAAATTTGCCAAGATTACTTTTAGAAATATTAGGCTGGAATATTTTTTTCATAGGATGCCTAGGTATGCGACGAGGTACCACAATATTGACTTGTGATAGTAAGTCAGGCGAATCTATTTTATTGTGGCAAATTTTATGTAACAGTACTAAGTCAGCCACATCCCTACGAGTCTTCAGACTTTGAATTTTAAAGTGGATCAAACGCTGTTCGTAATTAGCTCGATATGGACATGATTTATCTTTGAACGCTAAGTACCTTGTGAATGAGCGTTGAACTTTTTCTAATCTTGTGATATGGATCTTATAGTGAGGGTTCCATACTGAGACAGCATATTCCAAAATGCTCCTAACGAGTGCATTGAAAATAACTATTATAGAATCAACTCTTTTAAAATCAACAGTACTGCGTTTAATTTTAGTTAGTTGCAGTTTATTAGTTTGAACTTTTTTATTTACATGTATTGAATGATTTTTAAGTATTTTTCTTAAATTATACTGTTTTTATTCATATTGTGAAATTTCAATAGAATCTTAAATAAGTAACCACCAAATAATAATGTATTAAAATTTATATCGTCTAGAGTTACTTTCCAGTTCTTCTTAGGTCAGAGGCATTGACTTTAGTGAACCGGTGGTAATGTTTTAGATGTTCACAAAATGAATCTTGCTTTCTTACTTTGGATAAAATTATTTGAATTTGATTTTATTGTTGAAAATGAAAAGTCTTTACTTTTCATTTTCAACAATAAATTCAAATTCAAATAATTTTATCCAAAGTAAGAAAGCAAGATTCATTTTGTGAACATTTTGATTCATTCCGTCATGAACGCTATGGTTTTTGGGTTCGATTCTCACTCGGGGAAGATAGATTTTTCTATCTCCATTTTCTTCGCGCTGGTAACTAGGCAAACTACGTTGAGTTCTGCCACCCACCATATAACGCCGTAAAAATGCGTAAGCACAGAACAGAGTGTCTTAAAACTAGGTTTCTATTGTTCCTTCTCTCTACAGGATAAAGCGTGAAGCGTAAAAAAATAAAAAAAAATAGGGACCAGGAAACAAAACAAAAAAAGTCATAGTAGTTTGTTATAATAATAATAATAATAAATATACTTTATTGCACAACTTAAATTAAAGAGCACAAATGAAAAAAAAAGTAAATAATAAAATAAAAGAAGTACAACTAGGCGACCTTATCGCTTAAAGCGATCTCTTCCAGGCAACCTTTGAAAGTTGGAGTTGTATAAGGATGGGCGGTGCATTAATAAAGAAATACATAAATATATATACATATACATACATATATATACACATACATATACATACACATACATACACATATATACACATACATACATATACATATATACACATACATACAAATATACATACACACATATAAATCGTGGCGCAGAGGCGCAACGTCTGCCTGTAACGCGACGGTTTCTGGGTTCGATTCCCAGTCGGAGAAGATGGATTTTTCTATGTCCATTTTCTTCGCTCTGGCAAACTAGGCAAAGCGCGGCGTTGAGTTCTGCCACTCAACACGCAATGCCTCGAAAAAGGCAGAAAGCGGGGACGGAGAAAGCAGGGACTAAGCAACGGAGTGTCTTAACACTAGGTTCCCACGGTCCTTGCAGTTCCCTCTGCCTACCCTGCCATGTGCGGGATAAAGCGTGAAGCTAAAAAAAAAAAAAAAAAAAAAAAAAAAAAAAAAAAAAAAAAAAAAAAAAAAAAAATATATAAATATACATACACACTTTCATATAGATACATATATATTTATATATAAAACTACACATATGACATACATTATACTAAATTGAAAATAATACATAGCAATACCTCGTACAAATCAAGATCTCAGCAAAAAGAAAAAATAATTAAGAATTAAAAAAAATACAATATTACAGGCTTAAAAAATGATTTTTAAGCCTCTTTTTAAAAATGTGTAAACTCTTAGCACGCCTGATCTTAATAGGAATAGTATTCCATAGTTTGGCAGCTTTTACAGTAAAGGAATTGGAGTAAAAAGAGGAAGAGTGAAGAGGAATTTCAAGTAGTAAGTTATTATCGGAACGTAAGGAACGGGAGTGGGTGTCATGAAGGAACTTAAACTGTTCCTTCAAATATGGGGGAGTAGAAGGATTAAACAGCACTGAATAGAGAAGATGAAGTATGTGAGTATTCCTGCGAAGGCGAATAGGGAGCCACTTAAGCTTATTTCGAAACTCGGAGATATGTTCATATTTACGTACACCGAATACGAGCCTAATGCAAAGATTTTGAAGCCGCTCAAGTTTATTCAATAGCTCCTCCTTAATGTCAAGATAACAAATATCAGCATAATCAAGAATTGGTAATAGGAGTGAGTTAGCCAACACAATTTTGGTGGGTAGTGGTAGGAAATTACGTAGCCTACGCAGGCTCGACGATGCAGCATAAATTTTTCTACTTATCTCTCCCACTTGTGATTCCCAAGACAAATGCTGATCCATAATGACACCTAAATTTGTTACCGATTCGGTAAATGGAATACAGGATCCATTGATCACTAAAGGTGTCATTTGCGATTTATCAATTTTCGCCAATAATTTGGGACTGCCGATTATAATTGCTTTTGTTTTTAAAGGATTTATCGTTAATCCAAAATATTTGCACCAAGTTGAAATTGTCTCAAGGTCCTTGTTTATTTTTTTGATAGTTACTGGTAGTTCAGCGAGAGAACCTTGTGAGTAAATTTGTAAATCGTCAGCATACAGGTGGTAGAGAGAAGTGATTTTTTGACAAATTGAATTAATAAATATTGAAAATAGAAGAGGAGACAACACGCCACCTTGAGGGACGCCAGCACAGGTAAGTGACCATTCAGAAAAAGAATCTTCTATTTTAATGCGCTGACGGCGTCCGAACAAGTAAGAACGAAACCAATCAACCACCTCAGGAGATATATTAAAAGAAATTAGTATAGCAAGAAGTATATCTAAATCAACAGTGTTGAAGGCGTTACTGAAGTCTAACAACGTCAACACTGTAACTCTCTGATTTTCCATACCCCGACGGATGTCATCGGTGATTTTGACTAATGCAGTAGTCGTACTATGACCAAATCGAAAGCCAGACTGCAAGATAATCAATCAAGATAATCAGAAAAGGAAGTAGGGTTACATTTTTTGGGTAAGGGAATAATTTGAGCATCTTTACAGATGGACGGGAAATCGCCATGGAGTATGGAACGATTAAGGATAGTTGTGATTATTGGAGCTAATAGGTCTAATAAAGGAATGATCATTTTACGACTAATGCAATCAGCACCGACTGCATCAGTTTTAATAGCCATAATATTTCTTTTAACATCACTTACAGTGAATTGATTAAACTTAAAAGGAAGGACTTCAGGAGTCGGTAAAGTAGAAAGATGATTTAAAGTGTCTAATTTATTGTTATCTTATTTATATCCTTTTATCAACGGCATTTTATAATGAAAATTACATTTAGATTTAATATAATCCATCCATCCGGATTAAACAGCGTTTTCTACTATCCACTGGGAGTAGGGCCCGACGGGTGTTGCTATGACGTTGTTTCGTACTGTTGATGACACGACAGCCACGATCACATTGTTGACATACCAAGGGGAACCAATGTCCTGGTTATAGCTGGCTCGCCTGTACCTCTCACCACATAGCACATTCTGGACAGAACTCAAGTCGCATTCGCTGTTATTTAGCATAAATATACCGTAGATACGTAAGGGGGTTTGTATCTGGAAATAAATATTTTACTCGTGTGAATTGGATCTAATAATTGGACTTAATAAATTGAATATAATGTAAGTATATATGTATTAACACGACGGTTTATGGGTTTGATTCCCACTCGGAGAAAATTATTTTTTTCATTTCCATTCTCTTCGCCCTGACAACTAGCAAAGCGCGGCGTTGAGTTCAACTACTCGACACGCAATGAATAGAAAAACTCGGAAACTATGGTTCTTATGGTTCCTGCAGTTCCTTCTGCCTACACTGCAATGTGCGGGATGAAGCGTGACACCAAAAAAATATAAAGCAAAGTTCAAAAATCACTTACACCAGCGCTACCCCATCCGGCTTGAATAACTGGGAAACCAAGAGGAAGAGAAGTGGTGGGTCCTGCAATCGAGTTACTGGAGATAACCGAACTGAATTGCAGGAAACTTGATAATCTTACAATAGATATGTCGTTATCAACAGAACCCACTACGAAGTCTGGATGATTGAGTTCTCTCTGCACGTAGTAGATCTCGCCTTCCTGTCCTCGTAATGCTGAACCAGCGCGGATACGACGAAGACCTGGGCTGTAGTTACTGTTGGAGAAAATTCAGTAGTTTTTTTTATTTGAAATGTAATTATCGCGACAGACACTTGGTCTGTAACCTTTTTAACTTATACTATATGGTCTTATCATAATCTTAATTATATTAATATTAATACATAATATAGAATTAATGTAAATCATAATGTACTCATATTTTATCTTTACATTTCGTTTTATATTTATTGTAACCATTAGTTTCATTTTCAGCCGTTTTTAGATGTATAAAAAAATAATATGTCAGTTGTTTTCGTAAGAAAATAATTTCAACGATATCTTTATAACATAATATAAGCGTCCATAAGATAATCTTTTATATATCTCCGGATTATGTTTTGTGGATTAAAAATATGTTGTAGATAGATATATGTGTGTTATCACAAACGATATCTTTTTAAATACTTTGGAAGAATTTGGGGAATTAGGCATTTTTTACAGCAATCATCAGGACCGTCGTGACGCAGAGGCATAGCATCTGCCTGTAAACGCGACGGTTTGTGGGTTCGATTCTCATTCGGGGAAGATGGATTTTTCCATTTCGATTTTCTTCGCTCTGGCAACTAGGCAAAGCGTTGAGTCCACAACCACTCAATATGCAATGTCTCGACACAGGCGGAAAGCAGGGAACGGAGTGTCTCAATACTAGGGTCCTACGGATCCTGCGGTTCCCTCTGCCTACCCTGCTGTGTGCAGAAAAAAGCGTGAAGATAAAAAAAAGATAATA
Source organism: Dione vanillae (assembly GCA_037178615.1). Lineage (NCBI taxonomy): Eukaryota > Metazoa > Arthropoda > Insecta > Lepidoptera > Nymphalidae > Dione > Dione vanillae. The sequence goes on from JAZFAU010000223.1 coordinate 849,162, forward strand.
GAAAAAACTTACGCTCCTGAAAAGCAACTGGCAGCCGACAATACGTATAGATTGTTAATAATACTGGCACTACAGTCTTGACTCCATACTCCCGAGGAAGAGCCGAAGGACTCCACTTGTACTACTGAAGGAAACCTCTCCAAAATTTCAGAAGAGGATACACCTAAGAAAGAATTATCTATTTATAGTAAATAACATAATTAAAGTACTATTAAAAATATTATCAAATCTATTTTTTATATTATTTAATATTCTCTGATCCTAACCACCACCCAAGTTACGGTCCTAATATCACTGCTTGCTTAAAATATGTTTTTATAGAAAAAAATATGAAAAACGAATATGAACCGCGTACCAACTAAAAATAAGCTGAGACTCAACACAACCGATAGTGCCATTGTTGCTATAACGTGAACTGGTTGTGAAAACTGTAATATACATATATATAAACTATCATATCTATTGATAAAATTTTAATTGCGATAAATTTTAAATTATTAATCTGTGGTAAACCTAGATTAAATAAATAATCAACGCTTCCTTTTGTAAATAAATGCGACTTAATTATTAAAAATAAATTCATTCCTCCGGTCGAGTGAAAAATAGGTCGCGTCTGAGTACCGAGTATTACTAATTATGGGAATGTCTGAGAGAAAACTTTATAGTTTACCAATAAAGTTGCTAAAATAGATATAGAATTTACATTATTTTAGCTAGACGGAGTATAAGAGTAAGACGGGAAAATTGGAGCTGGAAAATGTAAAGAGAATTAGGGAACATAAATAGGGGGCGTTTTAAACAATATGTAAGGAGGACATCTGTCTAACTTTGGAGCTGTGGTCTAGAGTAGACTAGAGTAGCCGATGCCAGAAAGTAATGGAGGGAAAGCAATAGATTACTATATGTTGTAATTGACTTCTGAAATATGGCACAGATTCTGAGCTTACTATTGATATAAAGATAAACACTAAAAAATTTTATTTTATTGATACATCAAGAAAAACTAATACAAAGTTATAACTGAAAAGCATATTACATACAAAAATAGTGCATGCGTGTCGTAAGTTATATATTTATTGATTTTCAGTTTTAGAATCTTTTATGCACTCGCAACTCACGCTTGACCGATTATAGATGTTTTAAATTGCTTAAAATGCATAGAAAATAAATTATATTTTTTATAAGACCTTTTCTTTTTAATCGTTATTCAAAGTACTAATGATACAGTGGTATATCAATATTTATAGCCCCAATAGTAATAATATAACTATATAATATGTACATTCAGTGTGTATAATCAATTGGAAGATGACGTGGTTGTGGAGTTTTACATTTACAGTTTCACTTTTTGCAGGTATTCTTTATATTATTATATTGTAAATATTTATAGAGAAGAGACAGATATCTGTAGATACTACGGTTGCAGGTTCAAATCCCACTTAGAACCGTTTCTGTGTTCCGAACTCAATAGATAATGTGGTGTAAGGCGGAAAGTGGAGAACGGAATGCAGAGAGCAAAGATTAAGTAAGGGACTGTTTTAACACTAGGTTCCCACGGTTCCTGCAGTCCCCTTTGCCTACCCTACCATGTGAGGGATAAAACGTGAAGCTAAAAAAAAACTAACTGGTAAATTCTTACACTTCCAACAATTTTATATAAAAGCTCTAAGGTTTTAACTTAAAAGCTCTACATGTAACGACAAAAAAACATATAGTAATCTTTTCAGCGTCATGTACAACAAATCGCATCATGGGTGGCGAAGCGACTTTAATTGAGAAATATCCATTTATTGTACAAGTAGAGTTTCTCAGTCAAGTTTCTGACATTTGGACGCAAAATTGCGCTGGAAGTGTGTTAAATTCCATATACGTACTGTCCGCTGCGCAGTGCTTTTCTGGATGGTAAGTATTGTGTGTTCAAAAGCTTTGTGTGGTTTTGAAAACTTTTATTCTAGTTCCAGCTGACTTATCTCTGAATGTAGGATAAGTTCGCTGTTAAAGGAGTATTGGAAAAGCTTGAGTGATTACGTGAAGTACAACCTGAAAAACAAATTATATAGAACAAGTGATTCTTTTTGATTCGTGACAAGTGATCTTATTGCTATATAATTTAATCCAAATAATAGCTTTATCAACTTTCCACATCAGATAATGTAAGCTTAATTCGCACTATGTATTATGCTTCACAGATAATTATTGACACATATACATAGGTACATACATATAATTGTCTACAATTAATAATAAAAGAATTAAAAAAATGTCTTAATACATACCTATATAATATTTCTACCTTTTTACTTCCAGAATTTATTTTCACTGTTTTAGTTACTAGAACGAAGAACTTTCGCCACTCAACATTAAATCCCTCTACAGACGAAAAGTGGGATACGGAGTGTCTTAACACTAGGTTACCTACGGTTTCTTCTGCCTACCCTGCCATTTAATACAGCGTAAAGCCAAAAACAAAAAATTACACTGTTTTTTCATTTATAGGAACTCTGAAGCTCCATTCCGTCGAATCAGGGCAGGTTCCAGTTTCCGTCATTTCGGAGGTGAAATATTCTACGTGGACGTATCTTTCAACCACCCAAGTTACGGTCCTAATGGTCTGGACGGCGACATCAGTGTGATAAAATTAGCAACACGAATGGAACTCAAGCCAAATATTCAGCAGGCAACCATAGTTCTCCATGGATCTGTGTTGCCAGATAATTTGCCAGTTATTTTCGCTGGTTGGGGCAGGGTTTTCGTAAGTATAGGGCTTTTGCTTGTATTATAATAGATGGTTGATTGATGAATTGAAATTAAGATGAATTGAATGAAAAGAATCGGGGTTGATTAAAATAAAAAAGGCTTTAAGTTATATATTATATTAATTTTTGTGTGATGATTATGTTTTCTCAATATATATGAAAATGATAGTGAAATAATCCATCTTCCCGGAGTATAAATCGAATCCCTTTAACCATCGTGGTTACAGGCAAACGTTGCACTTCTGCACCAACGGTCCTCAATCTATTATAATTGAGATGGATACTTCCAGTAGTCAAACTGCATAGTCAATTTATTTTGCTCAATCGAACAAATATATTCCTTATAGCGCCACAATAAAAAAAATAATAATCATAAAATATCTTTAATTCAGTCAGGAGGCCCTCATTCGAACATTCTCCGCCATGTCCAAGTATCAACAGTCAACCACGAGCTTTGTACTCAACGTTATCTAAACCTATCAATGCCTATAAACATTACCGAAAATATGATCTGTGCTGGAGTCCTAGACGTCGGGGGTAAAGACGCGTGCCACGACGACTCAGGTGGTCCCATGTATTTCAACCACGTTGTGGTAGGGATAATATCTGCAGGATATGAATGTGGTAATCCTACTTGGCCAAGTGTCAGTACTGCTGTCGCGTCTTATACCAATTGGATTTTGCAAACTGCTGTGTAATATGGATGATTTATGTTAAGAATATCTCAATTAATTGAAATTCGATATAAAATTTTTGATTATACCAGAAATTATTTTGCACACTGCAGTCGCGTCCTAGTCGCGGATTTTGCAAACTGCTGTGTAATATGGATTAGGTTGAGAATTTTTCAATTAATTGAACTTCAATATAAATTTTTTGATTATACTAGGAATTATATTTTTGTACGCCGTTTTGTCTTATACGTACTTTGTTTGGTCTAAACTATATATTGCTTTTAAATTATCACGATATTATCCATATCTATCAGTCTGCCAAGACTATTTTTCTAAGCAACGTATGGAACGCTGCAATTATTTAGAGCTAAAAAGCAATAGTCAAAAATAATAATCAAATCGATGTTTTACTTGACAATTTCCTTAAATATATCCTTTCAAGAAGCTTAATTCTGTTGGTACAGCGTTTAATAATTATTATGTTATGTAAAAAATTTACGATTCATTTTGCTTTAAATTCGACATATTAATAAATAATTAACTATATACTAAATAATAATAATAAATAATTAACTATATATAATAAACTCTTTTTATTTATGTTCCTAAGTAATATTTCACAAGAAGATAATCATATCTATAAGAATATTAAAATTATCATATTATATCAATAAGTACTTACTTAATAACATATAAAAATATTTTGATATATATATAAAAATCAATACAGTGATCTCGAAACCGGGCCTCTTAGCAATTGGAACGTTTTAAGAGGCGGAGAGGTGATATTTATTACTGTGTTAAAATAAGCTTTTTATTTTGTTCAAGTAGACCAAGCTTCTTAATATTTGTATCATCAAAGAATTATATTAGTGGTTATATTAAGAGAAATGCAGTAAGCATTTAAGGGTTGCTGGATTTGAACCAGCATGCTCTGTCAAGTCACTTTAGTCGCTTAATTTTAGTAGATTTTTGTTAATTCTTCACCTAAGAAGTTAGGCCGTACTCCAAAAAAAATAAAACTAAAATATTTTCAAATTTGTACTCAAAATTATGCATAGAATGCCATACCGAGATATTTAAATAATTCATCTCACCGAGTGGGAATCGAACCAGTTACGCGATATATTTAGTTGATAAAGAATATTATATATTTGCAATTATCTATAAAGCGATATCTGTTTCATGTCCATAGAAGTTCGATGTTCCAAGTTGGCTTCAACTGGTTCTATATTATTAATACTAGATGGCATTGACTCTTCCGATTTCCATTAAGATTATTGAAATATCAAGCAAAAAACATATATTATTGTTTGGTTTTTTTTTATGTCTTCACACTTTATCCCGCAGGCAGAGAGAAATGCAGGAACTACAAATATCTAGGGTTAAGATATTCCGTTGCTTAGTCTCTGTTTTCTCAGTCCCTGTTTTCTTTTTTTGTTCCTGTTTGCTTTTTCGAGGCATTGCGTGTTGAGTGGCGGTTCTTAACGCCGCGCTTTGCTTAAATATTATTTTAAGAAAATAATTTATTTATATAACAAAAAGTCTTGAGGACCGTCGTGGCGCAGAGGCGCAACGTCTGCTTGTAACGCGACGGTTTCTGGGTTCGATCCCCAGTCGGAGAAGATGGATTTTTCTATTTCCATTTTCTTCGCTCTGGCAAACTATGCAAAAGCGCGGTGTTGAGTTCCGCCACTCAACACGCAATGCCTCGAAAAACGGCGGAAAGTGGGGCGGAGAAAGCAGACTAAGTAACGGAGTGTCTTAACACTAGGTTCATATATGTAGTTCCTGCAGTTCCCTCTGCCTACCCTGCCATGTGCGGGACAAAGCGTGAAGCTAAAAAAAAAAAAAAAAACAAAAAGTCGTTGACTATACCGGAATACCGTTGCGGTGTGTCGTCGATTTTCACAAAATTATTTCTTTCCTGTTTTCTTCACTCTGGTGACTACATACAGCGCGGCGTTGAGTTCCGCCACTTTACATAGGAAGGCGAAAAGTAGCGGACGGAGAGTTTTATCACTAGGTGCCAGGGTTCCTGCGGTTCCCTCTGCATACCCTACGGTATAAATCGTGAAGCTATCCTCTGATAGATTAACTATTTATTAAGTTACAGTTGACGCTCTTTTCATTTACGATATTATTTTCGTGTGTTTATTAATTATATTATTCTATTTAGTATCACCTCATGTGTTTTATATTGGGTAATATCATCGTTATATTAATTAAATCAAGTTATATTAATTAAACTAAATGTTAAACGAGAGATGACTAATATTCCTCCCTATCAGTACTACAACCCCTTTATATGTGAAAATCAACGCTGCGCTTTGTCTGTTTGAACGGAAAATATGAAAACAATTTAAATGACAATTAATTCCCCAAGCGGGACTTGAACTCACAAATGTAATGTCTCACTGAGCTGCGTCAGCCTCAATTTTGTTTATTATTAAGTAACCTAAACGATTTCAAATTGTATCAAACATCCGCTAGATGGCGGTAGATGTAGACATCTGAGCTTTTCTCTGTTGCAAAAAAAGGAAATTTCAATATTTTACTGTAATAAGAACTGGATTCGGGACATAATGGTTTTAACTTCGAACTCCACCTAAGGTTTCATTTATTAAAAAACATTCCAGCTAAGAACTTAAGCTAAGTATTTTTTCTCCTTAAAGAAAATAAATTTAAACTCGGCAGAAAACATTTTAAAATTATAGAGTGCTGGTTCAAATCTGCGATGCATACAAATTTGAATCTGAGTGGATTTAATATTAAAAAAATAAATTAATTAAAACTTAATTTAATTATTTTCTCCTCGTAGAAATCAAACTCACAACTCGTGCTTTTAGTCAAATGCTGCACCACCACTGGCCTCATAAACTTTATAGCTTTGGTCTTGTATATATATTTAAATTGATAAATAATAAAAAAATAACAAAACAAAAGTTTTGGAACTAATTCAAGAAAAACAATTTGAAACATGAAAACTTTACTTTTTTAAAAATATCTAAATTAAAATATTTCCACATCTTTCATCTATTGATGTAGTTGTAATATTTTCAGTAGAACTTGAAATTTACGAGGGTTTCAGGAATTCAACATGAATACTTAATGTCAATAAATTGAACATTGAACATTGTTTGTTACTCTCTTACGGAACATACAATTATACGAGCGTGATAGTAAAGCCAGCTAAAGTATAGGTAAAGTAAAGCTAAACTAAAGTAGTTCCTTAAAATTAGTATTTAAAATAGAGAAATAATTGCTTTAAACCTAAATCCTTTAAATAATAATAATTAAACACTCAATTATTAGTGTTAAGACACTCCGTTGCTTAGTCTCTGTTTTCTCTGTTCCCGCTTTTCGCCTTTTTCGAAGTATTGCATGTTGAGTGGCGGAACTCAACGCCGCGCTTTGCCTCGTTTTCAGAGCGACGAAAATGGAAATAGAAAAATCCATCTTACATGAGTTGTAATCAAATTGTGGCGTTTACAGGTAGACGCTTAAGCATCTGCGCCACGACGGTCCAAGATAATTTACTAATTAATAATAGTTTTTATTTCATATTATTGCATTTACTAATTTTAGTTAATTTAAACTAGATTTTACCTACTTCTTAATTTGTATGGTCAAATCAATATAATAAAGAGTTGTATGGCACCTGACATACCCTGTGCTCGATTTAAATCTTATCGCACGTACTGTGGGCTATATCGAAAGGTTAAGCCTAATATAATATAACTTATAGTCTTCTTAATAATAGAATAGTCGAATAGTCTATTTTACATACAAATTGTTGTTTAAAATGAAATAAAATTTTTTTGCTTCATGGAAAATTTTGCTAATTTACACAAATATACTGTGCTTTTCCATTTAGCAAAATTTTCCATGAAGCAAAAAAATATATTAATGACTTTAATTTGAGGTGTGAATATTTTCCAATTATAATTTATAGTTCTAATAACTGTTTTTCTCAATCAAAAAATTTAAATTTCCTAACATCAACATTTATTTAACAATTTTAATTAATTTTTTTCACCCTAAGGGTTAAAGAGATGGCCACTCAGTCAGTCAGAAAGCTTTTTGTATATTGTTTTTTTTTTTTTATTTAATTTAATAATTGTATAATATTTTGTAATCTTGTATACAAGTTAAGTAATAATAATGATTTATGATTAATAATATTAATAAATCACTTCATTATCAATCTCCTACTGATTTAAAACAATAGGGCAAACTGGAATCCATTTTGATTGAGCCTGTACTAAAACGTTTTCTATACAATCGTTTTGTCCAAAGTACAACTGGGATTATAAAAAAATCCGAGCTTTTTCTTACAATTACACACTTTTTCCAACCCTTAACAAGGAAGGCATAAGGAACCTAATCTTTAGACTTATGTTCCCGAATTTACTCCCAATTTTCCCAATTCAACGCCAATATTTGATAAAAAAATAAATCCATAATCTACTACTTTTAATTAAGTTTATGACATATTAAAATCCCCCTACAATAACATATTTAAGTTTAATAATACAAAAATATATATAATATTTCTAGGTAGGGGGAGTATTTAGACTACGTCCCGTCCGATCAATAGACCCCAATATAGAACGCATGTGCGCATGCGCGGCGGCCATCAGTGAAAAATAACCACCGAATTGAAAACAAAGTGTAAATATTGTTAAAAATGAGTCCTGAAAGAGAAGCTCAAGGTATTTTTAATGTTTTTTATGTGTTTTTATATAATAAGGGTCTGTATGTGTTATAATACATTTGTGTGTTCAATTTATATATAGGTTGTTGTAAGCCTAAGTCATTAAATAGGTGTTTTGAAGGAAAATTAGTGTTAATATGATATAATTTTGTTTTTTGTTTATTTTTGCTTGTTTTTTAATCACTTCAATACTACACAGCTTGTGATATAAGACTCTTGTTGCTAAAAATAAACAAAAAAGTAAAATTATTTTACATGTTTTTAATAAATTTAACAAATGTAAAGGAATATCTAAAATTATGTATATATTTATTAAGTATGATTATTATTTTACTACCTATTTGAATGAAAAGAATTAATTTTCAGAATCAGAGGATGTTTTGGAGTCAATAGATGAGCTGAAAGAGCGACTATCCTCAATGAAACGTATGATGGAGGAGAGGAAAGCAGCAGGATCTGGCACCAAGGACCTGTTCCAGGGTCATGCCAGGAGTCTCCAAGGAACCACCATGATCGATGGGAACTTCCTCAGCTTCGTCTTCGGGGGTTCCCTTGTCGTCATCTTGAGTGTATCAGTCTACGCTTTCTATAACTTGATACCATGCGGTTTTAAAGAAATTCCCCTCAACTCATACGGAACTGTAAATTGATTTTTAGTCTTTAGTCTTAAGGGTTTATATCTTTAATGAATTCCTTCTCTTTCTCTCGCACACGTTCTAACTTATGGAGGAGAGAGATAAAATACGTATGTGGAGTACTCATAGCTGCGGCCAAACTGAGGCTGGAAATGTTTAATGCCAATAAATTTGATCAGTTTCTCTAATAATTGTGGTTTGTGTTTTATTTAACACCCTATATTTATTATGTACAATATATTTATTCTCAATATTCTTAATAGAATCTATTTTCAATTAACCTACTAAATACATATACTATGTAATTACTTAAAAAGCTATATATAATAATATTAGGTTATTTTTTAACAATAAGCTAACAAATAAAATAAAGTTATTTAACTAACAGATAAAAATAATTGTTTTAAAATATATGTCAATTTTAAAAATATATATATGGTATTGCTTTTGCTTGAGGATCACTGTGGCGCAGAGGCGTAGCGTCTGTCTGCAAACGCGACGGTTTATTGGTTCGATTCGCACTTGGGGAAGATGGATTTTTCTATTTTCGTTTTCTTCGTTCTGGAGACTAGGCAAAGTGCGGCGTTGAGTTCCGCCACTCAACAAGCAATGCCTCGAAAAAGGCGGAAAGCGGGGACGGAGAAAGCAGGGATTGAGCAACGGAGTGTCTTAACATATTCATATGGTTCCCTCTGCCTAACTGGGATAAAGCGTGAAGCTAAAAAAATAAGCCAACAAATAAAACAAAAGCACTTAACTTAGAGTTTCAATACATTGGTTTTAAATAATATGTCAATTTATAAAGATATATATGCTATATAATTAAATTTTCATTAAGAAATCATAATATAAAACAATTTTGATATAAAGCCCTTAATAAATATAAATATCCATTCTCAGAATTTGTAATTAAAGTTAATTGAAAACCTCTTATATAATTATATTTCGTCGCGTGTGAACGCTGACAGTTGGTTTTTAGTATTTAGACTTTTTTTATTTTAAATAATATTAAAAATAACATTGTAGCATAGTTCGACTTAAAGCACAAAGGTTTGAGGTCCGGTTCGCATTTGGGAGAGTGAATTATTCTATTTTACTTGCTTTTGTATTAAAAAGTGGCATTGAAATTCGCTATTTAGTTTTTCCAAATTCCTCTGAATTGGGCGGAGAGTGGAGAACGGAGTATTTTAACACTAAGCTCCCTCTGATTAAACTGATATGTGCATTAAATGTTGTATTGTCGTGATATATCCAACGATATTTGTGAACTGATTTGATTCCTAATGGAGGATTTTTTGTTTTAAATAAATATGTATTTTTAACTTGATAAATTTATAGTTAAAGTCTCAAAGAATCACCACATGGTGAAAAACTCTGTAGAAAGATGAGATTCAAGACACTAATTACAAGTTTTTTATATAAAAACAAATATTGTTATATAGATTTCTATAAATAAAGAACGTAATCCTTAATATCATTAGAATTGACCTTCAAGTGAAGTTAATTACGAAGCCGCTGTGCTTTTGTTATACATATTTAATTTGTTTAATTAAATTACTTGATAAAATTATTAAATGTTATATTCAAAATGTACAAAACATTTCTTCAAATACGTTTTTGTATACATTTCATTTTGCTGAATATATATGTATATATATATGCATATATATATATATATATAATATATATATATATATATATATATATATATATATATATATATATATATATATATATATATATATATATATATATATATATATATATATATATATATATATATATATATATATATATATATATATATTATATATATATATATATATATATATATATATATATATATATATATATATATATATATATATATATATATATATATATATATATATATATATATATATATATATATATATATATATATATATATATATATATATATATATATATATATATATATATATATATATATATATATATATATATATATATATATATATATATATATATACATATATCACTCAGCGCACTGCTACGATTGACTTTTTATGTATACGTTTGAATTTTTCTAATCGTTATTTCCAGCTCTTATCATAAAAATAATTAAATGAAACGTGCCGATGAGAAAGAGATACATCTAAATTTATAATCGTTATAAAGAGTAACTGAAGTCACTAACTTACTTTCTACGACGTGTATATATTTTTACAACGATGTAAATTGAGAAAAACTAATGTCATTGGTGACATTTATAATTTAAATATTTTTATTTTTATATTTTTATATTTTCAAGTTTAAATTAAATTATCAATTCTTTATAAATAATAAATAAATAAATATACTCACACTACTTTCTACTAATAAGTGAAGAAGAGGTGTTGGGCGGAGATGAGTGGGTCGGGATATTCATGTCGGGATGGCGGCGGAAGAACCTAACAGTGAAGTCAACGGCGGCACTCAAGTCTTCCAAGAAGATTACGACCTTGGCGTCAGGTGGCAACCGGCCGTAAAAGCCATAGCCAATCTTTATAGCAATCATGAGAAAAAGCACAAAAATAAAGAATAATAATGCTAGGGCGTCCCCCTAAAGCGACGTTGGCGAAGATACTGCTAGTAATAAGACCGGACGATCACGTGGTTAAGAAGAGCCTTTCCATCGCTACAACAAAGAGTGGTAGAGGAATGCCCCGAACAATTTGGATGACAATTGTGCAAAGGGACATGAAGGTGAAGGACTGCACGAACAAGACGCTCAAGAACGATGCAAATGGCGTCTCATGATTGGGAAAGCCGACCCCGCGTAACGGGATATGGCGAGGCAGAAGAAGAAGATGACATAACCTAGGGTCGACGACGATAGTATAAGGTTCAAGTTCTGAATGTTATAGTTATACTACGTTAGTCATTTCATAACACACAATCACTTTATGAAACTATAAGCTTGAAATACATTATGATGGTGTTATAAAGTGCAAAAAACACATTCATATTTACTTGAAGAAAACATATAAAAATTTGAACGCAGCGGGACTCGAACCCGCGCCCTCCTGCGAACTTGTGCTGCTGCTCAGTGGTGAGAGCGCCTGCACGGTTCGCAGGAGGGCGCGGGTTCGAGTCCCGCTGCGTTCAAATTTTTATATGTTTTCTTTAAGTATTTTTTCTATCCTCAATGTGGATTAACACTTTAAAAATCATAAAAACATTCATATTTGTGTATTTCAAATTAAATCAAATAATATAACAATATAACAACTTATATATCCATAAAATACAATAAAAGACTCAGAATTTATTTTATTCATTTTTCGCGTGATTAGGAACGATTTGTCATTTTTTTATATAAAGAACTAATATTTTTCAACAAATACAGTTAATAGGCTAAATAGCTTAGAATTTACAGTTGTGCCAAATTGAGTGACAAAAATAAAGTTATCGGTACAATAAAGATTAATTAAGCTGCTGAAAAAATATATTTTTTTATTATTCTCATTTTAATAAATTCAACTGTAAATATTTGAAATATGAAGTGTTTTAAAGTGTTCACTAACTTTATTTAAGTGGGAACATTAATAGTTTACAAACAACTCGCTACCGAAGATCAAAACTAGGACAAACTCGTAGAAGTAATTTTACCAAATTTAAAGGAAATATTTATTAAGGAATTTTTAATAATTTATTTTTTAGTTTAAATCATATTGACAATATTATTACTTTCGATTTTGATTTTGATCTATTTTTTTTTAAAAGTGGTAATACTTCGCCAATGTCGCTTTATATGGAAAACATTTAATTTTTTTTTCATATCTTCACGCTTTATCCCGCACATGGCAGGGTAGGCAGAGGGAACTGCAGGAACCACAGTAACCTAGTGTTAAGACACTCCGTTGCTTTCTCCGTCTCTGCTTTCCCAACCTTTTTTGAGGCATTGAGTTGCGAAACTCAACGTCGCTTTGCCTAGTTTACAGAGCGAAGAAAATGGAAATAGAAAAATCCATCTTTCCCTCATGGGAATCAAACCCACAAACCGTCGCGTTTACAGGTAGACACTACGCCTCTGCACGACAACGACATTTAATATTACTATGCCTAAAACAGCTATGTGATACTAGCTATTTACATAATATAATATTGATAACATATGACTGTCAACTCTTTTTTTTACAGCTCTAAGGGCTCTAAGGGAGCTTTAAGCAATGTTTTAATATATTTCAATTTTAAAGAAAAAATAGTGTGTACCCAACCCAAAATACATTTTGTCAAATCACAGTGAGCTTAATATAAATAATATATATATGTAAATAAGAAAGTCAAGTCGTAACAAACTTTCTTAAGAGTTCATTATAAGTTTAGAACATTTGAAAGTTTTTGTTTCTTATGTTTACGTACATATATTATTATTTTAACAAAGTTAATAAAAAAATCAATTTATTTTTACTATTTTTTTCGCATCAGAGAAGACCTAGTGTTAAGACACTTATCTCCCCGCACGTTTAGTGCATGTTTAGTGGCAGAATTTGACGCTGCACTTTGTCTTGGTAATTATTATAACACTCTTTATTACATTATATAGTAAAAACACAAGTACAAATACAATAGATACAATAGAAATATAAGTAACAAGATGAACTATCTCAATTAGAGATTTCTTTCATCCAGGTGATTGATTGATTGATTGATTGATTGGTTGATTGATTGATAGTTAGTTAGGTAGGTAGGTAGGTAGGCATACATACAGACAGATTATTAATTTGTAATAATAATTAATAATAAATAAATATAAATGTTTAATAAGGATAAATGAACATAATATAAATTAAAATTCCAATACGTAAATTTTAGAAAACCGACAATCATTATCGTCAATCATCACTATAGTTGAACGGCTACGGTGTTTCGTCAAAAAACAAGTAAATAAGAGATTTATCGAACTCACTATCGGTGGAGACGTTTCTATATTTAAATTCACGCTTTATCCCACAGTCGTCAATTAATATTAAATGTGTTTATAACACGGACATGTAAACCTTACGTATATGTCAAATCAAACAGCGAACATGCGGTATGACAACGTCAGGGTATGAACTAAATTGATATTTGTGGTAATGACGCCTGCTTTTGATTGTAGTATTAATTATAATTGACTTATATGTTGTCATATTACAGAAGAGGAAATAGGTGAATAGTTATTGGAGGACAACAGAGGTAGTGGAGATAAATGAATCGAATAGAATGAAACTATTGAAGAGAAACACATAATTGTGAGATTTTTTTATATTGTTAGATGGCAAACGAGCAGAAGGGCCACCTGATGTTAAGTGGATAACCTCGCCCTTAGACATCCACAACCTGAGAAGATGTGGATGCGTTATCAACCAATTACCCAGACCCCCCTTTATGGGCTTCCGGAACTCTCACTGACTGAAAAACGAATAAGCTCATTAAAGAATGGTAAAATATATGTGGTAATAGCTGCAGAGATTTCAATTAGCCTTTGTGAAAGTAACAGTATCGTTAATACTTGCTGTAAAGAGCATGGGGAGACCCTGGAGTGTGTTTATGAAGAAGTTTGTGACAGTGGACTAGCGACCCCACTCTCTTTGGCTACCCTTTAAGGGATAATGTATGAAGTTATGTCTAATATATATGCATTTAATCTAAGGCGTAATACTCGTATTAAGACTATTGTGGCGCAGTTGATATATATTATGCATGTTGGTTGTAGATTCGTTTTTAAATTATTATTTTTATTTATCCTGTGTGATGAAACAAAGTAGAAACGACGGTGATATCCGCCGTGTAATGTCGTAACATTTGGTAGAAAGTAATTAATATATACGTGAATTCAGTAGCAGACGTAGAGAATGTTACTTATTTAGCATTAGAGACATCGTTTAGGGCAAAATAAAACTGTAATTTTAATGTGTATCTGTAACAATATGACAAAATCAAATTAAATTTTTTTCAAAAGCTATATGCGTAATACTTTATATATGTGTAAAGTCATTATTATTTCATTTATATATAATATATGAAGTATCAATGGTATTGAAAACTAGGACACTAGATGTAAAATTAAATTTAACAGGACTCTTGGTAAATTATAAAGAAAAAAGGACATTTTCCGATGTCATAAAAATCAAAGATTAGAATCAGCTGATTTCAAAGGTATGGAGGGTCACAGTGTTATTATCAGTATAGAAGGTTACATATTATGAGAGGTCATAAAATACATGCAAACAAAGTTACTGACACGATCTAGTACGTTATAATAAAACTAAAAGTTTAATGTGACACTGTATGAAAGGAACCTAGTGTTAAGGCACTCCATTCCTCATCTTCTCCCAATTTTCAACATAATGCTTAAAGAGTGATGAAACTTACAACTGCGCCTCGTTTTGTTACCAGAACAAAGAAGTGAAGTCATTTATTATACCCAAGCGGGAATCGCTCACATTCCTATTTCCATTCGATTAGAATGTTAATTTAATTTTCACTTAAGCTGCTATATATATATATATATATATATATATATATATATATATATATATATATATATATATATATATATATATATATATATATATATATATATATATATATATATATATATATATATATATATATATATATATATATATATATATATATATATATATATATATATAATATATATATATATATATATATATATATATATATATATATATATATATATATATATATATATATATATATATATATATATATATATATATATATATATATATATATATATACCAGCTTAAGTGAAAATTATGTCGCTATATTAATCGCTCACATTCCTATTTCCATTCGATTAGAATGTTAATTTAATTTTCACTTAAGCTGCTATATGTATATATATATATATATATATATATATATATATATATATATATATATATATATATATATATATATATATATATATATATATATATATATATATATATATATATATATATATATATATATATATATATATATATATATAGCAGCTTAAGTGAAAATTATGTCGCTATATTAATCGCTCACATTCCTATTTCCATTCGATTAGAATGTTAATTTAATTTTCACTTAAGCTGCTATATATATATATATATATATATATATATATATATATATATATATATATATATATATATATATATATATATATATATATATATATATATATATATATATATATATATATATATATATATATATATATATATATATATATATATATATTATATATATATATATATATATATATATATATATATATATATATATATATATATATATATATATATATATATATATATATATATATATATATATATATATATATATATATATATAGCAGCTTAAGTGAAAATTAAATTAACATTCTAATCGAATGGAAATAGGAATGTGAGCGATTCCCGCTTGGGTATAATAAATGACTTCACTTCTTTGTTCTGGTAACAAAACGAGGCGCAGTTGTAAGTTTCATCACTCTTTAAGCATTATGTTGAAAATTGGGAGAAGATGAGGAATGGAGTGCCTTAACACTAGGTTCCTTTCATACAGTGCCACATTAAACTTTTAGTTTTATTATAACGTACTAGATCGTGTCAGTAACTTTGTTTGCATGTATTTTATGACCTCTCATAATATGTAACTTTCTATACTGATAATAACACTGTGACCCTCCATATCTTTGAAATCAGCTGATTCTAATCTTTGATTTTTATGGCATCGGAAAATGTCCTTTTTTCTTTATAATTTAACAACAGTCCTGTTAAATTTAATTTTACATCTGGTGTCCTACTTTTCAATACCATTGATACTTTATATATTACATATAAATGAAATAATAATGACTTTACATATATATAAAGTATTACGCATATAGCTTTTAAAAAAAGTTTAATTTGATTTTGTCATATAATTACAAATACACATTAAAATTACAGTTTTATTTTGCCCAACACGATGTCTCTAATGCTAAATAAGTAACATTCTTTACGTCTGCTACTGAATTTTCGTATATATTAATTACTTTCTACCAAATGTTACGACATTACACGACGGATATCACCGTCGTTTCTACTTTGTTTCATCACACAGGATAAAAAAATTATAATAATTTAAAAACGAATCTACAACCAACGTGCATAATATATATCAACTGCGCCACAATAGTCTTAATACGAGTATTACGCCTTAGATTAAATGCATATATATTAGACATAACTTCATACATTATCCCTTAAAGGGTAGCCAAAGAGAGTGGGGTCGCTAGTCCACTGTCACAAACTTCTTCATAAACACACTCCAGGGTCTCCCCATGCTCTTTACAGCAAGTATTAACGATACTGTTACTTTCACAAAGGCTAATTAAAATCTCTGCAGCTATTACCACATATATTTTACCATTCTTTAATGAGCTTATTCGTTTTTCAGTCAGTGAAAGTTCCGGAAGCCCATAAAGGGGGGTCTGGGTAATTGGTTGATAACGCATCCACATCTTCTCAGGTTGTGGATGTCTATGGGCGAGGTTGTCCACTTACTATCATGTGGCCCTTCTGCTCCTTTTCCATCTAACAATATAAGAAAATCTCACAATTATGTGTTTCTCTTCAATAGTTTCATTCTATTCGATTCATTTATCTCCACTACCTCTGTTGTCCTCCAATAACTATTCACCTATTTCCTCTTCTGTAATATGACAACATATAAGTCAATTATAATTAATACTACAATCAAAAGCAGGCGTCATTACCACAAATATCAATTTAGTTCATACCCTGACGTTGTCATACCGCATGTTCGCTGTTTGATTTGACATATACGTAAGGTTTACATGTTCGTGTTATAAACACATTTAATATTAATTGACGACTGTGGGATAAAGCGTGAAATTAAATATAGAAACGTCTCCAACGATAGTGAGTTCGATAAATCTCTTATTTACTTGTTTTTTGACGAAACACCGTAGACGTTCAACTATGGTGATGATTGACGATAATGATTGTCGGTTTTCTAAGGTTTACGTATTCTAATTTTAATTTATATTATGTTCATTTACCCTTATTAAACATTTATATTTATTTATTATTAATTATTATAACAAATTGATAATCTGTCTGTATTTATGTCTACCTACCTACCTACCTAACTTACTATCGATCTATCAACCAATCAATCAATCAATCAATCAATCACCTGGATGAAAGAAATCTCTAATTGAGATAGTTCATCTTGTTACTTATATTTCTATTGTATCTATTGTATTTGTACTTGTGTTTTTACTATATAATGTAATAAAGAGTGTTATAATAATTACCAAGACAAAGTGCAGCGTCAAATTCTGCCACTAAACATGCACTAAACGTGCGGAGAGATAAGTGTCTTAACACTAGGTCTTCTCTGATGCGAAAAAAATAGTAAAAATAAATTGATTTTTTTATTAACTTTGTTAAAATAATAATATATGTACGTAAACATAAGAAACAAAAACTTTCAAATGTTCTAAACTTATAATGAACTCTTAAGAAAGTTTGTTACGACTTGACTTTCTTATTTACATATATATATTATTTATATTAAGCTCACTGTGATTTGACAAAATGTATTTTGGGTTGGGTACACACTATTTTTTCTTTAAAATTGAAATATATTAAAACATTGCTTAAAGCTCCCTTAGAGCCCTTAGAGCTGTAAAAAAAAGAGTTGACAGTCATATGTTATCAATATTATATTATGTAAATAGCTAGTATCACATAGCTGTTTTAGGCATAGTAATATTAAATGTCGTTGTCGTGCAGAGGCGTAGTGTCTACCTGTAAACGCGACGGTTTGTGGGTTTGATTCCCATGAGGGAAAGATGGATTTTTCTATTTCCATTTTCTTCGCTCTGTAAACTAGGCAAAGCGACGTTGAGTTTCGCAACTCAATGCCTCAAAAAAGGTTGGGAAAGCAGAGACGGAGAAAGCAACGGAGTGTCTTAACACTAGGTTACTGTGGTTCCTGCAGTTCCCTCTGCCTACCCTGCCATGTGCGGGATAAAGCGTGAAGATATGAAAAAAAAATTAAATGTTTTCCATATAAAGCGACATTGGCGAAGTATTACCACTTTTAAAAAAAAATAGATCAAAATCAAAATCGAAAGTAATAATATTGTCAATATGATTTAAACTAAAAAATAAATTATTAAAAATTCCTTAATAAATATTTCCTTTAAATTTGGTAAAATTACTTCTACGAGTTTGTCCTAGTTTTGATCTTCGGTAGCGAGTTGTTTGTAATCTATTAATGTTCCCACTTAAATAAAGTTAGTGAACACTTTAAAACACTTCATATTTCAAATATTTACAGTTGAATTTATTAAAATGAGAATAATAAAAAAATATATTTTTTCAGCAGCTTAATTAATCTTTATTGTACCGATAACTTTATTTTTGTCACTCAATTTGGCACAACTGTAAATTCTAAGCTATTTAGCCTATTAACTGTATTTGTTGAAAAATATTAGTTCTTTATATAAAAAAATGACAAATCGTTCCTAATCACGCGAAAAATGAATAAAATAAATTCTGAGTCTTTTATTGTATTTTATGGATATATAAGTTGTTATATTGTTATATTATTTGATTTAATTTGAAATACACAAATATGAATGTTTTTATGATTTTTAAAGTGTTAATCCACATTGAGGATAGAAAAAATACTTAAAGAAAACATATAAAAATTTGAACGCAGCGGGACTCGAACCCGCGCCCTCCTGCGAACCGTGCAGGCGCTCTCACCACTGAGCAGCAGCACAAGTTCGCAGGAGGGCGCGGGTTCGAGTCCCGCTGCGTTCAAATTTTTATATGTTTTCTTCAAGTAAATATGAATGTGTTTTTGCACTTTATAACACCATCATAATGTATTTCAAGCTTATAGTTTCATAAAGTGATTGTGTGTTATGAAATGACTAACGTAGTATAACTATAACATTCAGAACTTGAACCTTATACTATCGTCGTCGACCCTAGGTTATGTCATCTTCTTCTTCTGCCTCGCCATATCCCGTTACGCGGGGTCGGCTTTCCCAATCATGAGACGCCATTTGCATCGTTCTTGAGCGTCTTGTTCGTGCAGTCCTTCACCTTCATGTCCCTTTGCACAATTGTCATCCAAATTGTTCGGGGCATTCCTCTACCACTCTTTGTTGTAGCGATGGAAAGGCTCTTCTTAACCACGTGATCGTCCGGTCTTATTACTAGCAGTATCTTCGCCAACGTCGCTTTAGGGGGACGCCCTAGCATTATTATTCTTTACTTTTGTGCTTTGTCTCATGATTGCTATAAAGATTGGCTATGGTTTTTACGGCCGGTTGCCACCTGACGCCAAGGTTGTAATCTTCTTGGAAGACTTGAGTGCCGCCGTTGACTTCACTGTTAGGTTCTTCCGCCGCCATCCCGACATAAATATCCCGACCCACTCATCTCCGCCCAACACCTCTTCTTCACTTATTAGTAGAATGTAGTGTGAGTATATTTATTTATTTATTATTTATAAAGAATTGATAATTTAATTTAAACTTGAAAATATAAAAATATAAAAATAACAATATTTAAATTATAAATGTCAACAATGACATTAGTTTTTCTCAATTTACACCGTTGTAAAAATATATATACGTCGTAGAAAGTAAGTTAGTGACTTCAGTTACTCTTTATAACGATTATAAATTTAGATGTATCTCTTTCTCATCAGCACGTTTCATTTAATTATTTTTATGATAAGAGCTGGAAATAACGATTACAAAAATTCAAACGTATATATAAAAAGTCAGTCGTAGCAGTGCGCTGACATAGCAAGTCAATAGATTAGCTTATAAAGAATAGCTATAGATAAATTATTTATCCTTACCTTTTTTTACCCTAGGTTATGTCGTGTATTAGAATATCCATAAAATATTCACACAATTTTTTTTCATCATTTACATTAAATTATGTTTTAGAAATGATAAAAAATATTATAAATTATTGTAGAGGACCGTCTTGGCGCAGAGGCGCAACGTCTGCCTGTAACGCGACGGTTTATGGGTCGAACCCATTCCCACTTGTAGAAGATCGATTTTTCTATTTCAATTTTCTTCGCTCTGGCAACAAGGCAAAGCGCGGCATGGAGTTTCACCAATCAACACGGAATGCCTCGAAAAAGGAGAAAGCGAAGCTGGAGAAATCTGGGACTAAGCAACGGAGTGTCTTAACACTAGGTTCTTATGGTTCCCGCAGTTCCCTCTGCCTACCCTGCCATGTGCGGGATAAAGCGTGAAGAAATTTCTTCTTCTTTGATAGATTCAATTTAGTCAATCATATCTTTCGACATATTTTTTAATATACTTATATATGAACTCCATAATATCTACTGCTGCATATTTTATTAAAAGATAGTGATAAACCACTATTTTCTATACCTTATCTCTAATAGAAATATCACATTTACTATTAAAACTGTACTTTGACCAACGACACTAAAGAAAAGAAAAATTTTGATCAGAAGCTTTCACTTGAATAATTATTAAACCTTATTAAATAACTGGTCAGTAAGTACTTACTGTATCAAAAAATTAAAATGGAGGTGGGCAGGACATATGATTAGAAGTTACAAGGATAAATGGTCCAAAGACGTAACAGAGTGGTGCCCGAGGCAATACAAAAGAAGGAAAGGAAGACAACGTCGTAGATGGGAAGACGATATAAAAAAAACAGCGGGACATACTTGGACAAGAGAAGCGAGAAATCGTACTCGATGGAGAGCTCTAGGGGAGGCCTATGCTGAAGAGCAAGACAATTTTCACGTACCGGTGTCAAACAAATAAAAATTTTTAATTATGTTGTATTAAGGTGATAGTTGTTAAATAAAGGCTATTATTATTATTATTATTATTATTATTATTAAATAACTGGTCAAGTGAAAGCTCAAGCTAATTTAAAATAGCCTGTTTGGTCGAGACAACTCTAATCAGGTTTATCAAGTCACTATACGGAGACTAAAGACTATAGCCTCCCGTTAAACGGGCTATTCAACACAAAAAAAACAATTTAAAGCTCCTGAAATAAGCTTTTTCAAGCAATTAAATTCTCGAGCTCAACTTCGCTACTCGGCTATTAAGCCTTACCTTACATTTAAAGGCCAAAATAATATGTGAGTGTGAATAATGACTCTGGGTGTAATTAGTTATCTCGTTTGTGTCTAAAATTACCACCCTCAAGTAATTTACGGTGATTAAAGCATCCAATGTATTCTGTTTCGCGTTCTACTATATATTTTATTTTTTTAAGCGTGTTTAAGTCAAGTATAGCGTGAAGCGTGAGGCTATCCCGTATTTAGAATTAACAGAAGTAACCGTAAGTGGAAAGAACATAATGTTAAGACGCAGTTTTACTATATATTTTATTTTTTTAGCGTGTTTATGTCAAGTGGAGCGTGAAGCTTCACGTATCCCACACTTAGAAGGGATAAAATATACAGTATACAGAAGGAACCGAATATTAAAACACACTTCTACTATACATTTTTTTTTTTTAGCGTGTTTAAGTCAAGTGAAGCGTGAAGCTTCACGTATCCCTCACTTAGAAGTGACAGAAGGTACCGTATACACATGGAACCTAGTGTTAAGACACTCTATTCTCCACTTTCCGACTTTGAGGGCACTGAGTGGTGAGTGATGATGTAACGTCATACTATGCCAGAGAAATTAATAATATATACCAAATGAAGAAAGAGATAGAGCGGGGACGGAGAAAGCAAGGACTAAGCAACGGAGTGTCTTAACACTAGGTTCCCACGGTCTCTGCAGTTCCCTCTGTCTACCCTGCCATGTGCGGGATAAAGCGTGAAGCTATATAAAAAAAAAGATATAGATAGATAGATCGCTTATTCCTTCTTTAAAAGACATTATTTTTTTTATATTTGCTTATATTGTTTTAATACTATTATGGCAATGGTAAACGAACAGAAGTGCCACCTGCTGTTAAGTGGACATCCTCACCCATAGAATCCTCAAATCGAGAGTATGTGAATTCGTTACCAACTAAATACCCTGACTCTCCTTTATGGGCTTCCGGAACTCTCGCTCAACTGACAAAACACAGCAGCATTAATATACTTTTTCACGACGGTATTACCCGGTTCGAGCCTGGCCTGGCCACTGCAAATAATGTAAGAATGCTTACTTTTTTACTGCCAATGTCCTAAACTCCCATCCCACCCATCGTGTGCAGTGTGCGAGACCAATTTATGGTTATTTATTTTGCAACTAATCATATATATACCATATAACTATACCTTTGTATATATATATATATATATATACTTAGTCTGGCCATAAATACTGTTACTATTCAAAAAAAGAAAATATTACGTTTGAATTTGGAATCTGTCATTTTTATATGATTGCTTGATATGTTTTCTTATTTTCGCGCCATTATATTGTTAAATATTTTGTTATATTAAAATGGAGTGGGGTGATAAAGAGAACCGAATCGCTGTGATTGCCTTACATAAAGTAGGTATGGAGAAAAGTGCAATTTTTAAAACCCTCCACCCGCTTGGTATTAGTCAAATGTTTGTTTACCGGGCTATTGATAGGTACAATGATACCTCCTCTGTTTGTGACAGAAAAAGATCTGGCCGTCCACGTACCGTTCGTGTGAAAAAGGTGATTAAAGCAGTTAGGGAAAGAATTCGAAGAAATCCTGTCCGTAAGCAAAAGATTTTATCTCGGGAGATGAAGATAGCTCCTAGAACCATGTCGCGTATATTAAAAGATGACTTAGGACTTGCAGCCTATAAGAGACGTACTGGTCACTTCTTAACTGATAATTTAAAGAAGAATAGGGTGGTAAAATCCAAACAACTACTTAAGCGGTACGCAAAGGGAGGTCACAAAAAAATTTTGTTTACGGATGAGAAAATTTTTACAATTGAGCAGTATTTTAATAAACAAAATGACCGTATTTATGCTGTAAGCTCTAAAGAAGCTTCGCAATTAGTAAACAGAGTACAACGTGGGCATTATCCCACTTCAGTGATGGTTTGGTGGGGTGTTAGCTATGAAGGGGTGACTGAGCCATATTTTTGTGAAAAAGGTATTAAAACGTCGGCACAAGTTTATCGAAATACCATTCTTGAGACGGTAGTTAAGTCTTTAACTAACACCATGTTCAATAACAAAGAATGGTGCTTTCAACAAGACTCGGCACCGGGTCATAGAGCTCGATCCACCCAATCTTGGTTGAAAACTAACGTTCCGGACTTTATCAGCACTGAAAACTGGCCGTCGTCAAGTCCTGACCTAAATCCATTGGATTATGATTTATGGTCAGTTTTAGAGAGTAAGGCTTGCTCTAAACGCCATGATAATTTGGAGTCCCTAAAACGATCCATTCGATTGGCAGTGAAGAATTTTCCTCTAGAAAGAGTTCGTGCTGCTATTGATAACTGGCCTCAACGTTTAAAAGACTGTATTGCAGCCAATGGGGACCACTTCGAATAAACATTGTATATTTTTAATAGTTATATATTGATGTATTAAACTAACTCACTATGAAAGGAATAATTCTTTATAACAATATTTATGGCAAGACTAAGTATATATATATATATATATATATATATATATATATATATATATATATATATATATATATATATATATATATATATATATATATATATATATATATATATATATATATATATATATATATATATATATATATATATATATATATATATATATATATATATATATATATATATATATATATATATATATATATATATATATATATATATATATATATATATATATATATATATATATATATATATATATATATATATATATATATATATATATATATATACATCTCGGGATAGATAGTTTTATAGAGTAGTAAAGACGTGAGAATAAGAACATTTTTCAATTTTAATTTAAGCTCCACCATTTTGTAGCTCTTAAGTTTTTATGGCGCAATAAACTTTAAAATTCACGCTGCATAATTAAATATTTAAATTTGTTTAAAATATGCGGAGTCAGCTTAGCTGACCAAATCCGCAACGAAGAGGTACACAGGATGGTAGGTACCAGCGAGGATGTCACAGTAAGAATGAAGAAGAACGTGCTCAGATGGTTTGGGCACGTTGAAAGAAGTCACTCATTCTATTTTTTTTTTAAATTCACGCTTTATCCCGCACATGGCAGGGTAGGCAGAGGGAACTGCAGGAACCATAAGAACCTAGTGTTAAGACACTCCGTTACTTAGTCCCTGCTTACTCCGTCCCCACTTTCCGCTGTTTTCGAGGCATTGCGTGTTGAGTGGCGGAACTCAACGGAGAGCCTGCATGAAGAGGTTAGTGACAGTGGACGAGGCGAAAGAAGTATGCAGGGACCGCAGTTTGGCGCTCCGTTCTCTCTGACTACCCCGCTAGGGATAGAGCGTGAAGTTATGTATGTATGTATGTATGTATGTTTAAAATGCAATGCAGACTTAATTAAAATTATTGAGATATATTGAGATGAATGGACTTCTTTCTGTAAGTAAAAGCCTAATCCAGTCCGAAGAGAATGTAATATTTTTATTGTCTAAAACGAATAGAGACCGTTCGATTTCCGTCACTTAACATGCTTTAAAAAGCAAAAACTGTGGGACGAGGTGCCTTAACACTAGATTGCTACGGTTCCTATGGTTTCTTATAATAACTCGAAATTTGTATTGCGGGCTAACCAATTTCAATAAATCCTCTGTAGTATTATATTTTAGGGAGGCAAAGGAAACTTCAAATATGAAAATTGCTGACGTCATACCGAATGCACCAATCACTTCTATTTCTAATAAGACTTTATACCACATTATTGTAAAGTTTAGAGCTTTTAAAAGTTGAAATCACTAAACTATAATCGAAGAGTGCTTTAAAATATTGAAGAATCATGGATAAAAAAAATGAAGAACTCATGACTCGGTAGTGAGAATGCTTACTCGGTTAGCAAGAGGGTTCATATTCCGCTGCATACAAATTTTATATGCTTTCTTTAAGTCTTTTCTACCTTCAATGTGGATTGACACTTTAAAAATCATTAAAAGCGCCTTTGTACCTTTGTTTCAGTGCCTTTTTTAATATATAATATATACATAAAAATGTTATATATCTATATGGGCTAGAGGCTTTTTCTTGGGAAAGAATATGTGGCAAAGAGATATATACTGCATACTTTAGAACTTTAATGGGTCGGGACTTAGGTGTACTGAAGGAAAAATTGATATTTTCCACGCAATTAAGGACAAAGTTATAAAGACGAAGAACTATGAAATACATATTATGAAATATGTCATGTCACTGTCGACATCTGTCGAGCTTGTCATCGTCCTGAGGGTGTCTTTAGATATATTACTATTGATTGCTATAACACTATATATTACAAAGTCTTCAACCGCATCTGTCTGTCTATTCGCATTGAACTCGAAATTTTCTGGACGAATTTCCATACAGTTTTCAACAACAAGGAGAATGTTCCCTAAGAAAGGTTTAAGTGTATTTGGTAGTTATAATAATACACTAGCAACCTGCTTTCCGGTATGGCATAGAGAATAAGTACAATAGCTTTATTGGGACCGCCAAACGCTGCAATCCTTGCATACCTCTTTCACCTCGTCCACTGTCATTATCCTCTTCATGTATGCTCTCCAGGGAGTCCTCATGCTTTTTTACGTGACCTTCCTCCAGTATCTATAATACCATGTAAAGTTAACATATTACTAATAGTTATATATACTACTGTTAACACTTAGACCTAAAAGACTTTTAGACCTAGATTATTGACATTGCCATATCCAATAAGAAGAAACAAGAAGAGCAAAGAAGAAAGAAAGACAGGAAAAACTAATATTTCATTCGCCTTTTAAACATAATTTTATTTACCTTTTATATTTTAGTGTTTTCTCCGTATACAATTATGTTATTATAAATAAGCTTAAAGCTTAACGACTCATAAGGCACAGCTGTAAAATATTTTTTAAAGCTTCTGTGATTATGCTTAAACAAACTAATATTTACTAGTTAAATTGTTTTTTTTTTTTCAACATATTTTCTCAATTTAACTTTCATTACCTGGGTCTAGATTTATATCAGGTATTAGTATTTCATGAAATCATTACACATTATCTTATCTACACACTATATAATGT
Source organism: Dione vanillae (assembly GCA_037178615.1). Classification (NCBI taxonomy): domain Eukaryota; kingdom Metazoa; phylum Arthropoda; class Insecta; order Lepidoptera; family Nymphalidae; genus Dione; species Dione vanillae. The sequence goes on from JAZFAU010000223.1 coordinate 876,177, forward strand.
TTTCATCAAATATTTATTAATGAACACTTATTTTAGTCCAGAATATCACTAGTAAAATATTTGTTAAATTTTTTATAAGGTCACGTCTGGAATTCTTAATGAGTGAGGATAAATGATGTAAAAATATATACTATGACTTTATAATAGCTCGGCCTAATATTAAGGCAGAAAAAATAAGAAGTCATATTATTATTATATACATTTCTTTTACCTCCGATAAGACAAAGCGCGGCGTTGAGTTCCGCCGAATTTAGCCCGACACATGACAGGTACGTGATGATGATGTGTGATGTCTCTGATTTTTTTAGCTTCACACATGGCAGGGTAAGCAGAGGGAACCGCAGGAACCATAGCAACCTAGTGTTAAGACACTCCGTAACTTAGTCCCCGCTTTCTCGTTACCCGCCTTTCGCCTTTTTCGAGGCATTGCGTGTAAAATGGCAGAATTCAACGCCGCGCTTTGACTAGTAACCAGAGGGAAGAAAATGAAAATAGATAAATCCATCTGCCCCGAGTGGGAATTGAACCGACTAGCTATCGCATTTATATACAATCGCTGCACCTCTGCGTCATCCGGTCCTCTACGTCTATAATAACGTCATAATATACCTTGTTTACATAATTTTATTGTAAAAACAATGTAAATTATTCCGACGTAGGCTGTTATTGCTGTGACGTACGATTTATGAGTGCATTTTCATAGAACAATTGTTACATAGAGTAGATGTGACGTTTGACAGTTAGATACAATTAAAAATATAACTTTATAATATGTGAAATGTTGTTTGATTAATTAAAGAAATTCATAAACAAATACGTAGTGTTGTTTTGTGTTAAAATATGCAATATGTTTTAGCTTCACGCTTTATCCCGCACATGGCAGGGTAGGCAGAGGGAACTGCAGAAACCATAAGAACCTAGTGTTAAGACACTCCGTTACTTAGTCCCTGCTTACTCCGTCCCCACTTTTCGCCGTTTTCGAGGCATTGCGTGTTGAGTGGCGGAACTCAACGCCGCTCTTTGCCTTAGTTGCCAGAGCGAAGAAAATGGAAATAGAAAAATCCATCTTCTCCGACTGGGGATCGAACCCAGTAACCGTCGCGTTACAGGCAGACGTTGCGCCTCTGCGCCACGACGGTCCTCAATGTTATGTAAAGCATATAAAAATTTCGACTCAGCATTACAAAGTGAACGCTCGGCTTAGTGGTCACGGTTTTCATAAAGCGCATGTTCAAATCCCGCTGCATTTAAATTATATATTATTCTTTATACATAAAGATATTAAAATATTACTGAGGCACAGCATCTGCTTGTAAATGTGACTGTAATTTTTTTCATTTTTATCGCTGTGGCAATAAAAGTAAGTTGAGTTTGTAAGTTCAGTTAATTTCCTCTACTTAACATATAATACCTTACGATAGAAAAAGAGTAGGAAACGGAGAGTCTTAACACTAGGTTCCTACATACAACTTAACCCCGACACGATTCAGTTTTAAAATGTAATAAATAAAATAGATGACATAGTAGTAATAATAACGCCGTCTTCATTTATAACTATAAATAGGACCTTAAATTATGACAGAAACGAAGTCTTTAATTTCTAGATATTCCTTAAAAGCCTATTTTTGAACACATTATATACCAGGTACAATGAGTTTCATAATTTGTTCAAGTAACTCTTTCGAATTTAAATTATTAATATAAAAATATCTATTTTTGAAATTTATTTCAATTTTCTCGTTTTTATAAAAATTTAAAACAAGGCAAAGTGCGGCGTTGAGTTCCGCCACTCAACACGCAGTGCCTCGTAAAAGCGGGGACGGAGAAAGCAATGACTAAGCAACGGAGTGTCTTAACACTAGATTTTTATGGTTCCTGCAGTTCCCTCTTCCTACCCTGCCATGCGCGGGATAAAGCGTTAAGCTATAAAAAAATGGCTTACATTTTCTTGACAGAAGAAAAGGTCAAAAATGGAACGAATTGATACCATTTCCAAGTTGTTCTGTGTACAAAGTGTACTTTTCGTGCTGTAAAGAAAACAAAGAAATAAAACCACTTTTTATTCGTGCCTTTTTAAAATAGATTTGTCTCTTTCACTCCTATTGTATAATAACTCCAAAATGTGCATGTGTGACAAAGATAGAGCAAATCGTGGGGAAGTGTGACGTGAAATATGGTTTTGTCAAAGATTAATGTAATGAGGAAGTGCTAATTGTTAAATTATATATTATAGATAATATAGAGCTTCACATATACATATAAAATAGTTAAATATACAATTTTCGGAAAACCTTTTATGTTATTTCTAAAATTTATTTTGACTTATTTTTTTTTTAGTTTCAAACTTTATCCTGCACATGGCAGGATAGGCAGAGGGAACTGCAGGAGTCATAGAAACCTAGTGTTAAGACAGTCCAGTTGCTTAGTCTCTGCTTCCTCCGTCCCCGCATTCCGCCTTTTTCGACGCTTTGCGTGTTGAATGGTCGAACTCAACGATTTTTTGATACAATAATGTTATAAATTAATTTAATATTTTGCCATATGGCCATATGATGACGATTTTTCTTTCGTACATACATTTTAATGAAGTAGTAGACTTATATATTGTTAAATATTTTTATGAATTTCTTCACTAAAATGATTTCATTTTTATTTTTCATACAAAATGTACGTAAAGTTAAATACTGGAAATAAATTAAACAATAACAGTGATCGAATATAAAAACTGTGGCGTCACTAAATAAAGGGTTTTCCACACGATCTATACAAGAAGGGAAAATCCTACAAAGAGAAATTCTCTTTGTTATTATATCGTTTGTCTTGCTCTTTTTCAGGTGGAAATAAATAAATCTATCTCTTTCAGTTTCAGCATCAAGTGTAGCGGCGCCATTATAAAACACCCCCGCCCAGTTCTTCCTGTAACAGGTAAAGGTACGAAAATTTCAGTTTGGCTCCGACAGCCGTGGAGATAAGACGTGTTGCAGCGTTGCATGTTTATATAGAGATTTAATTAATTCGATCCTCATCTATTGGTAAGTCTTTTTAAATACTTGTTAGCTCTAGTATTGATTTAGGACTTTTTTTAGTATTTTAATGACTTTTTCTAAGAAGGTTCCATTTATAATAAGCAGTTAAGGAACAAAGGACGTCAACTGTTGCGCACGTGTATCAACAAGTAGAATATTTTTCACGTTAAATAAGCTAAAGGATTACAAAAGGTCGTCTCTAGGGCTTTAAAAATAAATACAATGTATAATGATTTTAAAAGTTTTCTCCATTTTCGTATACGTATTTTGTAGGTAAAAACGTTAACATCACTTTTGCTTTAGTATAAAATTGACTACATTTGTAGATGTCTTGGGTTCGATTCCTAGTCGGATATATTTTTTTAATATTGTTCCTACTCTATCATTTCCTAATGTGTAAATCAGCCGATGCAGATAAAATGCTATACATATTGAATATATATATACATATTGAATATATATATATTTAACATTTTTCAGGTTATTTAATTTCTTTAAAGTGGCTTCGAAAATAATGTATATAAGCTTATAATAGTTAAGTTTACCAAATGCAAATTAATACCTACAATTTCTAATTACGTTTACTTTAGTTATCAAAAATATCTAGTGTATTTGTAACAGGTTAAGTACTTTTATAAAATGTTCGATATTTTTTTTTAGCTTCACGCTTTATCCCGCTTATTACAGGGTAGACAGAGGGAACTGCAGGAACCATATGAACCTAGTGTTAATTCACTCCGTTGCTTAGTTCCTGCTTTTTCCGTCCCCACTTATCGATTCGATATTTTAAAATATATTTTCTAATACTAGAATATACGTGATCGATCTACATATTTCATTTAAAATGTACAAAAAAGCAAAAAAAGGCAAATAATAAATATTGCTAGGCTATCTTAATAGAATGAGATTCAATTTTATTTTGTTTTTTAAATAATTGTCGACTAACTTAATAAAAATTATATAAAATTCTCAATTCAACATCCTTACCACCAGACATGTATTTTTAACCTTTTTATTCATTCATACTGTATCCTGCATGTAGAGTAATGGCAAACAATTTGATCTAGGTGTCAAAACACTTCGTTCTCTGCTTTCCGCTCGAATTTCAGACATCACCAATTTTTTTTCAATTTAGCATTTTTATTCAATTTAAAAGTATTAAAGCCAATTTTACTTGCTGATAAAGTCCCAGACAAGGAATAAGTTCCTTATCTGGAGGAAATCTTGCATTTCCATGAAAATATTGGGATTCACAAATCTCGTATAGAAATATCTTGTAGATAAAGAACTATTCAAAATATTAGCCTTTATCTGGTGAGTAGCATAAACTATCAGATTAAAATTGACTACTTAGTATTTTTTAATCTACAAAACAAAATAATAAAAAGAAAATATATGTAGAAATATAGAGAATAACTCGCCGGGGCTTATTTTAAGAAGATCCTTGAAATTATACAAGCGGCGCGTCTTATACGGCTGTATTAGCTTTAATGGTACCACTCCTTGTAACTGTCAAATTGCTTTCTTTTCATTAATTTATGGCATTTTATGATGTGCGGAGACTTAGTTTTAAGAAATCGATGATTTAAATAAATTTTCAATCATAAATGAAATTTAAGTTAATGTCTAGAGATGAGAGAAAATAAAATGAAAGCAAACTCTGAATGTTGTGCCCACTCCGTCTACTGGGTCATACGATCCAGTTAGGTTGGTCCAACTTTGATAAGGAGGTCAACCGTCGAATCCAACTCGGCTGGGTAGCGTCCGGAAAACTACGAAGAGTCAACTACGAAGTGTCTCGTTCAAAATATCTCAATGCCTCAAGACGAAAGTTTATAACCAATATGTGTTACTAGTGATGACTTACGGCACAGAAACGTGGTCTCTTACTATAGGCCAAAGAAGCTCAAGGTCGCTCAACGAGCTATGAAGAGGGCTATGCTCGGCATTTCTTTGCGAGATCTTGTGCGCAACGAGGATATCCGCAAACGAACGAAAGTAATCGACATAGCCCAACAAATTTCTAAGTTGAAGTGGCAATGGGCAGGGCACATAGTACGGAGAATTGACGGCCGCTGGGACAGAAAGGTTCTCGAGTGGAGGCCACGTACCAGCAAGCGCAGCGTGGGGCTGCCTCCTACCAGGTAGACGGACGAGTTTGTCCGGGGTGCAGGCAGCCACTGAATGCTAATAGCATAAGACAGGGCGCACTGGAGGTCCCTGGGGGAGGCCTATATTCAACAGTGGACGTCCTACGGCTGACATGATATTTATATATCCAATTATATATATATATATATATATATATATATATATATATATATATATATATATATATATATATATATATATATATATATATATATATATATATATATATATATATATATATATATATATATATATATATATATATATATATATATATATATATATATATATATATATATATATCGCTCTGTAAGCTTTGGCGTATTACATAATAAATAGGTATGCAAGTTAGTTCGCGTGTTCCACATCGCGTGTTTGTAACGCCAGTTCATGTTTCAGTATCAACATATTGTTGTACATATACATGTATATATTTTAGATAATATCTAGAAAATAGAATACTTGATCGCTTTGGGTTCTTTTGAAATAATAATTTAATGTAAGCAATATTGATTTTATTGAAGATGAATGAATAGTTACTGAAAATTACAATCTGGAAAATCACTACGTCACGCTTACATTCAAACTCATTAAGACATTATGTCACGGCAGTTTGTCACTTTTGAACCTAATTATTCATATAAATACTCAGTCATATGTGAATTAAATTGCTCATTAAGGCATAACTACAAAAACTAAAATAAACAAGTATTAATAAAGAAGTCCATAAAGCAGTGTATTATGAGTTAAAAAGCCAAAAGCGTCTTTACTGACACACTGCAAGTACATTTTTAATGAAAGAACAGAAGACAAATGACCTCATCTTACATCATATGAGAATCGCATCGTTACACAAAGTGCTCCCTTGAGATGTGAATATAAATGTATCTTAAATATAAATATATGTTGCAATATGTAAAGAAATTCGTGTAATTACCGTGACAGTATTTAATATATTAAAATTATATATGTCATACAACACACAATGCCTCGAACGAAATGGAGATATATATACCTATATATCTCCATGATGCTGTAGGCATCATAGTTCAGTGAAACAGTGTCATGGGTTTAATTCCATAGTAGAGATCCTTCTGGAAAGTAAAGCGTGGCGTTAGGTTTTGAACTTTAACACGCAATGTCTGGAAAATTAGAACAAAACTTCACGCCTATCCTGCTTTTTGCACGATAAGCGTGAAGTTTTGTACCATGATGCCATTTGACACGTGATAGTTCTGATAAACTGAGGTTCTCTGTATAAATAAAAGCTGTAGGTTAGTTATCTAATGTGCAATATGAAACACAGTATATATAAGCTCAACGTGTATTTCGTTGAATTAGTTTCAAGCCACTGAACTTTAAAGGTTAGGTGATATTAAAAAGGTCATAATATATGAGTTTAACATTTTGTGGTAAATTTTAAAAGAATTTTACATATTTAGCAGCTAAATTTAAATGAAAATTAAATTTATATGTTAAAATGAGATATTTTTAAATGGACCCTTTTTCTAATCAACTTTTTTAAATGACCTGCATATATAATGTTGGAGAAGCAAAGGTTAATTGCTTCAACGATTTCACGAGCTCTATTAATATGACTTTACAATGGAATCTGTTCGTAAATTATAAAATAATAATATAAAAATTGAAATTATTATATTTTTACTTTATAAAATAAATTACATTTTGTGTTATTTATGTATTATAAATTGTAATTTATCGTGTCAATTGGGGATGATGGATTTTTTTATTTCAATTATCTAGCAACTAGGCAAAGGCGCCGTTGGGTTCTGCCACTTAGCATACAATGCCTCGAAAAGGCAAAAAACGGGGACGGAGTGTCTTAACACTAAATTCCCTATGCCTTAAAATTATTAGCTGTAAATATCCACATATTTCTTATTTTTCAGCTAAAGTAGAGACAATGAGAATCTATTGATACAGTGATGACACTGTTAAATGACACTCCACATATACACATGTTATGAGCTGTATTTTTTATATAATACGATAAGTTAATTTTACCAAGTACTCATTATAAACAATTTTAGACAGGATTTCGTTTCGACAAACAAAACCTTTTAAAACTCACGCTGTTTGGATTTCTTGGATGGTTCGAAAAGTTCCAAAATGTGGAAGTTCGAATCCTGCCGATTAAATTTTTATACTTTATAAATAATTCAAATTTCCCATAAAATAATGGTATACCAAACATAAAGGCTATAAAGTGAAAGTTTAACACTGTATATAAAGTAAAGCCCTTAATAATAAGCTTTTCACTAGCTTTCGTTTACAACTGTTTGAACTTAGAACAATTCAGTTAATAATTTTAATTAAAAACGTTATATTCTCACAAATATTTGTTGAAGTTGTGCTAGCACTATCTACAGGTATATGTCGTAGCACTTTTTAAGCTTCTAATAAGCTTTTATAGTATATAACGAAAGATTTAGTTAAGAAAGCTTCTAGAACACGTCGTATTTTCCTTGTTGTAGTTTAGTACGACAAACTTAACGAAGCTTGAGACAATTATCGATGTCTAAAGTTCATTACCTGTGTTTAAATAACAGAATGGGATACGAAAACCTATAAGTGATAAGACCAACTTTCAAAATATTGCTTTAGCTCAACACCAACCTGTCGTCCTTCTGCGAGGAAATTTGAATAAACTATTTTTTTCAGCTTACGGAGTGTCTTAACACTAGGTTCATATGGTTGCTGCAGTTCCCTCTGCCTACCCTGCAATATGCGGGATAAAAGCTTGAGATATATATATATATATATATATATATATATATATATATATATATATATATATATATATATATATATATATATATATATATATATATATATATATATATATATATATATATATATATATATATATATATATATATATATATATATATATATATATATATATATATATATATATATATATATATATATATATATATATATATATATATATATATATATATATATATATATATATATATATATATATATATATATATATATATTATATATATATATAATATATATATATATATATATATATATATATATATATATATATATATATATATATATATATATATATATATATATATATATATATATATATATTGCGTATTATTGATATAGATTATATTATGTAACATAATAATTAAAAAATAAATATATATTGAGTTTCGCAGCTTTAAGTCCATTCGTAAAAGTCTATTTCAATAAAGAATCTTTCATAATTGAATTTCAGTATCATAACCATATTCTTAGTAATACATCCCCTTGCTAATATCTGAATCTACACCTACATTTACAATCAACCCTTGTGCCACTGCGCCACGATGACGTCAATTATCTCATGAATATTAATTAACGGATCATGTTTCTAAACCTAACTGGGAACAAGGGACTTACATGTCAAATTAAAGCTTTCTATACGGAGTATTTTCGACTGCGAGTTATATATTGATTGGTATATATAAATAAATTATTAAGTGATAGATAACGTACGGGAAGATTAAATTATGAATTATTAATTAATTTTAGTATTGTATTATATGGAACTTGGTAATACGTGGCAACTTTCATACAACACGCGACATATATAAAAATATATATATATGTAGATAGCATATATGATAAGGACCGATTCGCGCAGAGGCTTAAGCGTCCGCCTGTAAACGCGTTTGTGGGTTCGATCCTCACTCGGAGAAGATGGATTTTTTTTCTATTTCCATTTTCTTCGCCCTACTAGGCAAAGCGTGGCGTTGAGTTCCGCCACTCAACACGCAATGCCTCGAAAAAGGCAGAAAGCGGGGACAGAGAAAGCAGGGACTAAGCAACGGATTGTTTTAACACTAGGTTCTACGCTGCCTACCCTGCCATGTGCGGGATAAAGCGTGAAGCTAAAAAAAATAAAGATTTGGCATATAATTGAGCATATAGAACATATATAATGTTATTAGTACATTTCTTGTGACTGTAAAGTGTTTTTTAAGGATTCCTCTTTTTCTTGCTAAGTAAGGAACTCATAAAAACGGAGTGTTAAATCACTTAATTTTCTCTATTTACTGTATAAGACAAAATTTAATATAAATTACACTTAAGTCGTTATTTACGGAAATAATTTCAAAGCCTTGTTTGTAGAATTTTAATAGCATATATGATATAGATATGGCATATAACATATATAATTTTATGAGTGCATTGCTATTGACTGTAAAGTGATCTTATAAGCTTAATTTTTCTCTTTTTCTTGCTAAGTAAGGAATTCAAAAAGTAGAATTGTTCTAATTTGACAGAGTGACACTAATGTGAGAAAATTTAATACAATTCACATTCACGTAATTACTTACGGAACTAATTTCAAAGCTTATTAAGCTTTCAATACACTGAAATGAGCTTTGCAAGACCTATGTGGTCTGGACATTCCAGAATATTCTCGTGTAGTCGTATGTTATTGTGTTAGTGCATATCACTTTGAACCTAGATTGCGCCTTGAGTTGTATTATGATTATACACTATAAATATTTATGAGTATAGAATGTTACGTTGGGTAATGTAACGAACAACAATGTAAAAAAAAAATATTTTTTCTACTAATTATATTATATTATTATATATGTAGGTTCACGCTTTATCTCGTTCTTAGCAAAATAAAGACGGGAAACCTTAGTGTTAGGACACTCCGGTCCCCACGTGTTGAGTGGCGGAACTCAACGCCGCTGTTGCCCAGTTGCTGGAGTAAAGAAAATTCAAATTAAAAAGCTCCCTCTTCCCTGAATGAGAATTGAACCTATAAACCGTCGCGTTTACACAGAGAAGCTGCGCCTCTGCACTACAGCGGTCTTCTAATATTTCCCCTATTTTTCATCATTTTCATTTTGAAAGTAGTGATGGGATAAAATTATAAATAAACAATATTAATGTTTATTTCTATAATGTATATTATATTCCATACGAACTAAACACTAAACAAAAAGGCTACTTTAACTGTTAAAGCTAACTCTTATATGCTGCGTAAAAATGGGCAGTGTGAACCTGCACCATCGTTTAGCGTCATACATTTGTCTTACTGGGCTGTAATAGGGTTCTTGTTTTCTTTCATACGTGGTTAAAACTTAATTACATCTGTTTGTTGCAAATGTACACAGCCTTTGAAACAACTTTTAATTAGTCTATTAAAGAAGTTTTTTATTTATAGCTTCACGCTTTGTCCCGCACATGGCAGGGTAGACAGAGGGAACGGCAGGAACCATACGAATCTAGTACTCGTATTAAGACACCCGATGCTTAGTCCCTTTTGTGCTTTCTCCGTCCCCGCTTTCCGCCATTAGAAGAGAGAAGTGTTCAAGTAATTTATGATTTTTGAATTACCTGTAGCATGGTAGGCAGAGAGAATATATTCTTAATTTTATTTGATCTCTCTCCACTTTATTTAATATATCGCATATTATATGGCTGAACTTAACGCCGCTCTAATATTGCTAAAATCAAAGTCAAAGTCTAGTCAAAGGTGAAAACTAGGTTCAAAATAATGCACTAACACAATAAATTACGACTACACGAGAATATTCTAGAATATCCAGACGACATAGTGTTTGTAAAGCTCAGCGTCTTGAAAGCTTTATAAGCTTTGATTATTAATTAATTTAACTGATAACATATTATATATTATTGTTTTTAAATAATAAGCTGAATTTCTTAACGTCAAATCCATTTCAACCGGTTAACTAATATGAATGCCTTAGACCTGAAAAGAATCGGCGTAAGAAACTCTGCGTAACTTTTTTCTTTTTTTTTTCAAATTGGCAATTTAAAATTTTCAATTAGTCTCTAGAATATTTTTCCCTGTAAAGACCATTATGAAACGAATATATTTCATATCATATATACTTTCTTCTGTTTCTTCATTAGTAAATTGTTCTGAAAAGCTCTATAATGAATGACTTCTAGATTTTCTTTTGTAAGACGAGTAAAATTATGAATTTATATGAGAATTTATGTTAATTAAAATGGTTGGTTTGTGGGTTCAATTCCCACTCAGGCAAAATGGATTTTTTTATTTTCATTACCTTCGCTCTGGCAACTAGGCAATGCGCGGCATTAAGTTCCGCATTAAGCTCCTGCGATTCCCCCTGCTTAACCTATGTGCGGGATAAACGTGAGGGTAAAAAAAAATTCCTTTTCTTTACAGTATATGATTATATTCAGTTTTGAAACATATAACTGGCCTTGGAGAAAATAAGCAATATGTTACACTTCTTGACATGCTACGTCTCTACAATGAAAACAACAAACAGACAAGCCAGATGCTTTTGTTACAATTTGTGAAAATAATTGAACCCGGAACCTCCGCCTATAACAGCTTTCAAACCACTATGGCCATATATTTAGTAATATAGTACAAAATCGTCCATGAGCATGCAACTTCATAAATGCAACAACTCTATATTATGTTTCAAGCTGCATCAAAGAGCTCTCATGTTAACATGTTAGCTTTGATCTCGCGAGTACTGTATTTTGCAGCGTTGTAGCGGAAAAAGAGTATACTATATGCAGTAAATGCGCTAAATATTTTTGTAATAAATATATATTATGTTTTAAGTGATATTTTGGAATGATATATATATATATATATATATATATATATATATATATATATATATATATATATATATATATATATATATATATATATATATATATATATATATATATATATATATATATATATATATATATATATATATATATATATATATATATATATATATATATATATGTTTAATTAATAATAATAATAATATATATGTTACTTCGAGATTCGATTTTTACTTAGACTTTGTACTTAAAAATTACTTTGGTCTACACTGTGATGTCAAAAAGCGTTGTGATCCGCTAGTTTAATATGCAATATCTTGAACTCGACATCTTGATTACGAATATTTAGGTTTAAAATATCTAATTTTAGTTAATTAGTGGCAATGTATGTATATATATTAAAAAAAAACATGATTGAAATATTTTAAAATTGAACTCAAAATCGTAACTCTATTGAATGTACTCTAATTTTATGGATCTGGTAAACCTCCGCAAAGTTAAATAAATAAAAATTAATTATTTAACAGCTTTATAATTTGAATAAGCTCTATTTCAAGCTCTTTACGCGATTTTTTAATTTCTTTTTAATACCTTCACGCTTTTATCCCGTACATGGCAGGGTAGGCAGAGGGAACTGCAGGAACCATACGAACCTAGTATTAAGACACTCAGTTGCTTAGTCCCTGCTTTCTCCGTCCAGTCATTTTCATTAACATACTTAAAATTTCATACTTATAATAGGCGTCTTTAAAATGTCATTTGAATTTCTATTTCGAGTTATTTTGTTTTTCAAATATTTTGTTTCCTCGGCACGTACGTACGTAAACATACGTAAAATGTGGGTTTGGACACAAAGCTTTCAAGCCTCAAATATATTCTGTATATAATTAGATGCAGAGAGAGCATAGAGATGAGTCACACTGACTGTTTTTACGTTATTGTATGAGTTTAAACATTCCTAGTGGTGGGAGATTTATAATTTTTTCACTCAACACGTAACACGTTGATGTAATAAAAATGTAAGGGATAAATCATTTTAGATTAAAATCATTTTAGAGTGAACCGTCCACGAAATTCACATCAACCGCATCAAACATCGACATCAAGCATCATTCATTTTGTACTGATGGTTAAAAAGGCAACATTTACCAAAGAAATCACAGTCTTTTAACCTTGGCAGCTTCGAAATAGAAATGAATGAAACGATTGCCTTAATAAAACTTGTATATCATAGTAACATATTATGTTACGTTACATAATATCATCATAATCGTATAAGCGGAAAGGCATTTTCCAAGATTGTTGTCACATTGAATAATATAAGTTAGTCTTAAGGCTACGATCTGTTTACAGACTGGAATAGATATGAGTTAAAATTCTTAGCATTTGGGTTCATTTTACAGGTATCGGGTTCATCTTGACTAGGGGCCTGCAACAATACCCGGGTCTTGGGGCACAAGTATACAAGTGCATGTTTAAGTGGACCTATTGAAATGCGCATTATTGTTTGCCTCTATGGCACTGACCGAGTTTCTCTACATTTAATCAATTGAAATGAAACTTCTGTTCGAATTTATGTATTTATAATCGTATAACTTTTAATTCAGAATTATCATGAAGTCACTGTAGCTCAGCAGAAAAGGGTGTGGTTGTAAGCGCAATTGTTAGTGGTTGATCCCTGTCTGGGGTAATTAATTTATTTTCCAAAATAAAGAAGATAAAGCGCTGCGTTGAGTTTCATAACGCTTCTGTAAATAAAAAGGATGTATAATAGTAACAGCTTTCAAAAGAAAGCTGTTACTATTATACATCCATTTTTCAATATATTTAATACTAAATATTTAAAGTATCACAAAACTTAACTTGAAAAAAAAAATATGTTATAAAGCTTATCAAGACTTTCAGACATTGACGAAGGACACAGTCTGATGTTATCTTATTTCGTAGAACTTTTACAATAATTTATGTACAGAATAAAAAAAGCCAGCTGAGAATATATGGATAGGAAAATATATATATTTATATGTAATTATCACTAAGTCCTCAACTTAGTTTGAGTTTAACAATGCATGAGGTATCCTAAAAAACGTCTGAACCCAGAAAATTTCTGAGATTGTTCTATATCACAATTTAAAAGTTATGAAATGACGTTTGTGTGTTAAAGGATATTAACATATTAATGATTTTATAAATGATAACACACCTTGGGAATGAATTACTCGCTCCAGTCTATATCAAGAGAATCATTGTCATTAATCATTGTTGAATTGTAATATTTTTAGCAAATTAAAAAGAAAAGAAAATAGAGGAACTCCCGCTGAGTTTCTAGCAGCGGATATTCCGAGTTCTGGTAAATTAAATAAATTATTTGACGTTTCAAGTGACGAAGTCTATATCTTCTTAATTTGAATAAAAATATTTAACTTTGAGTGGCGGAACCCAACGACGCACTGGGCAGCATTAGGTGTTCTCCATTATTTATTTCATGACTAATGTTAGGGCTGTAATGTTGCCAGTCTTACCAAACGCGGAACCTGCCGTAGCCAACGCTACGAATGTAGCAACACCACACCATATGAGTATATAGAAGCCAGTGTCAGACATAATTTGTATTATTTTTATACTGAATAAATCAGTAAAATGAAACTCCTATTTTTAAAAACGGTCTTATATAACTAACTAACATTACAAATATGTTAAGCTTTACGTTTTGATTTCAAAGATTTCATCATCTTCCGCTTTTCCAGTTTTTATATAATTATAAGGCGATGCAAAAGAATTAAGGACTAACTAGGAGACTAATAAATCTATATTTCTTAGTCACTAAATATAAATAGTTATAAAAAGACAAAATTTTACAAGAAATAATATATTTAAATATTTAGTATTTGTTTGGTTGATCGCAGTAATCTCAGGAACTATTTGCTGAAATTGAATGATATTTTTGTGAATTAATCGCTGAGCCACACGGCTTGCTTTTAAAGAGATTAAAGTGTTTTCTATCTTAAAGTAGATTAACACTTTAAAAATCATAAAAAATACTTTTACTGTTTCTAAGTACACGTGGTCAGTTCAATCAGTTAGTCGTTCATAATTATGAACTCAGATTCGCTAGCAATGTATACTGTTATATTAATTATCTCTTCAAACCAACAGTTGCATTATGCATGTAACACGCTATACAGCACTCCATGATTTACTGTCTGGGTAACCATAGCGTTGTAGAAAGAGGAGTTCCGATCAGCGCTTGGGACTTGTGACCCAAGTGTAGGCTTAAAGGGGCCCCTTTAAAATGCATTAACGCTCACCTTCACTGTCCGAGCTTCTCCCACTACTTAACCAAATTCGAAACGATTCTACTAATGCTGCCTTCGAAGTACACTCTAGAAATGTACCTATTATTAATAGTTCTAAACAAGCCCATATCTTTTAGCAAAGTATTGTATGTATAAGTATATACATATATACTCAGAATATATGTACATATAAAAAAATATAATTATGGCTTTTGTGAAGAATGTTTCACTGCACACTAACCTAAACTAAAAATATTGTTTCAAATATTTCTTGAAGTGTACTTAAAACTCCCAACCTCTTGCCGTGTCATTCGTAGGAACAGAATAAGTACCTTAAATTGTAAATTTAATTTAATAGTTTCTACTTGAAATAACTCTACATTATTTAGACACATCACGCAAGAACAAATTATAACGCAGCGCTTATTGTAATAAAAATGAAATTAAAAATGTGACATGTAACATTTTAAATATATATAAAAGACCTTGAGAAATCACAAAGAAAGGCTGTATTATTATGGGTTTTTTGATAAAACATTTTTTTCTTCAAAATAATATGAGATTTGTACTGGAACTAGTGCCAGTGGTAGGATTCTTTTAATATCTGGATCAGAAAAACCATAAATTCCTATATTAAAAAGATATTATTTGTTTTCTTTCATAAATTATCTTTATGTACCAAGCTAAAAAGGGAGTATTAAAAGTTACAACAGTCAACACTTCCATTCTATATTTTACCATACGTAACTAAAGCCGTATCTGCAGTTATTCTTATCAGATCTTATCAGGCATTACTTGAACTATCAGAACCAGTACGACTAACTTAACCTAAAAAGCTTTTATAGTTATACATAGAAGATTGTGAAACAAAAATATCGATCGTGTGTGGTTATTTTATAAACTTTAACTCGGCAAAGTATAAAGTTTATTCAGCCGTGAAACTTTGCACAACTTTGAAGAGGTTCATCGTTTAAGTTTGTAACACTCTTTGAAGATATCATACGCCCTAGTTTTATTTTAGAGAGACAAATAAGCTATTTTTTATGCAGAGACATCTTCATGTCCGTCGTCTAGACTAGTTAAAAAAATATTTTAAAATTGAGAACTGCTGTGGAATCGGGGCGCAGTTTATGTAATTGCGTTAGTTTACGTGACGTTGAGTTCCGCCAAGCAACACAAAATGCCTCGCACCGGAGAGTAGGTAACGAAATATCTTAAATCTCTGTCTTTATGCTACGAGTGGGGTAAAACGTGAAGCTAAAAAATACATTCTCTTAATAGAAAATTAGAACCCACAACTATCGCTTCATAGCTGCAGTGCCATTGCAACTAATTCGTTTAAGTTTTTAACACTCTATATGTCTCCAAAAGCTCAAGTTTAATTTAAAGCTTTTTATACAGAAATTATTTTAAAGGCTTTAGCTTGCGAGTAAACTCAAGTGAACTCGTTTAGCATATTCATATATTTATTTGCAGTTCAAAGTTTGTATGTATGCGGTAAAAAGTTTCCAAAGAATAAACTTTATAGTTACTCAGTCATAAGCTAAATTGGAATGGAGGTTAGCGTATCTCTACATATTTGATTTTAAAGCATTCAAAATGTAATAAAAAAAACATAGCTTTATATGACAAATATTGTTTTATACAAGCTATTTTATATAAAACAACATTTGTCATATAAAGCTATGTTTTTAATGTATTAGAATCATATTTGAAGAAGAAATTAGAGACATTTATTTTTACATTTTATTTATAAATCTTAGCAAATCCCATTAAGCCATCATAATATCTTTTGGGGCATGTTAAATTATATCTTTTTATCTATCTATATATGTATCTATATATATTAAACTATTTATCTGTCTTTCTGTTAAATTGGTCTTTAAGATATTATATATCTGTATGTGTGCTTTCTCCGTCCCCGCTTTCCGCCTTTTTCGAGGCATTGCGTGTTGAGTGGCGGAACTCAACGCCACGGTTTACCTAGTTTGCCAGAGCGAAGAAAATAGAAATAGAAAAATCCATCTTCTTCGACTGGGGATCGAACCCAGAAACCGTCGTGTTACAGGCACACGTTGCGCCTCTGCGCCACGACGGTCCACTTTCTTAATATGTATAATTACAATTAATAAACATTTAATAAGCAAATAGATTTTAAAGTTTTCAATAAATGGTTCCTCCTTTATTACATTATTGTAAAAACCAAGTTTCTCAGCTTAACAGACCATTAGTTCACAATTTACTGTCTCGTTTGTCTTCAGTAAGAGACGGTCTGCTGCAACATAAGTAACTTTCTTTAGTTTCATGTTGAATAGTTAGAAAATTCTATTCTATTCTAAAATAAAATTAAACCTTATTTAATTATAAGTAAGTTTAAGTTGTGTTTAAGTTGTGGCTCGATTTTCGATTACGATTACAATGAGATATATTTTCTTAATTCATTATAGTGGTAAAGTGTGACGTTAAGTACCGCCAATCAATAGTTAACGTCGGAAACTTTACATATTTTACTAGTATTCTAATATGTTTTCACAAGTTCCAATTATTTATAAAGAAGAAAAGTTAATTTGGTAAAAATTATTAATAATTATTAGTAAAAAAAAAAAAAAAAAAAAAAAATATTAGTCCTTCGGTTATCGAAATACGATTAAAGAAGCTCAAGTCTGGTTGCGTTCAAATTTAGTTTCGTTCACTAAGTTATAGGATATAATTATAGAATATAAAAATAATTAAAAATAGATATAGATTGTATAATTAATATAAATTAAAAAGATTACATTCATATATTACCCATTCCACCTATTTATATATAATACCTATTTTACCTATTCTAACCATTCTACCTAACCTAACCATCCTACCTACTCTTTTTTTTTTTTTTTTTTTAGCTTCACGCTTTATCCCGCACATGGCAGGGTAGGCAGAGGGAACTGCAGGAACCATAAGAACCTAGTGTTAAGACACTCCGTTACTTAGTCCCTGCTTACTACGTCCCCATTTTCCGCCGTTTTCGAGGCATTGCGTGTTGAGTGGCGGAACTCAACGCCGCGCTTTGCCTTAGATGCCAGAGTGAAGAAAATGGAAATAGAAAAATCCATCTTCTCCGACTGGGGATCGAACCCAGTAACCGTCGCGTTACAGGCAGACGTTGCGCCTCTGCGCCACGACGGCCCTCTCCTACTACTCTACCTATCTACCTATCTTAATTCACATTCATTTCCTACCTACTCTACCTATCTTAATTCACATTCTGCTAAATGCAGCATACAGAACAAAACTTACAAATGAAAATACAAAGTAAATTTATTAAAATAACATTAAAATGGAATATTAGTTTAGTTTGAGGCAATTGACCTAAAATTAGGCTAAAATAATAATTTCATCAGCCGCTACTATTTCTAGATCAATTGGAAATATCTAATTAAAATAATGCAAATAGAACCACCTAACCAAATTTACATATTAGTTTATAAATAATATAGTTAATGTTATATTACTAGGTATTGTTATAGTAGTAATAAATAGTAGTAATATAAGATAGATAAATAGGTAGCCCGACAGACCCGTTCGAACCTAGTGTAAAGTCACTCTGTTCCCCGCTTTCCGCTTTGCAAGGCATTGCGTGTTGAATGCCAGAACTCAACGCCGCATTTAGTTGCTAAAGCGAAGGAAATGGAAATGAAATTCATCTTCGCCGAGTGGTAATCGAACCCATAAACTGTTGCGTTTTAAAGGTAGACATTTCTGCGCCATTATAGCTCTCTACCTACCTTGCCACAAGCGAGATAAATTGTAAAGATAGGAAATTTTCATTTTTTTAATTCCATGGAAGAAATACCCCTAAAACTTATAACTTTAAACTAACCAACTACTTGAAAGTTACTAACGAACAGACCAGATATAGGTTTAGAGTAAATTTATATGCGGTTGAAGTAGGAGCGAGAGGTATAACAGCGTAATCTCTATAGTTTGCTAAAAGATCTCGGCTTGTTTAGAACCATTACTAATATATTAAGTAATTTCTAGAACGTACTTCCAATCTATGTGTCTGTATAGAAATTTTCGTATACATATTCAAAAGCGATATTTCAAGGTATAATTTCAAATATTCAACGGTTGAGGTAAAAGCTGTTACTACAAGTTATTATACCACAATTTCTAATTGTAATTCAATATTAATTTATATTAGTCTGTTAATAATTTAGGACGATCTAATTTTTAATAGATTAAGTGAAGTGAGTTTGAGGACCGCCGTAGGGCAGAGGCGCAGCGTCTGCCTGTAACGCGACGGTTTCTGGGTTCGATCCCCAGTTGAGGATGGATGGATTTTTCTATTTCCATTTTCTTCACTCTGGCAAACTAGGTAAAGCGCGGCGTTGAGTTCCGCCACTGAATATGCAATGCCTCGAAATAGGTGAAAAGCGGGGAAGGACAAAGCAGGGACTAAGCAACGGAGTGTCTTAACACCAGGTTTCCACGGTTCCTGCAGTTTCCTCTGCCTACCCTGCCATGTGCAGGATAACGGAAACTAAAAAAAATAAATAAATAAAGTGAGTTTTAGTGTTTATGTACAGCTAGAAAATATTTATCTATAAAATAGTTTAATTTCCCATAATAAAAACAAAAAAAGTATAAAAAGATTGTCAATACACATTCAGTGTTCTTAAAATAACCGAACTTTTGTTCGATATTGATTCAATGTATAATTTATGAATGTATAATATATTTGCCTTGGAACGAATAATTTAAATTTACTGTTGTAATTTACCTACCCGCCACTTTATTACATAACGAAGATTTAAAAGTGAAAAATATATTTTTTTTTCTCTGTCACTATAATATTTAAAAAAAACGCACATAGCTTAAGGTATTCTTATTTAGCTTCACGCTTTATCCCGTACATGACAGGGTAAGCAGAGGGAACTGCAGGGACCGTGGGAACCTAGTGTTAAGACACACCGTTGCTTAGTTCCTGCTTTTTCTCCGTCCCCACTGGTATTGTTAAATATATTTTTCACAAATCTAAATTACTTCTTAGGAAACAAAGCGAATTTACTCATATGCCAACAAACGTGAGCTACGTCCAAACTCAGTACATCTTCTCAAAGTATAATTTGATTTTAAAAAATGAAACCATTTCCAAGTTATCAACTTATTTTTTTTAACTTGACATTTTGTCCTGCATATAGCAGGGTAGGAAGAGAGAACCACAAGAACTGTGGGAACCTAGTGTTAAGACACTCCGTATCGTTATTTAATAAACAAAAATTAACTATATAAATTAATTATAATATAAAAAAATCTAATGCTGGTGTCATAGAGTATTTAAAAAAACACACATGATTTCTCATTAATCAATTATGTTATGTAAATTGGAATCTGCCGATGTCGATGATTGATTAAAATGCCATTGCATGCTACGATGGAAATGTGATATATTAATTTTTCCAACTAATTATAAATTTCCATTTAAATAAGGGTTTTGACGTGACAACGTCTTAAATTAGGTTGCGGCTCGGAGTCACATATGAAAAAGGTAACGTAACGATGTGTCAACTGTCACCGAACTATGATCGGTCCGCCGCGCGTATCACTTGACACATGTACAATGTTTTAGTAAACAAAATATATTTTCTATAGTTAAAATTTGTGCAATTTATATTATAATTATTAATCATATCAATAAATATTCTACCGAAAAAAAGACGTTGTCACGTAAAATTTTCGCCCGTAAAACCCACTATACAGGCAACCATTTTTTTTTTTAATTCTATAGTTGAATTGGTTTTTTCCGCGTTAGTAAGTAATAATTTTCTCTATTAATTATTGTCACTAAAATATTATTAATAATTGTAATTATAGTTTAGTACCATTTGTGGTTTGAAAGTGAAAAGCTTAATACTTTTTTAAGTTACGGCCGTATAATTTTCTACGAAATAAATTACAATATAAGTTAAATATACTGGCAAATTTAGAACATTTGAATTTTTTTCTTTTTTTACAAGTATGAAGTTTTATAACTCTAAGTTACCGAGAAGTACTCTGTAAGTTTTGTCTTTGGTACAAAATGCAAAAAAATAACTATTAAAGCTCATAATAAGCTCGGCTCAGCTCCAATTCCTGATATCGTGGAACGAATAGTGTGACTCACGTCACGCCTTGTCTTGTCACCAGAACAAAGTATTGAAAATATATCACATTTTTACTTTCTACCCCTAAATAGCAATCAAATTCACAACCATTGTTTTATAAATCAGACTCCTATATATTAAAAGCTAAAATTAGGTCAATCAACGAGTTTTGCAGCTTAAATATAGACGAAGTACTCGATAAATACAAGTGCATTATTAGTGGACTAAAGAACTGCATATCAAGTCTTATTCAAAGGTTATTTGTAGTACCCATTGACTAAAGTTCTTCTTCTTCATCATCTATACAGAACCCAGACGTTGTTTTTATATACAATATATCAATATTACGTTTGTTTAAACTTAACCCTGTTTATTATATATTTTTTTTCAAATTGAATATCCTGACCTATAACAGTTTTAATAGTTCATCCAAGTGCCAAAGTGCGCCAAAATGTTAATAAATTACATCAAGAGTAGTTTTTTATGTGGTCTTATAAATTCAACTTAACTATACATAAATACTAAAACAGACAGTGTTTTATATATATATATATATATATATATATATATATATATATATATATATATATATATATATATATATATATATATATATATATATATATATATATATATATATATATATATATATATATATATATATATATATATATATATATATATTCACATCTTCTTTATCACCCATGAATCATGTTGAGAGAAAAGGATAGTTCGTGTCCTACCGTTTTATGGCCTGTTGTATTGCGAATGAGAGGTTTTTGTTCTTTTTATGAGCTGTTTCTTTACTTTATTAGTTTCACGCTTCAGCCTGCTTGAAATCGTAGTAAGAGATTATAAAATCGTGTTATAATAAAACTTATGCAAAGTATATTTCATTTTGACTCTAGTATACTCTAAATATCATACTTTTTGATAAAGCTATAAAAAATGAGCCGAGTTTCGACGTATAGTGCGACCATAAGCCTGTGAGATATGTTTTTCGTTTCAGAAAAAATTTTGGGAAATTTTCTTGTAGTGGTTACACTTTACGATTTTCAGATTTCTACGTAATTTCGCAGAGGGAACTGCAGGAAACCATAAGAACCTAGTGTTGAGACACTCAGTTCTCTGCTTTCCGCCTTTTCCAAGCATTGAGTGTTGAGTGGCGGAACTCGAACTTGTTTCCAGAGGAAAAAATGAAAATAGAAAAATCCATCTTCCCTGAGTGGAAATCGTACCCGCAAACCGACTCGTTTACAGGTAGACGCAACGCCTCTGCTTCAGGATAGTCCTCAAAAAAAGTTTTACATACATATATAGCCTAATATATAATATAAATTATGGACTCCACTCAATTATATGAAAATGTCGTTCATATTCTAGTCATATAGGAACTATTGGTAAGCTAATCCAGATTTTCAGCTTTCCGTTTCCAATTGGATAGAAATTACATAGACGATATATGCTTGGTAGATGAACCCAAAATCACGTTTGATTTCAATATGTGTAAATATATATAAGTAGAAACATATATATTACTTTCTGAAATTAAATAAAATTATATTACATAATAAATCATTAAGGATACCGTGACGCAGTAGAATTTTATATAAATGTAAACGTGAAGATTACAGGTTCAATCATCACGAAGGGACATTAATACAACTCACTTGTGCTCGACGCTTGTGGGTTCGGTTCCCAATAGGAGAGGATAAATTATTTAATTTCCATTTTGATCGCTAGTTACTTAGGTTAAGCGCAGCATTGAATTACAATACCTGAAAAGGCGGAAAACGGAGTGTCTTAATACTAAGTGTAGACGGTTCGGTTAAAGATATTTTTTTAGCTTTAGCAAGAAAAAACGAAGCCTTAAATTAGTCACTCAACATAAATACTCTATTTCGATTCAATAGCGGAAAACTAAGTGTCTTATCACTCTCTATCACTGTCTACCACTCATCAGTTATCTCTGCCTAAATAATAATTTTCAAAAAAATATATTTTGCGTAGGCTTGCTTATTTATTGGCTTGCCTTGCCTTTAATATTCAAACCATGTCCAGCTATCGATTCCTTTGTTCATTCTATTTTTTTCATAAATCCTTTCCGTTTTATATCACGAAATATGTTCGTTAAGACCTAAGCTCACTTATAGAATTTGACGCAGTAAAAAAAATCTTTTTTTGATACAAAGTGAACGTGTTGTACCTAGTTGTAGATAATTGGTATATAAGCTTTTACAACACCAGTAAATCCTTTGCCATAAAAATTGAAAATGTATTCTTATATTTTTTGAAAAGAAAGCTTAGAAGCTTACATATGTATAATGTATTTAAGTTTAACTTTTAAGCGGAAAGCAGGGACTGTCTTGACACTAGGTTCGTATGGTTCCTGCAGTTCCCTCTGCCTACCCTGCCATATACGGGATAAAGCGTGAAGACATAACTCTCGTGTTATTGTGGATTCGAGTCCTATTGTGCTCAAATTTGTGTACGTTTTAGATAAGACAAAATGACAGTAATTATGGCCTTATATTTTTAACACGATACAACACATACACATTTAATACATTTTGTATATATATATATATATATATATATATATATATATATATATATATATATATATATATATATATATATATATATATATATATATATATATATATATATATATACAAAATGTATTAAATGTGTATGTGTTGTATCGTGTTAAAAATATAAGGCCATAATTACTGTCATTTTGTCTTATCTAAAACGTACACAAATTTGAGCACAATAGGACTCGAATCCACAATAACACGAGAGTTATGTCTTCACGCTTTATCCCGTATATGGCAGGGTAGGCAGAGGGAACTGCAGGAACCATACGAACCTAGTGTCAAGACAGTCCCTGCTTTCCGCTTAAAAGTTAAACTTAAATACATTATACATATGTAAGCTTCTAAGCTTTCTTTTCAAAAAATATAAGAATACATTTTTAATTTTTATGGCAAAGGATTTACTGGTGTTGTAAAAGCTTATATACCAATTATCTACAACTAGGTACAACACGTTCACTTTGTATCAAAAAAAGAATTTTTTTACTGCGTCAAATTCTATAAGTGAGCTTAGGTCTTAATATCAGGTCTTTATATATATATATATATATATATATATATATATATATATATATATATATATATATATATATATATATATATATATATATATATATATATATATATATATATATATATATATATATATATATATATATATATATATATATATATATATATATATATATATATATATATATATATATATATATATATATATATGTATATATATATATGTATATATATATATATATATATATATATATATATATATATATATATATATATATATATATATATATATATATATATATATATATATATATATATATATATATATATATATATATATATAGGCAGAGGGAACTGCAGGAACCATACGAACCTAGTGTCAAGACAGTCCCTGCTTTCCGCTTAAAAGTTAAACTTAAATACATTATACATATGTAAGCTTCTAAGCTTTCTTTTCAAAAAATATAAGAATACATTTTCAATTTTTATGGCAAAGGATTTACTGGTGTTGTAAAAGCTTATATACCAATTATCTACAACTAGGTACAACACGTTCACTTTGTATCAAAAAAAGAATTTTTTTACTGCGTCAAATTCTATAAGTGAGCTTAGGTCTTAATATCAGGTCTTTATATATATATATATATATATATATATATATATATATATATATATATATATATATATATATATATATATATATATATATATATATATATATATATATATATATATATATATATATATATATATATATATATATATATATATATATATATATATATATATATATATATATGTATATATATATATGTATATATATATATATATATATATATATATATATATATATATATATATATATATATATATATATATATATATATATATATATATATATATATATATATATATATATATATATATATATATATATATATTTATATATATATATATATATATATATATATATATATATATATATATATATATATATATATATATATATATATATATATATATATTAGGTGTACAAATAAGTTTCCGCGGTTTGTCAAAAGATGGCCCCACCAGAAGGTTTTGGAGAAATTGTCAGATGTAAAACGTAATATCCCAAGTTTCGTCATCCGGCAACACCATAACCTTAAAGTACTAGTGATTCCGTATCAGCATCACGTAATTTTTTTCGTGCAAAAATGTCAAGTTTTGTGCCCAATAAGCATCATTTGCGGGAACTTTTGATTTACTTCTTTAATTTGAAAAAATCTGCAGCTGAGGCGCATCGATTGCTTCTAGAAGCATATGGTGAAGCTGCTTTAAGTGAGAGAAGTTGTCAGGAATGGTTCCAAAAGTTTAAGAAAGGTGAGTTTTACGTAAAGGACAAACAACGCAGTGGAAGGCCGAAAGTGTACGAAGACATGGAATTAGAAGTACTATTGGAGGAAGATTCGTCCCAAACGCAAAAAGAACTTGCACTTACATTACAAGTGACTCAACAAGCAATTTCACATCGTTTAAAATCGTTAGGAATGATTCAAAAACAAGGAAATTGGGTTCCATATGAACTAAAGCCGAGAGACGTTGAACGCCGATTATGCATGAGTGAAATGCTGCTTGCCAGGAATAAAAAAAAGAGTTTTTTGCATCGTATAGTCACTGGTGACGAAAAATGGATTCACTACGATAATCCAAAGAAGAGAAAGTCATGGGTTAAGCCCGGTGAACCATCAACATCGACAGCTAAGCCGAATATTCATGGAAAAAAACTTATGCTGTGTATTTGGTGGGATCAGCTTGGTGTCGTGTATTATGAATTGCTGAAACCAAGCGAAACCATTACTGGAGCTCTCTACCGAACACAATTGATGAGATTGAGTCGGGCACTTAAGGAAAAACGCGCCCATTACTACTCCAGACACGACAAAATTATTCTTTTACACGATAATGCTCGTCCACATGTTGCGGCGCCGGTAAAAACATACTTGGAAACACTCAACTGGGAAGTTTTACCACACCCGCCGTATTCACCAGACTTAGCCCCTTCCGATTATCACCTGTACCGGTCGATGGCACATGGTCTGTCTGAGCAGCGCTTCACATCGTATGAAGACACCAAAAATTGGGTAGATTTGTGGATAGCGTCAAAAGATGAAGAGTTTTTTCGACGGGGTATCCGAATGTTGCCAGAAAGATGGGGAAAAGTAGTGGCAAATGATGGAAAATACTTTCAATAAAACGTAATGTACTGTTCCTTCACAATAAATTCCTAATTTTTTATAAAAAACCGCGGAAACTTATTTGTACACCTAATATATATATATATATATATATATATATATATATATATATATATATATATATATATATATATATATATATATATATATATATATATATATATATATATATATATATATATATATATATATATATATATATATATATATATATATATATATATATATATATATATATATATATATATATATATATATATATATATATATATATATATATATCATAATATCAAAATTATTTATTACTTAGGTCAATTTATAAAAAAAGATACCGACAATTTATCTATATACAAAATAACATAAGCTTTTTATTGACTGACGACTTCAAAATGATTTCAATTTGAATGAGATAAATCGAGCATCAGAAAATGTTCCACAAGCGCTCTATATTAGTCAGAAATTCAATTTCAACGGATCAATAAAACGATTAGTATTCAGAGCCTCTCAATATGTTCATTCAGTGGTGCTGTGGAATCATAAACTACAAGTGACGTACTCTACAACTGAATACGCCGTTCTGTCTGTCAATTAGCAAAATTTGCATATTTAATATTGCCTTAGGTTTTATTAAAAGGTAATAATCGTAAGAAATATTATAAATGAATTTCACGCTTTATATCGCTCGTCGCAACGTAGGCAGAGTGATCAGCAGAAATCATAGGAGCCTAGTGATAAGACACTCCATTCCCATCTCTCTGCCTTTCGAAGAATAAACAAAACCTTCACGTATCAAAAACTATAAGCCTAGTCTATGAAGTACTTTTATATATAAAATTAAACAAAAAAAAAAGTATTTCTTTTACAAAAGCAAATGAATCTACCTCTAGGGATTCTGTTACTTTGTGGAAAAGTTAACCAAACATTGTATATACAATGCCAATTATATTTTTATACGACATTTCATTTGGTCACAAATCCCAATAGTTTTGTGGAAATTAAATATTTACGTTTCGTTTGAAATTTTTATTGGAAAGTAAATAACCGAGAAAATAATATAGTGAACCCAAAAAAGTAACTCAAATTATTTATTAAGTTAATTAACAAATTAACTTATTTTATACATTTCAATAACCATCAAGTCTCATATAAGGCGGAAATTACGAAAGCTTTAAGCTTAATAACATATGTTCTTACATATTTATTACTTTTAGAAGTAAAATCTTGATCTATATGTTTTAAAGTTACATTTCAAGCCATTATAGAGCAGTTAGGATCCTCTTATTGGGAGAGTGGTACTAATTGTAAATCCCCATAAAACAAGACCTCATAAAGTGTACGCCTTTTTTATCTTTTAATAGTTAGAAGGTAGAAAAAAGGAGAAAGGTAGAAAAAAAGAGAAGGTAGAATAGTGACTTAGCACTAAATAATTAGTTAAATATAAATTATTATTACATAATACTAACTCAATCTAATCAAACTTTTTACATACAATAAAATATTATCGGGTCAATTTTTCCATCGACCTCTATGTCATACCCTTGTTAGAAGAAGTTTGTGAAGAGATTTAAGTTAGGTATTTGTACAGTTAATGTAAGTTACATATAGTTCGACTTTTGTTTTCCTAATTCAATATACCTATATGTATGAAGAAATTGCAGTAATTAAGTTTTTTATACGCTTCGTACCGTGGTAGCTCAGTGGTGCGATTGATTGTAAACGCGACGCTAGTGCTTTCAATGCCTACTTTATATTTTTTTATCTCTCTCGCTAACAAGGCAAAACGCGATTTTTTTATTTTGATTTCCGTCTCTGAACATTTGACAAGCGTCTATATATAATACCGGACGTAAACGAATCGTTTAAACATTGAATTTTACTTGCCTACACTACCCTAGCCTTATTGATAAAGAGAGACAAAAAAAAATTAAGTACAGTATTTTTTTAGCCTCACGCTTCATTCTGCATATAGCAGGGTAGGTAGAGGGAACCGCAGGTATCTTGGAAACCTAGTGTTAAGAATTTTTCATGATTCTTGCACAATTTTTATAATTTTTTAATCAGATTAATCAGGTAGGACCCAACACAGATGAAATTCTAAACAATTTTTAATACTAAAATTAAAATTAAATTAGGAAAATTAAATAATTAATTTTATTTATAAAAACTTTACGAATCTAAAAATAAGCCCAAAAAAAAATCATTATGTAAACCAGCTCTTTTAAACTTAAAACTTACCTTGCAAAATGATCATTTAAAAAAAAACAAGTAAGACGACTTTAGCTGCACACGGTATCTATAAGTCTACTAGAAAGTGTTTGTTCAGCGCAGGCGGCTCGTGCAAACTTAGTTACAGAGAGGATACAAATGTTTACACTTGAATATATTACGTTTACAGTACGCTTTATACGTACAAAAAGCTCTATTCGTACAAAAAAGCACATTTAGCACACTTTGTTCTATACAAAGTACGCGTAGAAGAATGAGCTTACAAAGCTCATTCGTCTGTAAGCTTTTGCTTTTGCTTTTATGAGATTGGAGCCCATAGCTAGTTAGCAATTTACAAAATTATATCATTCACAGAACCACTTGTTACAAAAACGCAAGTAAGGAGTTTGCAACAATTTAGAAGAAAAACATAAATTTAAATATAACCTTGACTACTTTCGTATGTAAATGAGCCTGCTTTTGGGATCTCATCGACTCGTTTGTGCCCTAAAGGCTCACTTAATTTGACTGATTGTTATTCGTGACTCAAATATTTATATATTCCAATATATTTATGTAAGTTGCTATATCATGTTTCAATTGTCGTAGGACTACGATTAATTTTGCAAACAACACTATATACTCTAAGAACCTAAGACACTTCGTCTCCCGCAATCCACCTTTCGAGGTATTGCATGTTAAGTGGCGGAACTTAAAAAATTCACAACGATTGGGATACTATTTAAGAAACTATTGTATTTACAGGAATGTACTATTATATTTAATTAATGATGAATGATCTATTTTTTACTTTAAAGATAACTTACTTAAGGAAAATTTAAAAAAATGAATGAAAGAAGCTTTAAGCTTACAATAACATTATCCCAGACAGATCGATAGCATATTTTTGTATCAAGCCTCAATAATACGTAGCTGGCGACCTGAATACAATACTGGTATCGTCTACTGAAATTAATAATTCAATACAAGGCTGTTTAATATTTTATTTATACATACATATGATAGAGAAAGAAAGAAGTAAATATGCCGATAAATTTCTAAACTTTATATTGCGACGTCTTCGAGAGCTTTTCCTTATAAATGTCTTTCAAAATTTGAATTGAATGTAAATTGAATTAGGTCAGTTCAATTGGATGACATTATGTGTTCAATTATGTTTTTATTTCTTTGTATAATAGGTCATTATATGAATATATAATAAAAATTGAAATTGTATCCAAAATATTTTTTTTGTAGCTTGACGCTTTAACCCTGTGGCTAGGCAGTAGGAGCCACAGGTACCATAGGAACATAGTGTTTAGACACTTCAACCCCGATTTCAGAATTTTTTTGAAGCATTGCGTGCTGAGTGCCGGAACTCAATGTCGCACTTGTCTTGACGCCAGAGCAAACATAACAGAAATGAAAACGTTCATTTTCTCCGATTGGGAATCGAACCCACGAACCATCACGTTTTAGGCACAGCGCCTCTGTACCACGATGGATTTAATTTTTAAATATAATATATATTGAACACGTTTTCAACACTTTGATAAAGAAATTAGCAAGGTCGATCAGAGATCGATGTAACCTGGCTTAAAAGCTTCAGTCTTATCCCCTAATTAATATAAATATTAAGATTTTATTCAATGAAAACATACTCTCGTAATTTTTTGATATTAAATTCAATATATTTATCACATACTCAACTAACGAGAAATTCCCAAATTTTTCTGTCCAACCAGATTTAATGGGACCCATGGAAATTTTCCTTAAAATACAAATACACGTGTAACCAATTTCATCTTCCCTTTCTCAGCATCCCAAATCTCTAGATTTTATAATAAATATCAATAAATGAATTCATAAATAAATTTAACTGCCTAACTTCAAACAGAAATGTTTTGATGTTGAATAACATTATTTCATAGCCCTCAGGAATAGAGGGCGGGGTAAGGGACGCGTAACAATGTAAGTTTTGCCACTTAAGTCGTGAGGAAAGTATGGTATTTTAACAGAAGACCAAAGGTTTGTTTTGTTCTTTTTAAGTTCTATTTAGCTTAAAATTGCAATATAGTTAGTAACAGGTGTTGGGTAATGATGGATGATTGAATTAGATTTAAATACTCTTGCGACGGTTTGTGGGTTTGAAGCTATGCGTATATTTTCAAATACTTTTGACGTTTCATATGTAATATTTATTAATTTATTAACGCTTTAACTCTACCAGGATATCTAAATCCTGCTAAAGAATCAAGAAAGTCAGAGACCTGGCTGGTCTTGAACACCTTTTTAACCTCGTATATACAGTACAGAACACTTGTATTAGTTTCGTTTACAGTCTTAAATCTCTTACAAGCCTATTGAGGGCTTCAGCAGGGCTTTTTAGCAAGGGGCAAGCTTTTTTACGTGACCTCCAGTCTCATCGACAGCGTTCTTGAAAGTCAACCGAGCGTCCTATAGCTTTCTAACAACTAATTCTTGAAACATATATCTCTTTCATCGTTCTTTTGTAATTTTTATTAAAATTCAATTAGATTTTTTTTGTAAAATAAAAGATTTAGAGATATAAAAGATTAAAAGATATTTATTCTCCTGAAAAAAAGAAAAAATACTTCTGTTTTCCTTGAAGAAAATTTTATTTAAATAAAATTTCAAATTTATATTGAGTAAAATTTATACGGTTTTATTAAGTCGACAAAAAATTCGAAACTATACGAAATACGATAAAAATCTGCCATTTCATACTAAAAGCTTTATTAAAACTTTTTTAATAAAAGGCTAGATAGATTTTATAGACGAGGAAACTTTAGAGAGCGCCGATGTGAATGAATATCAAAATTTTAATACGTAACTTTCATGAGAGTATTTTTAGTTTATGTTGTATTTTTTTTATTTCTTCACGTTTTATCCTGCACATGACAGAGTAGGCAGAGGGAACTGCTGGGACCATAGGAACCTAGTGTTAAGACACTCCGTTGGGGGAGGCAGGGACCAAGTCCCTGCTTTTCGCCTTTATCATGGCAATGTGTGGCGGAATAAATGCCGCTTTGCCTAGTTTCCAGAGCGAAGAAAATAGAAATACAAAAATCCATCTTCTCTACGCTGCCTCTGCGCCACGACGGTCCTTTTTATTTAATTGTTGTAATATTATTGTCCTAATTTATCTATTTTAATTGTTATTATTTATTGTTATTTTAACATGCTTTACTACGTTTTCATATTCAAAGTTCGTTCTCTATAGTTCATCGTTTTCCACTCGAATACTTTGAGAGTTAGCAGGTGAAAAGAGTTTTATTTGTTTCGGCGTTCAGCTGGTTAGTACCAACTGAACGGTAGAATGTGAGCTTATTTCGTAGACGTTGGACGTGGGCATAGAACGTGGGCGTGGGACGTAGGCGTGGAACGTGGGTGTGGGAAATAGGCGTGAGACGTAGGGATCGTGGATGTGGGCATGGGACGTAAAGGACGAGAAGGCAAAGAGAGATCTTATCATGTTGCAGGGTCATAGATCTGAAGTTGTGCCTTATACATTTATACCGTGACCATAACTTATACCGTGACTACATTAACTTGCTCTTAGCTTATGAACAATTTCATTTAATGTCAAATTTTTAATTAATCTTGTTTTTGCTTGAGGAAGTAAGTTAAGTTTATATAATTCTAGATAATATATATCATGTTTATTTAAAACCTTTTTTGGTCCAAATTTAAAAATAAACAAATGAAATGTTTATATTTAAAATATACTTAAAATGCAGCGGTATTTAAACCCGCACCTATTGCAAACCGTACAAGCGCTCTGACGACTAAGCCATGCTTTTTTATCACGTCGCATCGAAGCTGAGTGGTGCAAGTTCAAATCCCGCTGCGTTCAAATTTTTATGTTTTCTATGAGCATTTGTCTATACTCAGTGTGAATTAACACCTTCAAATTAAAATCATAAAGGTCGAAGATAGAAGGCTGGCGCGTAGTGACTCCTTCCAGCCCTACCTAGAGCTGCAAAGTCCATCAGCCACCAGCACAGTGCGTCCCCACTAATGTGAAAAGTGGTGACGCTTCAAGCAGGGGATTACAAGAATATTCTTGTTAGTAGCATATGCGCCGGTATTATCAGCTTCATTGAGCGAGCTTGGGGGATTTTGGGAGAGTGTCAGGGATGTTTTAGGCAGTGTAAGAGGAAATGAAAAATTAATACTATGTGAAGACTTGAATGGATGGGTCGCAACCGCGCGAAGTGGTAACGAAGGTGTGTTAGGTCAATATGGTGACAGAAGAGTGAATAAGGTTGGAAAGCTTATTCCAAAATAACTTTGTAAGGAAAATTTATTTATGGCAAACACGATGTTTGATCACAAACAAATTCACATGTATACGTGCGTACGTACGAATAGTATGATCGACTTATTCCTAGTGGATAAGCGGATTCTAATACAAGTGGTGGACACACGTGTGTTTAGGGGTGCGGATTTGTGAATGGACCACTATTTAGTAATTGCTAGATTTAGCGGTTTATTCGTAGCATGGCGTAACCGCACGAGGTGTTCCTGGTTGGAATAGAATGATCGCATAAGAAGCTGGAAGCTTCAAGACCAGAGAGGAATATAAGAGTTTCCATAAAGAATTTCCAAAAAGCTAGACAGTTGTGAAATAGGAAATGAAAGTGTTGAAGTATGCTGGAAGAACTTTAGGAGCTACATGGTGGAAGCTGCGACAGAGGTATGTGGAACAACGAAAAGAGGCTTTAGCAAAATCGTGACAAATAGTGGGATGATGAAGTGAATGATATAGCAGAAAGAAAGAAGAAGGCAATGTAGGATTATTTATTCTTTAGACGCCATAAGCCTCGAATAAGAATAAAAGTATGAGAGAGATTAAAAAGAAAGAGTGGGAGCAGATGGAATTACTGCCGAGATGATCAAATATGGTGGACCTCGATCTTGGACTTGTTCTGGTTTCTGTGCAATCGGGGAAATCGGGGAAGATACCAGATGATTGCCAAAGTGCAGTTATCGGGCCTTTGTATAAAAATAAAAGTTCACAGATAGACTGTGCAAGCTATAGGGCTATCAATTTGATTAGCTTAGGTGGTAAAGTATATGCAAAAATTTTAACGAGAAGAATGCAAGAAAGATCTGAAAGGTTATTGTGGAAGACTCAAGGAGCTTTTAGACCAGGAAGAGGATGCGTGGATTAGATCTTTTCCATCCGTATCACAGACAACTTTTTGGCTGTAAACTAAAAGGTTTTCTGTGCTTTTGTGGACTTGGAGAAAGCGTTTGACAGGGTTGTAAGAAAGAAAATGTGGGATGAAAGGACAAATTTTTGCGAATAGAAAATTATTAGAACACGTAAATGAAGTAGTATACTTGGGAAGTATGTCAAGTAGAAATGGTAGATACGAAATGGATGTGCCGGTAACGAAATGAACGGTGCCTTAGCTGCGTTGTTGAAATGGCAGAGCGTCAGGGTCGCTGCACGTTTAGGCGTACACAATGCAGTTCTGCTTCCGACGCTGTTATATGACAGTGAAACGTGGGTATTACAGAAGAAGATGGAGATGCGATCTTTTCGTAGGATATGTGAAATCAGCTGAGCTGATCGAGTCCGCAACGAAGAGGTACACAGGATGGTAGGTACCGGCGAGGATGTCACAGTAACAATGAAGAAGAACGTGCTCAAATGGTTTGGACACGTCGAAAGAATGAGTGACGAAAGAGTGTTAAAAAAGATATACGGCGCAAAAGTCAATCGTAACAGAGGTAAGGGGAGACCTCGCTTGACTTTCGACAACACAGTATCAAAGATATCGAGACTTTCGAAAACACAGTATCGGAGGAAGGTCACGTAAAAAGCATGAGGACTCCCCGGAGAGCCTGCATGAAGAGGTTAATGACAGTGGACGAGGCGAAAGAGGTATGCAGGGACCGAAGCGTTTGGCACTCCATTCTCTCTGACTACCCCCCTAGGGATGGAGCGTGAAGCTATGTATGTATGTATGTGTGTAAATTCATAAAAAAATGTTTTTTTTTTTTCAGATATATTTATAACGGTTTCCTTTTTATGGCTAAGTTATAAAATCCCCGAAACACAAATAGTATAATACTATTTGTATTGACAGTATATGAATTCACACTCATCAAATGCAATCACGTGCTACTGCGCCACTAAGTCACAATATTAATTTACTTAAAAGAAAATATGTTGAGTAAATTCAATACAGTTGACCTATTTCAGCCGTCGGTGTACTTTAAACGCGTGCCCAAAGGGCCTGACCCGCACTTGTCGTAAAGTCACTGTATTAGATTACAAGGGTGTCGGTTGATAGATATTTAAAAGAGAAATGCGTTTTGAATTGTAATAATTGTTAAAATGTAAAGCTTATTTGTTTTACTTGAACAATAAATAATAGAAATATTAAAAAAGCTCTTAGATATTCATTATTTGTGGATACTGATATTTTACCAAGAAAAAATTAATTATTTTTATGTTGTTCGTAGCTGGTAACAAAATAAAGGCGAAAGTGTAGATGTGTACGTTAACGCTAGGTTTCTTCTGCCTACCCTGCTATATGCAGGGTAAATGTTAGCTAAAGTTAAGGAATGATCCAAATAGATATTAGTGTAGACTATTTTATAGATCAGGATATACCAACTGTGAAAACTGTACACATACATATATATATACTAAATATTTTAAAATCTATACTAAATAAGGTATATATATATATATATATATATATATATATATATATATATATATATATATATATATATATATATATATATATATATATATATATATATATATATATATATATATACCTTATTTAGTATAGATTTTAAAATATTTAGTATATATATGTATGTGTACAGTTTTCACAGTTGGTATATCCTGATCTATAAAATAGTCTACACTAATATCTATTTGGATCATTCCTTAACTTTAGCTAACATTTACCCTGCATATAGCAGGGTAGGCAGAAGAAACCTAGCGTTAACGTACACATCTACACTTTCGCCTTTATTTTGTTACCAGCTACGAACAACATAAAAATAATTAATTTTTTCTTGGTAAAATATCAGTATCCACAAATAATGAATATCTAAGAGCTTTTTTAATATTTCTATTATTTATTGTTCAAGTAAAACAAAATAAGCTTTACATTTTAACAATTATTACAATTCAAAACGCATTTCTCTTTTAAATATATATATATATATATATATATATATATATATATATATATATATATATATATATATATATATATATATATATATATATATATATATATATATATATATATATATATATATATATATATATATATATATATATATATATATATATATATATATATATATATATATAAGTCAATTATAAATCAATAAGTAATGATAATCAATATGCAACAGAACTATTACATAAAAAAAGTTTTCTATTTTTCAACATAGTCTCCTAACAAGTTAATACATTTAGTGTATCTTTTTTCTAAGCCCATGATTCCCTTAGAAAAAAAATTCTTTGTCTCGACCCTCCCAAAATGACTCTACTGCGGCTATCACTTCACTATCGTCCTCAAATTTGTTGCCCCGGAGATGTTCTTTGAGCCGAGGAAAGAGGTAGAAGTCACTGGGAGCTAGATCTGGCGAATAGGGAGGGTGTTCGAGCAGTTCGAACCCCATTTCTTCAATGGCAGCCATCGCAACTGCGGCTTTGTGAGCCGGGGCGTTGTCTTGGTGAAACATCACTCTAGCACGCAGTTTACCGCGTCTTTTTGACTTAATAACCCCTCGCAAACATTCTTGGCACCCAACGCGCAGAGACCTTTTTCATTTCGTTGACAACGACTTTTTTGAACGCTGACATAGGAGATCCCCGTGACCTCAGTTACATGCCTTACGGTCACCCTTCGATCGGCCAACACTATATCTTCCACTTTTTTTACGTTTTCTCCAGCAAGGGACGTGGAAGGGCGTCCTTGGCGATGTTCATTTTCAGTGGAGGTTCTGCCCAGCTTAAATTCCTTTGCCCAGCGTGCGACTGTGGAATATGGAGGAGAAGACTCCCCTAATGTTTCCTCTAAGTCGCTGTGTATGTCTTTGTTAGACATTTTTTTCAGGCAGAGGTACTTGATGACAGCTCTTATTTCATTTTTCTCCATTTTGATGTTTTCTCTTCGACAGTTCGTATTCAAATGTATGTATCTTCCGGTAATGGTGTCCTATTTATACAATTTTTTAAAGCTAAACTAGTGGATAAATAAGCAAGCAGAAAAAAATAATTTGGGGTTTTGTGCGTTCTAGAAATACTCGATTATTATTACTTATTGATCACCCCTCGTATATATATACCTCTCTCTACTCCCAACTGAAATTTTACGAATTCAAAAATATTTTTTCCATATTTTGGCAGAAAAAATAAGTATTATACATTCAGAATGCCCGCCTCATAAATTAGGGTGAACGATGTAATTAATTTCAAGTGTTGATCTATAGAGCTCTTTGTCACGATTTTACCTTGAAAATGTTTCTTGAAGGAACAGAGTTTTGTAGTTGAAACGATGTTCGTAAAATTTTCGTGCAAAGAAATATTTAATTTGAACAATCCCAATATGATAATCAATCTATCCATCAATGTCTTAAATTTGAAAAAAGAGGTTGTTTTAATTTATTTTACATTTTACATAGGTATGTTTTAAGACCAACATAACGCAACGGCACAAGGTTTGACTAAAACATATATATTTTTTTTAATTTGACTTAATTTTTTTAACTGAATGATTTTTCTTTTCTCGCTCTTATATTAAGGGAAAACAAAAATTATAGAATAACAAACTTATAACCTAAAATTTAATATTTTTAAAAACAATAAGTAATTACATAATTCAATAGTTTATGTACGAGTGTGTACCTAAAAAAGTAATATCGAAAAGAATTGACTAAGTAAAATATTTATGAAGTTGTGAATATTTTTATGAAACGAAGCTCGCCACCCGCCCCCGGTATTTGTATTTGTTGTAGGAACATAATGTTAATATTCAGGCCGCTTTGTTCGTACGGTGCGATGTATTCCAAACGCTTCCAAACTTTTAATATGAAATTTGCTGAAAAATATAAGGAATAATGGGAGGATATTAACATGTCGCTTCACGCTTTATCCCGCACATGGCAGGGTAGGCAGAGGGAACTGCAGGAACTATTAGAACCTAGTGTTAAGACACTCCGTTACTTAGTCCCTGCTTACTCCGTCCCCACTTTCCGCCGTTTTCGAGGCATTGCGTGTTGAGTGGCGGAACTCAACGCCGCACTTTGCCTTAGTTGCCAGAGCGAAGAAAATGGAAATAGAAAAATCCATCTTCCCCGACTGGGGATCGAACCCAGAAACCGTCGCGTTAGCCGCGTTACAGGCAGACGTTGCGCCACTGCGCCACGACGGTAGTAGTTTTTAATCTTTATTGCTAACTCATATATAGGCAAAGAAATCGTAGAGGACCATCGTATCGCAAAAGCGCAAAACATATGCCTGTAAACGTGACCGTTTGTGGGTTCGATTTCCATCCGGGGAAAAAGAAAAAAAAATGTGTGAAGAAATCCAATTTTTTATTTTATTTTTCCATCGTTATTGCATCTAGAACTATTTTGGGCTAAGTAGCAACACGCAATAAAGGCTGCTCCTGCTGCGGGACAAAGCGTGAAGTTACACTACGTGCTTAAGGCATTAAATGGCTTAGATATTAAATGATCCACTTTCAAAATTAATTCGAAACATTATGTATCGATTGCATATAAGTTTATACGTAGCTTATTGGAAAGATTTATTATCTAATGAACGTTTCAATATATATACATAAATACTTAGTACTTAGTTCGTTTAGAAACATCTCACAATAATATACCGCATACAAACCTAATATATTCAGGACACGCCCTGATGCTCCCACGATTTCTGTGGAAGAGAATATTTTTGTCGTGTTTTGCGAATTTATTGGATCGCCCACACTGAATAATAGATAAATACGTTATTACATAAAATAAATAAATTCTGCAAGCAAACAAAAAACAGACATGTGAAAAGAACATTAAGTATGATGAATTAATATACATTAAAAACTGTTAGCTTTAGAGATATTAAGCTCGTTAAAAAATAACAAAAGATAAAAATAGCTTTTATCCTATTAAGCAATGAGGGCCGTCGCGGCGTAGATGCGTAGCATCTGCCTGTAAACGCGACGGTTTGTGGGTTCAATTCCCATGACAGGAAGATGGATTTTTCATTTCCATTTTATCTGCTCTGGTAACTAGAGAAAGTACAGCGTTTCTCGAAACGGTAGAAAGCAGGGAACGGAGTGTCTTAACACTAGATTCCCATAATTCCCATGGTTCCTGCAGCTCCCTCTGCTTACCCTTATATAAGCGGAATAAAGCATGAAGAGAGATTTTTTTATATCTTCACGCTTTATTCTGAACATAGCAGGGTAGGCAGAGGGAACTGCAGGAACCATTTAAACGTAGTATTAAGATACTCCGTTGCTTAGTCCTTACTTTTTCTGTCCTTGCTTTCCGCCTTTTTCGAAACATTGTTTGTTTAGTGGCGGAACTCAACGCCGCGCTTTGTCTTATTTCCAGATTCGTCTTCCCTTCATGGGAATCGAACCTAAAAACTGTGAAATTTACAGGCAGACGTTACTTCCTCGTGAAGAGTCAACGGTATCAAATTATTAAAATATCTTTTTAATTAACTACTATCCACGAACAAGGAAGCCGCGTGTTAATGGAAAATATAAATTAAGTTAGTAATAGGCTAGATAAGGTAAATACTAAGGAGTTGCTTTCATTTAATTTACTTAAAAGGTTACTTTTAGTTTATTTTTTAATTACTATTAATAATTATCATGTATTCATATCTAATAATTATCATGGCAGGGTAGGCAGAGGGAACCACAGGAGCCGCGGGAACTTAGAGAATTCGGCGGAATTAAACGCCGCGCTTGCCTAGTTGCCAGAGCGAAGTAAATGGAAATGAAATAACGTATGTTTCTCGAGCGAGAATCGAACTTACAAACCATCGCGTTTACAGGCAGATGCTACGCCTCTAGGCCACGACGGTTTTTATTTATTTTATATTATAAGTGATCGAGACAGCATTATAGATTTCGTTCAAAAGTAAATTAACGGTTATGTACGAGTGTGTTGTAAAACACTAGCAACAGAGAGAGAGAGAGAGAGAGAGAGAGAGAGAGAGATACGTTATGTGAATATTTTTTTCAAGTATATTGATATTGAAATATTGA
Organism: Dione vanillae; assembly: GCA_037178615.1. Lineage (NCBI taxonomy): Eukaryota > Metazoa > Arthropoda > Insecta > Lepidoptera > Nymphalidae > Dione > Dione vanillae. The sequence goes on from JAZFAU010000223.1 coordinate 916,245, forward strand.
TTTTGTTTTCAAAAGATTAAAGCTTTTGGTAATTAGTCCCTAAATTGCTGTGTAAAAATGACTAAGTAGAACATTTTCTTTTCCAGATACGCTGTTGAGTCCTGTCCAAAACATATCAGGTATGATAAACATGTTATAATTTAAAATAAAATTTCAAAAAATATCAGTATTAAAAGAAAAAAATAATTATACTTATAGAAACACATTGAGAAAATTTAAATAGGCAGAGGGATCAGGCAATGTTAAGACACTCCGTTATCCGTATTATCAAGACATATCGTTTTTCAGTTAAGTAAAATAAAAAAATGTTAACTTTTCATATATTTCTCTTATATGTACTGAACCCTCATTCAACGCTCTCACCACTGACGCGTTCTGCATTTGCCTGCGTCAAAATTTATATGGTTATATACAATTTATTTTGTTGTAAGCATCTCTGCGCAAGAGCCTGCGCCGGTTTTAAATCCCGATGCATTAACATTCTTATATGTTTTCTTTAAATATTTTTATATCCTCAGTGTGGATTAAAACTGAAAATCAATTAAATAACTATACAATCTCTCCAACTGAACCCCAGTAGCGTCAAATTAAGCCAAATGTCTATGAACAAAACAACTTGTTAACCCCAAAGCTTTAGTCTTGAGTAATATAATAATAAAAATTTTACACCACAGCAAAATTGTGTATATTTTAATTAAAACTTTGATACTGTACAGTTCACACTTACCCATACAGCTTCTGATTTCGAATTGCTTAATTAGAACTTTGTGTTACTTGATATCTTACTTTAGAACTCGTTTTATAATTATTAATTACAACAGTCATTTTGGTATTTAAAATCTGTCTGTTAATTAATTTAGAAAAATATAACAAATATATATTTATTAGATACGAGGATCATCGTGGCGCAGAGGCGTAGCGTCTGCCTGTAAACACGACGTTTTGTGGGTTCGATTCCCACTCGGGGAAGATGAATTTTTCTATTTCCATTTTCTCTGGAAACTAAGCAAAGTGTTCCGCCACTCAATATGCAATGCCTCGAAAAAGGTGGAACGCGGGGACGGAAAAAGCAGGAACTAAACAACGGAGTGTCTTAACACTAGGTTCATGTGGTTCCTGCAATTCCCTCTGCCTACCCTGCAATATACGGGATAAAGCGTGAAGCTAAAAAAAATAGACTCACTAAAAGTTTTACTAAGTTAGAAGTGAAAAATCTTGTGTTAAGTCCTAAGGTTCAATGTGCAAGTAATGATAAAATACGTAACTATGCGTAACCAGAATGGAAAAATTGAAAACAAAAAGAAGAAAAAATCAAATTTCCTTAAAAAAAAGTTCAAACCTGCAACCATCACTTTTAACACACGCTTTTCGGCGGGCAATGGTTTAGGTACATACAAATTAAATATTATATTATATTTTGTAATATTTTAAAAAAATACTCATAAAAAGACCTCTCTAAGTAAATTGCTTTTAATTTTGACGACCGCCAGCGTTCACAACAGTTTCCTAATTTAGGAAAGTGGTGTAAACAAGTTAACGTCGATGAAGTAGTGAATATTTTATGAAGAGCTTTTATAAAAGCTTCTTACAAAAGACATAGATTTTATCGAAAGAACTTAATAAGCTTCAAATGGTATGATTGGCAGGGATAACCCAGTATTGAGACACTCCTTTTTCCGCTTTCGTGTGAGTATTAACTCAGAAGTTAATATTTTAATTGGATGAATATATTAATTAATATATAATTCGTGGATCGAACAAACGACACTGTCTTTTCTTAGTAAAATGGCCTAAATGTTGATCTAATATATAAGCTATATTACTTTAGAAAAGCTCTTATTTATAATGTTAGAAAGATAAGTAAAATATATATAAGTGGAAATAATCGTTACATTTTTTTTACTATAAATTACTAATTAAAAAGAAATCTTTATACTTGTATCAATGCTTTCGGTCTATTGTTGTTTGACAAATTCATTAGAAACTGCGCTTCTTAGATACGATACGAACTGTCCAATCATTCTAGACAATTAGGTCATAAGCTCTTATGGAGCTTTGTCGAAAATTCTTTTGTTAAAATTTAATTTTCATTGTCAACTTTTCTATTAATTACTTATTAAAATTAATTTCATATTAAGTCTATTATTCCTAATTAACTGCTGGAAAGAGATCTGGAGCTTTTTGTGTGACCTTTCATCGATCTCTTTATCTTCTTAGTATATTTTTCTTCTACAAGGTTAACCCAAGTTCTTTTCAACCCCTCTTACCACTATCTCCTGTTAAATATTATAACTTTGTGTAAAGCATTAAACAAATGCTAATATTAAATGATAAATTCGAACCCGCACCCCTCTTTCAAAGATCGTAGTACATTATGCAAGCTCTAAACTCGTCACAATTTTACGATCTCACTTTATACTGTGTTAGGCGTCAGGCAATAAAATATGTTATAGAGGCCGTATACATTAAATTAGCGTTTATAGTGCTTGTATGTTTTTTTTTTGTTTTGAGGTTTATTTTTTGCCAGTCTATATACATATTATATGAGACATATTTTCTGGTCTAGTTGAGAGGTAAATTAAGAGAAGGCGCAGCGTCTACCTGAAGATATGATGGTTTGTGGGGGTTCGATTCCGGCTATAGGAAAATAAATTATTCTATTACCATTTTCTTCGCTGTCGTTACTAGGCATAGCACGGCGTTGAGGTCTGCCACTCAAAGTAAAATATCTCAAAAGTTGAAAAGTACAGAACGGAATATTTTAACACTAAGTTCCCACTGTCCCTGTGGTTCCCTCTGCCTACTGAAACGTGACGGAAAATTCTAGATGTTTTATAAGAAAACATTATGTTTGATTTATATATCAGAAACAATTATAGCTCACTTTAGATTCGATTTTAGTGAAGAAAAGATTATATAACTTTCACCACAGTATAAACTATACCAATATTAGCTTCAGATTATAGCTTCATTTTATATTATTTACTAATGTAAGTATATATATATATATATATATATATATATATATATATATATATATATATATATATATATATATATATAATTTCGATTATGATCCCATATAATTTCACCTAACTGCCCTAGCAAAGGTATACAAGTAATAAAGTCATGAATCTCAAACAAAGGCCCGCCTCAGCCAACAAGGCCGAGCACGAATACGGTAACAGTACAATCAAGAGAACAATGGATGTAATTGAGATAAATATATTACTGAGTTTGATTTTGATTTAACAAGCTGTTTACTTCTGCCTTCCTTATACATCAAATAATAATGATTTTTTAAATATAACAATATGTAGGTATATAGATTTTGAATTATTCTGTATATATGTATATCCTCTAAGTCCTATGTTGAACTGAATCGAATAAAATTTTATGTTTTTCATATTATTTTATAATTTAAAGAGCCACCTCAGGACACTCGTGACTAAAGACTACTGTAAAGTGTATGACATCGCACATCTGGAAAGTGTTTGTTGGCAAAGCGCGGCTTTGAGTTTCTCCATTCTTTACGCAATGTCTCGAAAGATGGAAAGTGAGGACAGAGTGTCTTAACACTTGGCCTCCTACCTATGGTTGCCTCTGCCTACACTAATATATGTGAGATGCTATTAATAAAGAAAAGAACAAGAAATATTATTAGAATTAGAATTATGTATGTGCTTAAAGCAGTGCTTATTATCAAAGGCTAGGCTATTTGGACGTAAGACGAACCTAAATTTCAAAGTGAAGTCATATTATATTATTTAAAAATAAGATAAATGTTTAATTTTTTGTACGGTAAATATTTTTCTACCGGTTTACTAAAGTTTAATGCCTTAAACCTGAAAAAATCCTGCGCAAGAATCCTAACGGAAATTGGATTTTCTACGTAATAATTTACAAATTTATATATATACAAAATAGACTAACTATTTTGTAGTAAATTACTTAATAAGAATAGCGGAGCCAGAACTAAAAAATTATTTTCCAAAATTCCCGTAGGAACGAGAAATAACCAGTTTTTCCACATTACAGTAGAATCTAGAATAGAAATGGTATAATTGGTAAAGGCCATAAAGTCCACGGAAAGTTAGTTTTGAGAAACAAAACTTTAAATATATTATGAAGTAAGAGTGAAGATATATATATATATATATATATATATATATATATATATATATATATATATATATATATATATATATATATATATATATATATATATATATATATATATATATATATATATATATATATATATATATATATATATATATATATATATATATATATATATATATATATATATATAAAGACAAAAACAGTCGCTTGTATATTTTATCGTAATATAGACGTATGTATATATGACCTAGATTCCTTTAAAGCACTAGTGGGGCTCAAACGATGCTCCAGCTTCAAGTGACTGTTACAAGTTCTCAGATTGAACTAAAATCCGAAAGCGCACTGTTTCGATTTGTATCGGGGTCAAATATGATATATAGGGCATTGTCTATCGTAAGATTTACGCGACATAACATTTGTGATACCAGAAATAACTATTTCTATATAGTATATGTTATATACTATGTTGTCTTCTATATATCCCATATAAAGACTAGACTCTTGGTCTAAATTTTTTAATCTTACAATAACTTTGTTTTTTTATCATTAATATTATTTTCAATACTAATTAATATAAATTAATACTAATCATAGGAAGCTGATATAGTTGTATTTTTTTTTAATTGACATGTAGAACTAAGTTGTAGCTAAGCAAGTTGTTCATAAAGAGCTTTACTCTAATATTCATTCAATATAACAAAATTTTACTTAATTACAAATACAAATGCATAGAAGGTGTTTTTATGATGTTTAAAGTGTTAATCCACACTGAGGATAAAAAATAATAAAAGAAATTCGATGCAACGGGATGAAGAACGCACGGCTTAGTGGTCAAAGTGGTTTGGACGGCCTGCTAGAGGTGTGAGTTCAAATCCTGGTACGTTATGATTTTTATACGTAATGAAACGTTCTCTTTGATTATTTTTTTCGTCGTTTATAAGTACCTTATATTAGGAACACTTCTATATTTCACTTATTTGTATAATTAAATTATTCAGAATTGGTCTCAAAGCCGCGGAACTCAACGCCGCCCAAAGAAGCAATTTAAATAAAACAGCTAGAATAATCACTTAGCTATCTCTAAATGATGTCTTTGTGAAATAATTGTGTGAAAGAAATATCCTAACGAACAGCCAAGTCCAAACACGTACTGTGTTACGTGTTGAATACCAACTAAACCAGAATTAGCAAGGTTGCAAGTAATTTTGTTTATTGTTCTTAAGAAAATATAAGACGTTCACGTTATTTTATTGCTATAGTGACAGTGACAGAATGAAGATTTTTTTTTTAGCGTCACGCTTTATCCCGCACATTGCAGGGTAGGCAGAGGGAACTGCAGGAACCATATGAACCTAGTGTAAAAACACTCCGTTGCTTAGTCCCTGTTTTCTCCGTCCCCGCTTTCCGCCTTATTTCGAGGCATTGCGTGTTGAGTGGCGGAACTCAACGCCGCGCTTTGCCTAGTTTCCAAAGCGAAAAAAAAATTAAATAGAAAAATCCCTCTTCCCCGAGTAGAAATCCACAAATTGTCGCGTTTACAATTTAGAAAATCTGTCACGACGGTCCTCTCAATAAGCAACATCAACATTGTATTAACACAATGTTTCTTTATCTTCTGTGATATATGCGGAATGTAGATAATATTTAAAAAAAATCTACTTGTTTGTAAAACTGTTACAAATTTAAATAAAATTACATATACATATATTTTAGTAAAAAATATTTTAGTAAAAAAATGAATTTGTGATAGTTTTAGAAAAAAAAACAGAAAAAATAAAAAGCACTTTATTTATTTACTTTCCCTACTAAGCTCAACTACAAATTTAGCTTCAACATATCCTAACACCTCGAACTTTTGAATCATTGAATTTACATAAAACTTTTTCCAATTCAGAAACTACAGTTAGTCTTTACAGCATAAAGGCTTTAAAACATTCTGTTCAGATCATTCACATGTAAATTTTTCAATTTCTCGAACGAAGCATTACTTCAAAGTAAGCTTTTTGGACAACATCCAAAAGCTATGTAACAACTTTTCTTATATAGCAACATATTCAGTGAACGATAAAATATATATTATGATAATATCTCATATATATTTTCTTTTTTTATTTTTGCACATACATAGATGAGTATATATATATATATATATATATATATATATATATATATATATATATATATATATATATATATATATATATATATATATATATATATATATATATATATATATATATATATATATATATATATATATATATATATATATATATATATATATATATATATATATATATATATATATATATATATATATATATATATATATATATATATATATATATATATATATATATATATATATATATATATATATATATATAATAAGTCTGTCGTCTGTCTGTAAATAGTGGAAATAGAAAAAAGCAACACACAAAGTAGGTCAAATCAATTATAAATAAATTTCTTATATGAATTTTACATGACAGAGTAACGTCACGCAGTCTTGCACCCTCATTCTTTCACCACTTAATTTACATCAATTTTCACTACACTTACATTGATTAAATCCAATCTCGACCGACTGCTAATTAAATAAAAGCTTGTTAAAGAAAGATTATTATTATAAAATTAATTCCTAAAACCTTCACAATCACAAATTAATCGAAATAAGAAATATAAATAAATATAAAAATGATTTTTCTTAAACCTTTTATTATTCTGGGAAAACATAACATATAACATCAAAAACATATTTGAGCCAAAAGCTGTTTCACAGCCACTCCTAATGCAAATGAGGCTAAGTTAGCTAATGTCGTGTAGACAAGGAGGACGTGACGGAAGTTACAATGTTGTGCAAAATTTCCGTTCTTTTTATAACTTAATTTTTATTGTTACAAGGAATTTTGCTGTGAGTAAAAAGTTTATTATCTCATCATATATTATTAATTATATTAATAATTATATATATATATATATATATATATATATATATATATATATATATATATATATATATATATATATATATATATATATATATATATATATATATATATATATATATATATATATATATATATATATATATATATTATATATATATATATATATATATATATATATATATATATATATATATATATATATATATATATATATATATATATATATATATATATATATATATATATATATACATATATATATATGATTGCTCAATCTGTAACTTCATATTTTATAGTTATTGATTCAGCACAAAGTACAGTGTTAAGCTTCGCCACACAAATGTCTTAAAAATTGGTCCGAAACTAGAGAAGTCTACCTACATCGTTATATGCGGATATAATGTGAAGCCATAAGTGTAACGTTAGGAAAATAATTTTTCGGCAAATAAATATTTTCATACGAAAACCTTTTATATACTGGGGCTAGGATTGTAACCGTCACATGTAAATATATTCAAAGCTCTGTAAAGCTCGCGACGACATTGTGACGCGTCTAAAGTATTTAACCCTTTTATATATAATGAATATTTATTTGTAGCTTTTGTGTGCAGCCTTATTCTATATTAGTAATATAATATAAAATTTCGATTCAAATATTGCTATTGGAGTTTTCTATATATACATATTCCCCAAGATTCTGGATGCCGTATAAGCTTTTATCATTGTCATACAAGTTATAAAGAATTATTTTACTTATATGCCTAAACGCTTATTTTTCCTGTTTCTTTTTTAAATATCGATAGTTCATCTCGATTTTTTTATTTATCGAATTGATTTAGATTTGTTCACTTTATCTGTATTTTTAATATCAAACAGTAACAGTAAGTAAGAGGTAAAATTTCTTCAGATATAACTTCTGAAATAATATCACATTTCCAGGTGACTTGTAAACCACTATGCGATCATTATTTTTAACAAAGTATGCTCCTTTAAGAGGCTTTTATAACAGTTGTGTCTCATATAACAGTTTTTCTTGGTTAATTAATAGTAAAAAGGAACTACATTTTATATATATATATATATATATATATATATATATATATATATATATATATATATATATATATATATATATATATATATATATATATATATATATATATATATATATATATATATATATATATATATTATATATATATATATATATATATATATATATATATATATATATATATTTCGTAAGTTAATGCCGCTCTTAGTTGCTTCTTCGCAGGAATCGGAGCGGTGAAGCGCGATGCCACTGCACTACATAATGTATATTGACATTTCAAGAAATTATTATGTAATTTTTACTTTTACTACAGTTAGGTGAGAGATAGCTAGAGTCATCTAAAAGTTGTATCACGTCGTAGCCTTTCTCGTTCAAGTAATAAAATCATAAAAAATTGCATATTTTTTTAGCTTTAAGCTTTATTCTGCTTGTAGCAGTGTAGGCAAAGGGAACCATAACAGCCTTGGGAACCCAGTGTTAAGACACTCCATCCTCTGCACTCCGCCGTTTCGTTGCGTGTCGAGTGGCGGAACTCAACGCCGCACTTTGTTTAGTTGCCAGAGTAAAAAAAAATGGAAAAGGAAAAATCCATCTTTCTCGAGTAGTAATCTAACCCACAAACTGTCGCGTTTACAGGCAGACGCTACACCTATATACACAGCATAACAACGTAAAAAAAGCTTTCATAGTCCTTGACCTGGATTCTAACCCGCGATCTCATGAAATTTAAATTACTAAATCTACACTAATTGTCACTATTCATAAAGTACTTTCAAAATAATCCAAATATTCTCAGCGCAAGCACACTCAACTTGAGTAAGTTCTGAGTGAAACCATTTTGTTAGAAGTTCCATCCCATGACGACTATTATCTATTCGACCCCTGTTTCATTACAATTTATAATTCACTCTATTCACAAGCACTCAAGTGTCATTTTAGCTTGTATCCAGTTAAGTAATTTAATTAAGCCATAGCATAAATAAGATTATTGCCAAATGAATGATCAAAAAAGTTTATAAAAGTACTCTCAAGGCGATTCTTTATACTCTTTTTTCGTGTAATTTTATTTATGGAATACGCCTTAAAACCAAAGAAAAAATTAAGAATAGCTATTAGTAGGACTTGACTGGAATTTAATATTTAAATTCTACTCGAAATTATTTTTAGCGGTGGTTTCATTTTAAGGGTCTTGCTAGTCATTGCTAAATATTTAACCAGTCGGAAAATTAAAGTTTGCGGATAAGAGAAAAAAAGCTTTGTAATTATGGAAAAAAGTTGTAATTAACATTGTAATATCAAATCAAGGCCCAAGTGTCGCGGAGGCGCAGCGTCTATCTCAAAACGTGACGGATTGTGAGTTTGATTCCCAAATAATTACTCTCTAAAGAAATTATTACATGTAAACTGTTATAAATTTCGTTTGTGTAACGTGAAATGTATGTTTGCAATATCCATAGCACCACTGTATCCATATTCCCAATTTCAGGCTTCTCGTAATATTTATTGTATTGCTTCAATATAATTATTATATATAAAATTTATAGAAATCTCATGTATCTGTGAAAATAATGTAAATTTATACTATTATAAACTTTAATATTTCAGTTCAGAAATTTTTAAACGATAATTTGATTAATTATTAATAATTTAATTGATTTTTACTTTTAAAACAGCTACATTGTGTTCTTCCAAAAATACAAAAGTGCTTACAAAATATATTTCAATAAAAAATGAATGGTGAGTTTGAATTTGACGCATTATTAAAAAAAAATTACCTACGAAAATAAAAAGCTGTACGTAGTTCTACGTACTTTTCGTAGCTATCATTAGTAGAGCACAAAAGCTTACCTTATTACTTCTTTGTCGATAGTATTTTTCTGTTTCACTTCCGTACCTTAAACATATTGTTCTAGTATAACAAGTTCTAATACAGAAAATGCACTTTGAAAGCTTTAAGCGTTTCTTTTGTTATAAAAATATAGTGTTTATATTAGTTTATTTTAGGAACAGATGTTGCAACTACGCGAAGCCACTTTGAAATTCTATTAACATAGTTTTACTGAAAAATTGTTAACGAATTTTCATTTTAAAACTAGTTTTCAACTTGTTAAGTGAAAAGCTTTACCATAGTTGAAAATTTCAATTATTTTGTTTTAGAGAAATTTTGAAATATTAACAATGCAGCTATATTTGGACGTGAATATTTAGTATAGTTGTAAATAATTAAAACTGTAAACACTTATATAAAAAATATAGTTGTTTTAAATATACTCTACAATTTTCTTTTCAATAATAATTAAGGAGTAATTATGTAAAGCTTTTAACTAAATTGAAACTTAATTGAACATTGGTTTCATTATTATTTTTATAAGCACTCAAGATATATTAAAATCCAATAAGTTTATAAAAAAACGACACTGCTAATAAATTATGTACAAACACTAAAGGAGCCTAGGGACAAAGTTTTAGGGCCTTCCAATAACTAGTTTAGAAAGTTGGTGTTTACCAGATTTGCTAGTTTAGAGGGCTGATTGGATCGAAAGTCCTCTCCACAAATTGTATTTCAAATAATCTCTCGTCAGATTTTACCCAAATCAGATATCTATGTTTATAGACAGTTATCAGACATACAGACAGATATTTATAGATAACCTAGAGTCTTAAAATATAAATTCATAAGACGTTGCTTGTACTAAAACTTTTGTACTGATATATTTAGGCTTTGTACGGTCATCAGTTATACTGTAGTTATTTTAATATTCTTATATATTGTGTAATTTATTTTTTATGGATAAATTATGTAAATCTCTATCATGTTACAGGATTAGTAATTTATTTGTGACTTGTTATTTTTTAAGAAATCTCAGCTAACACTGTTCATTTGAATAAACTAATTTAAAATTTCTAGACTGTTGAAATTATGGAGTAGGATTTGAAGAACTAATGAATAATAAATAAAATAAATTCATTATTACACACTCGTCCGAAGTAAAGATTGATGGTATGCCATAGTTTGTATTTTTAACCTGAGCGAAGTTGACCAAAATAATTTATAATCATTCTTCCTTTTCAATTAACTTTGTTTATTAAATAAATGAATATGTCTTCGAAACTTTTCAAAATATTTCACTACTAGGGAATCGGCTAAGTTGAATTTATAATATTTAACTAAACTCTACAATTTTTATCAGATATGCGCATTTTTACGGATATTTAATTATTCAATTATAACAATATATGCTTTACAGCTGAACAAGTCTGATACGAATTTTAATTAAAAAAATGTTATTAAGTTAACATAATAAAAAAGATTTCGTTTTAGTCTTTGTACAATTTAATTGAAGCAAAACGGTGGACTCTACAAATTTATATAACTTGATAAAATTTATTTCTTCCATACTTCCATACGTATATATACATTTATTTTGAATTCTATATATATTTCATATAATTATTGACAATGCTTATAATTCACATGCATTGTTTCCGCTCCCTGTACTAAGTTACTGACAGACACTGTATGTACATATATACATCAAAAAGAGAGTAGCTCAGGAAGCCATCTTTTGTGTTCTCGAACAATATCATACCCTATGTTAAGGAACTTAGAGAAAATTTTTCGACGTTTTCATGTCATTCTAGGGGAAAATACTAAACATAGATCATCTGTTCTATTCATTTTACATTTTTGATTCACTTAGTATATGTAAACTATACATATACTAAGTGAATCAAAAATGTCTTAACTCGTTCGTAGCACTCTGTAGCAAAGCGTAGGCAATAGTAGGTTGTGTAGCATGAAAAAAATCTATCAATATGATAGTTCGTCCGTCAGAGTGGCGGAACAAGACGGTGCGCTTTGTTGAGAAAATAGGAAAAGCTAAAAATGGGAAAATCCAAACAATAATTCCCTAAAAATATTAAAAAATGTGTTTAATATTGCTCATTTAAACAAGGACTGACTGATTTTTATGACTTCCACGTAATCCTCGTAACAAGACATTCGTATATACAAATATTTTCTGTTATAATATACATATGTATAAAACGAAATGAATTATAAAAATAAACAATAAAGCTTGGAATACGTTCTGATTTTAGTTTACTTTTATTAAACAATATTACACAATCTATTTCTAAGCCAAACTTAATATAAAGAGCTTACGTAGCACAATGGAGCGTCTCGTAGCACTTCGTAGCGTATAACATATTTTATACAGTTCGTAAAGCTTTTGCGATATTAAATAGAGTCGACGTTGAATATCGAAATTTACTTTTGCGAACGATGGCTTTCGCGCGATTATATGTTATTCATACAATTTTTTCGTGTATTCGTGATCTGTGGCCGTATATATATGTAGAAGTGTTATTCAATAATAGGTATTTATATAAAATAAATATTTGTTTTGTTTGAATACAAAATGTACTTACGCTTTAAATGGACCCTTAAATTTTTAGTATATTAAAATTAAATACTTAAAATTCTTCTTGAGGACCGTCGTGGCGCAGAGGCGCAATGTCTGCCTGTAACGCGACGGTTTCTGGGTTCGATCCTCAGCCGGGGAAGATGAATTTTTCTGTTTCCATTTTTCTTCGCTCTGGCAAAACTAGGCAAAGCGCGGCGTTGAGTTCCGCCACTCAACAAGCAATGCCTCGAAAAAGGCGGAAAGCGGGGACGTAGAAAGCAGGGACTAAGCAACGGAGTGTCTTAACATTAGATTCCTACGGTCCCTGAAGTTCCCTCTGCCTACTCTGCCATGTGCGGGATAAAGCGTACATATATATATATATATATATATATATATATATATATATATATATATATATATATATATATATATATATATATATATATATATATATATATATATATATATATATATATATATATATATATATATATATATATATATATATATATATATATATATATATATATATATATATATATATATATATATATATATATATATATATATATATATATATATATATATATATATATATATATATATATATATATATATATTATTTCATAAATAAAATAGATCTTAAACGTTACTGTACTAGTATACAAAGTTAACTCCAACAAGCAAAAATAAATTAATAACGAAAACAATATGCAGTAAACATTTCCGTCATAATAATAAGCGTATAAAACAAATGAATTTATGTGCGGAACAGGTAATGTCTGTTACGTGGATTGGCACACGTTATGAATGCAAATATGGAGAAGTGAACCTCATATTGTAACACGTATTCTTCAAGCTGACGCAGACGTGTTGCCTATAAATAATTTAGAAACATTATAAATATGAAAAAGTAATATAAACTAATGGGAAATTGATACCTTACATACTTCCTTTTTTTAAAATAAAAGGAAGTGGAATATAACAATACATTACTATAAAATTGCCTCAATTGAGAATCGAACTTACATTTACAAATACACTCAGAAACTAGCTTTAAAGTGGTAGAGGCAAGCAACACCAGTAGTTCAAAAGGGCCAGTCTCGAACCGGCTAATTACCACGTAGTCACAGAGTAGTGTCATGAAATGGAAGCATATTAATACTGTTGTGTTTCGCCAGGTGAGTGAAAGTTCCGGAAGTCCATAAACGAGATATCTGGGTATTTCGATGGTAACGATTCCATATCCTCTCAGGTTGTGTCTGTCTATCGGCGAGGGTGTCCACTTAACTTTAGGTGGCCCTTCTGGTCGTTTGTCATCTAATAATATAAAAAAATACAGTTTGTACGATTAAAATGTACCTTTAGCCCTGGAAAGACTGAGTTAAGAAAAGCACTGTGTCAAGGTTATTACGTGCTACTAAGATTATAACGAACGTTGTGGCTCAAAGCGGAGATATAATTGAATTTCTAGAACCAAATTAATTGGCTTAATGTTAGATATTGATGTGGTATACATCCATCTTATTGTGCAAATTGTCATAACGTAAACACAAGGGAAATTGATTGCCTTATTAGTAAATCATGAGGCGATATCACGAGGTACAAAGTTTTATATTTTAAATCATAAATTGCATAATGTTCCGTCGTGACGCAAAGGTGTAAACGTCTGCCTGTAAGCGCGACGGTTTGAGGGTTCGATTCCCATACGGGGAATACTAATTTTTCTATTTCCATTTTCTTCGATCTGGAAACAAGGCAAAGCGCGGCGTTGAGGTCTGCCACACAACATGCAATGCCTGGACGGAGAAAGCAGGGACAAGCAACGGAGTGTCTTAACACTAGGTTCATATGGTTCTTGCAGTTCCCTCTGCCTACCCTGCAATATGCGTGAAGCTAAAAAAATGTAAATAAATATATATCTATATATAAATATGTGTATAATGTGTTTGCGACTGTTACTTTAAATTTGATTAATGTTCACGAATGTTCTTTAACTTTTTTCAAAGTTCTATTGATACATTTGAACATTTGTACATTTTTTTGAGTTATTTATATTAGGAATTATATTTTATTATTTATTATGTAATAATCATTTTAGTCTACCCCTGCTCATAGCTATTAACACAGCGTTATGAGGTAATAACACCCCTGAAAAAAGATCTAGACAAATATTAAGGCTTATATGAGAAAATTCATACAATTATTATATTATATAACCAATGTTGTTATATACAATAGGGTATTAGAGTACAGTTAACACTTAATTGACTATAAATCTAATAAGTCAAAACTCTAAATAAAGCACTAAAAGCTCGTTTCGGTTATTATATGAAATTGCGTCGTTGTAACATTTTATTATTTTAATTCTCGTTTTTATATTCATATGGCGTGATTGTAATTAAAATTGAAAATTTTGAAACGTTTCGTGTTTACTATGTTAATGTTTCTAAACATAAATAAACTCGGATAGCTTAATGAAACCTATTTTCTACTCACTCTTTTAATCATTAAGACACAGGTCTTCTATCCAAGCAATTTTATTACACTGGAATACTCAACCGGAAATAATAAAAAAATATATAATTATTACCTATTTTATCACTGATTAGACATACTTTTTCCTTATTTCGTTAAAAAGAAAGATTAAAGAGCTTATATACTGTTATTTTCAATGCAAAATGCTATAGATACGTATGCTGAAGGTTAAAAAACACAAACTGCGCATAAGGCTGCTCGCCAACATATAGCAGTACATAAATTGTAGTCGATATAAGGGTGTGTATAGAATGTAAATCGTTGGCTTGCGCGTTGTTTTGTAGTGCCCTAGTTTGATCGTAATTTATGGCGAGGCTAAAACGTTTTAAATTCAGCGTATGTTTTACTTAAAAGCTTAAAATCGTGAATTTATATGTATATTCTATATATACAATGTGTAGTTAAATATGAAAATGATATACGTGCTGTCGATGATAGTAACAAATTCAAAATTCAGTACCAAGTATATTTTTACATTTGAATTAAGATATCTTTCTCTAATATAAAATAGTGGAAACATGTACTATTTCAAAACGCTGACTAGTTGTAAAATATAATACGTTACATGTTAAGTTGCGTCTTTTCAGTGATAAAATAATTTTATTTTTTTATTATTTCCGGTACTGTTGAAACCCAGGTTGCCCGGATGTAAGATAAATTTATGATTTTCTAAACTGTTAATCCACACCGAGGATAGAAAAAAATATTTGGAGAAAAGAAGAATAGAAACAATACTTAAAGAAAGTACGGAGATTTTCACAAATTTCGCTGCCCAAAGATTATGACGAAGAACAGAGATGCTAACGTAAGAAGTTGTATAAAGGATATATAAGAGTTTTAAGGCAGCGTGATGAAGAGCGCATGGCTTAGTGTTCAGAGCACTTGCACGTGGGCTCAAATACCGCTGCGTTGAAATTTTTAAGTATTTTCTTTAAGTATAAATAGATTATCTTTGTTTTGATGATGATCATTCTAGTCTCAAGTCATGTATAGAAATGTTATTATTAATTAAAAACAAACGTTTCAAAATGTCCAATTTTAACTACAACTACGTCATATGAATATAAATGAGAATTAAAATAATAACCTGCCACCTGACGAGGCTCGAATTCACAGCTATCTTTACATTAAGACGCAGTTCTACTGCACAGAAGGTAACTTAGGAATGACATTGCCAAATGTTACTATTATATAGATACCTTCATCAATAAATTTATCTTAATATGAAATATTAGAAAGCTTGTCTCCGACATTACTACAAATTATATAATTTGTAAAGCTATTTGTTTATACAAGTGCTACGAAATTCGACCTTGAATTTCGACAAAAGATATATTCAAAACAATTTCTCAATGAAAAACGTCTGGAAAAGTTTGCATAAGCGTTTAAAGTTGTTTTTGTATTATGAGTTTAATTCCATTGTATACTTTTCTAGGGATGAGACTTAACTTTGAAAGTAATTAACAATGTAGCGAAATGTGACAGTGTCAGTATTTAATTGTAAACGTAATCAAAGGTCGTGGGTTTGATTACCTTTTAAGGCACTGCTTTGCCTTGGAAAGAAAAGCGCGACTTTGAATTCCGCAAATTTGAATGAGAATATCAAAGTGTCTTGAGATTCTGTACTCTCTCCGTATTATACAGAACATATTTAATAATTTTAAAGATATAACCAAGTATGACAACACAAATTGAAAGACATTGGGTCACACACACACACACACACACACACACACACATACACACACACACACATACATACACTTACATATACTTGTACATATATACATATATATATATATATATATATATATATATATATATATATATATATATATATATATATATATATATATATATATATATATATATATATATATATATATATATATATATATATATATATATATATATATATATATATATATATATATATATATATATATATATATATATATATATATATATATATATATATATATATATATATATATATATATATATATATATATATATATATATATATATATATATATATATATATATATATTTATATATATATATATATATATATATATATATATATATATATATATATATATATATATATATATATATATATATATATATATATATATATATATATATATATATATATATATATATATATATATATATATAAGTAGGATTAAATTAAATCTTTTATACCTATGTATACTCCTAATCACACATATGAGTATATTGAGAGAACCCGCCTATAAGCTTTCATTAACACGGCAGTAAAAAAGAATGAGGGACGTGAGGGTTTCATTCGTGTGGATATGTACCTATAATGTATCTGTTATTTAACCGATTTAGAATTTTAGGGAAAAATGGATATTTTAACACTGTAATTAAATTTCATTTCTCAATGTTATACGCAGGGGAATATTTTAAAGTGAAAATAAAACTGGCGTATTACATTGCTATGTCCCTAATTTAAGTTTTAAATATATATTTTATATTAAGACCTGAGCGAAAACATAAAGTATTTTAAGTTCTCCGTTTCCGCTTGTTTATTTTAAAACAAGGCATTGAGTTCCGCCACTCAACGCATAGTGTATATATATATATATATATATATATATATATATATATATATATATATATATATATATATATATATATAGATAATTTAGAGGACCGTCGTGGCGCAGAGGTGCAACGTCTGCCTGTAACGCGACGGTTTCTGGGTTCGATCCCCAGTCGGGGAAGATGGATTTTTCTATTTCCATTTTCTTCGCTCTGGTAAACTAGGCAAAGCGCGGCGTTGAGTTCCGCTACTCAACACGCAATGCCTCGAAAACGACGGAAAGTGGGGACGGAGTAAGCAGGGACTAAGTAACGTAGTGTCTTAACACTAGGTTCGTATGGTTCCTGCAGTTCCCTCTGCCTACCCTGCCATGTGCGGGATAAAGCATATATATATATATATATATATATATATATATATATATATATATATATATATATATATATATATATATATATATATATATATATATATATATATATATATATATATATATATATATATATATATATATATATATATATATATATATATATATATATATATATATATATGTCGTCAGCCAATCGCTGTCCACTGCTGGACATAGGCCTCCCCAAGTTTGCGCCAAACATCTCGGTCCTCCGCAACCCTCATCCAGCCTGCTCCGGCAACCTTGCGTATGTCGTCGGTCCAGCGGGCCGGAGGGCGTCCTACACTACGTTTGCCAAGACGCGGTCTCCACTCCAGGACTCGTCTGCTCCAGCGGCCATCGGTTCTGCGGCAGACGTGGCCGGCCCATTGCCACTTCAGCTTGCTCATTTTGCGAGCTATGTCGGTTACTTTCGTTCTCTCACGGAGATTCCCACTCGAGGAATGGGAAGCCGCTGTGTATGGCATTTGTGGACTATGAGAAAGCCTTCGACTCCATCGAGACCTGGGCTGTTTTGGAGTCTCTGCAGAGATGTCAAATCGACTGGCGATATATCGAAGTGATGAGATGTCTCTACAACGCTGCGACGATGACCGTCCAAATCCAAGATCAGCGAACATGACCTATTCGGCTCCATCGTGGAGTGAGACAGGGGGACGTAATATCTCCGAAACTGTTCACCAACGCGATGGAGGATGTCTTTAAAACCCTGGACTGGATTGAACGAGGCGTCAACGTCAATGGAGAGTATATCTCTCATCTTCGTTTTGCCGACGATATAGTCATCTTTGCAGAGACGCTGGAAGAGCTGAACCGAATGCTGAACGACCTAAATGAGTCCTCCCGACGTGTAGGTCTTGGTATGAATTTTGACAAAACAAAAGTTATGTTCAACAGAAATGTCATGCCGAGACCAGTACGGGTCGACGGCGTTCTTCTCGAAGTTGTACAGGACTACATCTACCTAGGCCAGACAATACAACTTGGCCGACACAACTTTGAGAAGGAAGCGGATAGGAGGATTCAGTTGGGTTGGGCGGCATTTGGCAAGCTCCGTCGAGTCCTTACGTCGACAATTCCGCAAAGCCTGAAGACCAAGGTCTTCGAGCAATGCGTCCTACCGGTGATGACATACGCTGCCGAGACGTGGACACTGACAAAGGGGCTGGTCCACAGATTTAAAGTCGCTCAGCGTGCTATGGAGCGAGCTATGCTCGGGGTTTCTCTCAAGGATAAAATCAGAAATGAGGTTATCCGTGAGAAAACGAAAGTATATATATATATATATATATATATATATATATATATATATATATATATATATATATATATATATATATATATATATATATATATATATATATATATATATATATATATATATATATATATATATATATATATATATATATATATATATATATATATATATATATATATATATATATATATATATATATATATATATATATATATATATATATATATATTTATCCCGCATATTGCAGGGTAGGCAGAGGAAACTGCAGGAACCATAAAAACCTAGTGTTAAGACACTCCGTTATTTAGTCCCTGTTTTCCGCCTTTTTCGAGGCATTGATGTTGCCGGAACTCAACGCCGCGCTTTGCCTAGTTGCCAAGAAAATGGAAATAGAAAAATCCATCTCCCCCGAGTGGGAATCGAACCCTGAAACCATCGCGTTACACGCAGCTATTGCGCCTCTGCGCCACGACGGTTCTCGAAATATTATTACAAATTCAAAATTCTTTTCCAAGCATAACTTTAATTCGAATAATTATAAGTTTTACAAAACTATGTCGTCAAAACTTTTCGAGTCTCTTCTTTGTTAAAACTTGCATATTATTGAATTAATGTGCTCATTTCCATTGTTATATTTTAACTTAGTTTATGTAAATTTTATTCAACATAACGAAATTGTACTGAGATATTAAGAGGATGAATCTTGAAAACATAGGTTAGCCAAGATTAACAGTTATATAACATAATTCAGTATATTCTCATATAATTCAGTCAGTGACCCTGCTGGTAACTAATTAGTGTATACTATTAATGAATGATTTATGTGAGAACCGTAGAGGTGCAAATGTACAGCGTCTGTCCGTAAACGCAACGGTTTGTGGTTTCGATTCCCATTCGGGGAGGATAGATTGTTCCTTTTCTTCGCTTTGGCAATTAGGTAAAACTCGGCGTTAAGTTTAACCACTCAACGGAGTGTTCTCACGGCTCTCACGGTTACCTCTGCGTACCCTGCCATATGCGGGATAAATCGTGAAGGTTATATAATTTTTTTAAATGATTTCATAGAAAGCATAGATAGCAATATGTATTGCTATTTTGTCGTATTTTTGCTTTGATCCTTTGAGTTTGAATTCTTTGTTTGTCATCGGCTGTACAAACATTGAATTTACATTGTGAAATGAAATACTCTTGAAACAACTCATTCATTCATTCAACATAGTCCAGTTCAATTCAGTCCTTCAATTATCGCGATCAGAGCTTGCTAATTACAGTAGTCTGTGGTTTTCGGGTAGACCGAAGTGACATTTTTTGACAGTTGACAGCTGTCATATGACCGCTATCGATGTGTTAGACGCCTTATTATGAATTAACTTGTTTTATTGTAAACGGTAAAGCATGAGGATTCCCCGGAGAGCATGTATGAAGAGGTTAATGACAGTGGACGAGGCGTAAGAGGTATGCAGGGATCGCAGCGTTTGACGCTCTGTTCTTTCTGACTATCCCGCTAGGTATCAACCGTGAAGCTAATTATATATGTATACCTATGTGTTTTAAATAGTTTTGGTTATTCTGAAACTTCTCTATCATTATGTTAATATTCAACGTTATTCAGTAGGCTTTCCAATAACAGTTTGCCGAAATTTTCATTCATTGTAAGTATAAAATTATTCGTGACACTTAAGCTTATCCCAAGAAGTTTTTTATGGCAAATTTATGGCAAACCCACATTATCGAATTGGTCTTCAAATTATCATACACTTTGAATATATGTCGGGGTGAATATGATACATCATTTTAACATAAAAATATCGAATCATATTTTATTAGAACATTTTTATTGCAGTATTACTATGGTGGAGATACTTGTGTTGAAACTACTGGCAGAAGACGAACAAAGAGACAGTCAAAATTATTCTCTATTAAAATATTTTTGACCATTAATACGATGATAGTCCAAGTGGTAAGATTTTAGTCTTCGACTATATACGTGACTGTTGAAGGTTTAATTCCGTTTATTTTAATTTTTTTAGCTTCACGATTTATCCCGCTCACAGCAAAGTAAGCAGAGGGAACCGCAGAAACCATGGAAACCTGGTTTCTGCGGTTCTCCTCCATTGAGTTCAGTGGCGGAACTCAACGCCACGCATGCCTAGTTACCAGAACGAAGACAAAGGAAATGAAAAAATCCATCTATCACGAGTGGAGATTGAACCCAAAAAACATCACACCACGACCGTCCTCTTCATTTAGATATTCTAATATATAGATTTTGTTATTTTATCGTTCAAATAGCATTATAAAGTTCGCCTACATATATAAAGCTATACCAAGTACAGTCCATATTAAGCTTAATACAGAACCCAATTAGTCTATAACAACATGTTTGTTTAAGTTATTGCTTCATTAAATGTACTACTTACTCCGAATCAAATAATAGCTTCTGGCATGTATTTCTGGCTTGTTATGTCATGTTTTCAGCTTATTAAATTACTTTATATTGACTGTAAATAACATCTTCGATATTTTCATGTACCTTTTTTTCCAAAGCGGTGGGTCGATCCCAGTTGGAGGAGTAACGTCACCTACCTCCTGTATTTTCACACTCTACCCTCGAATGTTAAACGAAAACTCCCTCTACCCTTCTTACTAGTAACTCTTTATCCTGCACACGTCAGGGAAGGTAGGGGGAACTGCAGGAACCATAGGAACCTAGTGTTAATACACTCTGCTGCTTTCTCCGTCCCCGTTTTCCCCCTTTTTCGATGCGTTGTGTATTGAGTGGCGGAACTCAACGCCACGCTTTGTTTTGTGTACTGGAGCGAAGAAAATGGAAATAGAAAAATCCATCCTTCCCGAGTGCGATTCGATATTCACCACCACCTTTTTTCACCACCAGAGCACGTTGCCGTTGTAATATTAAAAAACAACTACTACCCCAAATAGAAAATTGATCCCCTAAGCTATATATGCATAATCGTCTAATATTATATTGAAACATTAACTTTATTATACCAAGAAAGAATTATAGTTCCAAACCTTCCCACGCAAGGACAGACCAAATGACATATTTTTATATTACGAGTAGGCATTTCTAAGAAACCATTCGTTAGCGCCCAGTCTCGTTAAATTAATTGCTTACGTACCATTTCTATGTAATTTATATACTACGTAATTGAAACGTAGAAGTAATAACTTAGAAATATCTGTTATTTTTGGGAGGATTTTTTTCATCGTAGACTATAACGTAGACTATATATATATCACTATATTAATATATATATATATATATATATATATATATATACGGAGTTAAAAAGCGTCATATATATATATATATATATATATATATATATATATATATATATATATATATATATATATATATATATATATATATATATATATATATATATATATATATATATATATATATATATATATATATATATATATATATATATATATATATATATATATGGGTTCAATTTCCAGTGAAGTGGCTACGGAGAAAGTGATTTTCTGACTTTTATGTCTCTGGTAATAAGGTCAAGTTCTCTCAAAATACAACGTCTTAAAATGAACGGAGAATCGAGTGCCGTAACACTAAGTTTTCTGCTATTTACTACTCTACTATTTAAAGCGTGAAGATATAAAATAAATTAAATGAAGTCCCATTAAGTATAACCATAATAGAGACAATATAATAATGAATATTCACTTTATCTTATTTCATAATTTAAAATGATTAAAATTACAATTTTGAACCTTTTAGTCTACCCTAAATAAATAGATGACGCTTTTTAACGTTGTCAAGGAGCCATAGACTGTTACATAGTGGAACTTAATACCGCGTTTTGTATCAATTAAGCCTTAGCAATGTATTAATTATAATTTAGTAGTTATAACGAAATTTACATACATATTAGGCTTTAATAAGTTTTAGAGTCTTGTCTTAAATGAGTTATACCTAAATGCGTTGTTTCAGAGTCATGGGAAATGTAATATTTTCATTTTCTTTGCTCTCCGTTCTCCGCTTCCTCCGCTCAACCTTTGGAGGTGCTGAGTGGAGGAAGCGAGGAACAGATCTTAACACTAGATTCATTTGCCCACCATGCTTTGTGTAGAGTACAGTGCTAAGTAAAAAAATATATAGATTTAAAATCAGAGATTACTAAAATAATAATATTTTGTACTTTGTAATGTAATACTAAATTAAACTGAAATATTTCTTTGTTAATAAATATTTTGTTAAAGCTGGCCGTATCTCATTGTAGTTTTTATTGAATATTTTAAAAGGCCTTTGTAATACAATAAAAGCCTTTGAAAAATACAAAACCTCGTTGTTGATTTCGCCCGAAAAGAGGTATACCGGGTATTCAGAAAAATAAATCTGTCATATCATGTTTTCAAGAATTCATCTAGGTATAACACGGTAATAATAAGGTAGAACTTTGTATATGTTTAAAGTTATACCTCCTTTACAAATTTGCATAATTTTAACTTTTGACATCGTTTAGGTTATTGTTTAACATTAGCACGCTGTTTTTTGAACTGGATATAAAACTCTACTGAGTTTCACATTGTTTAAAATAATAAAATTAAAAATTCTTAACTTATTCTTTTAAATAGACTTTCGGTAACAATTTTGAAACATCTAAGCGTAATCTTATAATCACGTCAACTTAGAATTTTCATTTATTCTCTGGCCCAAGGGGCTGTAGGACTATTATATATTTAATATTATAAATTTAATATAATTTCAACATGACACCTTCAACTACTAAAGTAATTTTGATAGAGAAGAAGAAGAAGACAGATGGACTACAAGGATCTAATCTGAACAAGAGTGATGTGCTTACACAAAATAACAGTATGGTTTGTGGGTTCAAATCCCAGTCTCCAGTCCCGTCCCAGGCGTTAAGCTCCGCCACTCCATCACAATGCCTTGAAAAGGCGGAATGGGAGAAACGAGTTTCTTAACATTATGTTTCCACTGTTCCTGTTATTATGTCCTGTTATTTGCGGAATAAAACATAAACTATTAATATTAATAAAGTATAATCAAAATCACCTCTATAAAATAACTGGATAATAAAGGCGATGGCATAAAAAATTTATTTGTTGTCGCCTAGAATACTAGATCAACCTACAAAACTATGACCTGAGCGAATACGTGGAAAATTTTTACGATCGACCGAATATTGTAAGTGTAACGGGATATATAATGACTTAAAGCTACATATAAAAATATTTTTGAATTAAAGAGGAATGAAGTAAACTGTAAGATCATTAAGTTAGCATAATTACAGTATTATATCACTTGAACCTTTTATTCTTTATATATTATTTATAAATAAACCTTTTATTTAACCTTTTTTCCAAAATAAGCTGTTAATGCACCACGAGAAAGCGACTTAAAACGTGCTTTTTTAACTAAGAACGGAAGATAACACTTGAAGTTAAGTAGACTCTGACTGTGGACATGGCCTTAAGAATAAAGATGCTTGTACACATGAGTCTTAAAAGCTCAACACTTATAACACTCAGAAAATGTCTAAGGCGGAAAAAAGATCTGAAAGTACGCACGTGGGATGCAATAGTTCTTGATTGTACGGACGGCTACTTTACTTGAGGCGACAAGTGCAGTGGTAAAAGTGAAGTTGATAAAATATTACCTTAGAACATCTTCGTCTGACGTCTAATTAGTAGCTAATATGATATGAGTGTAATCGTATATTTTTCTACCTTTTGTTTTCGGTTGCTGGTGAAAAAGCGTAGAACTTTAGGGAACGCTTGCGCGGACGAGGCTTAGAGGGGATAGAATACCCTACATTTTATATCGAAAATATCCATTTGACAACAAGTCGCGCAGAATGAACACTTGACAGTGTGACACTATGCCACAAATGGCTGTATTTTTACTACCGTAGAAGCTATTCTCTACTACGCGTCATTTACTAATGCTGTAATTATTGGTTATTCGTATACCTTGCCCGGAGAATAATTACATTTAAATTAGCTTCATTTCCTCACTCGTAGACTCGAAATGTTTCTAAATTGAATGGGAATACGTAATGGTTATTTTTACACTAGGTTTCCATTGTCTACTCGATATGGGCTTAATGTAACTTTTATATTTAAATTACAACAAAATAATAGTAAATCACCTTGATATACTTCAATAGGTCGTAACTTATTTTTTGTTCAAGAACAAAAGTAAAGAACAAGTATTATGTTGTAAAATAGTTCCTAATTGTGAAAGTGCCATTGTGTTCTTCGCTGGTCTTTGCGTGTTCGCTTTAGTGTTTTCTTTTATATGTTGGATCAATACTTGGAAGCTATATCAAGTCCACAAATGTTATCAATGCATTTAAAAACTGAAAACTTGGCATATTTCGATAAAAAATCATATTACACGATAAAAATGTTTCTGTACTAAAATAAGGCTCTGACTCTGAAAATCTGATTTTACACAAATCTAATATATCTTATAGTACAAATCTAATATATCTTATAGTAGTGACCAGTCACTATACATCCTGTCTACTTTACGTTGAAAATTATATAGAAATTTATTTATTTTTTTGAGGATGTAACGGCTTGTGGGTTCGATTCCTACACGGGGAAAATGGATTTTTCATTTCTATTTTCTTCGCTCTGGCACTTTGGCAAAGCGTGGCGTTCACTACCGCCACTCAACATGCAATACATTGAAAAAGGCGAAAACCGGAGAATAAAGTATCTTAACACTTGGTTCCCACAGTTCCTACAGTTCCCTCTGCATGCCACGCTACAAACGAAATAAAGCGTGAAGCTATACAAAATATATTTTAATATATATACGTATATAGTATAAACTGATTATATATAATATAAAGTATATATTATCATATTATATTTTTCTCTATTCTCAAATAAATATATCTAAAACCCTGACTGATCCATTATTGACGTCAATATCAAGACGTCACATCTTAACTACTCTAGCGCTAACATCCAGACGCTCCCTCGAGACTCTACCAATTTGTCTAATATTTACTTTAGTTCATATTACTGGAATTTCCCAAAAGATTGCATATTGGTAAAGTTCCCAAAATATATTTCCAATTGAATTGATATAGAATATAAGTAATTATTCTGTTATTTTATATAAATATTGGGTAAAAGTAGACAGCGGAGAAGGGAGTGTCTTAACACTAGGTTCCTATGGTTCCTGTAGTTCCTTCTGCTTACCCTACCATGTGCGGGATAAAGCGTGAAGCTAAAAGAAAGAAAAAATATTATTATTCTAATATTGGATACCCTAGTTGGCATTTATAGAAAAGTTATTAAGTTTATGACACGCCTATCTTCCTGAAAATTAGAAGTGTTCCTTGAGAGGGGAGTTTGTAAAATCAATACTTTAAACATTTTTTACTGAATGAATTTCATTATAATAAAATAAGCCGTTACAATATTTCATCGTCATAGAGATAAGCAACTCTATTTTTATATATCAAATGCTTATACTAACTTTATTCCTGTTCCTAAATGAGAACAAGCCTCCGTCTCTCCTTCGTCACACGTATAGTAAGCTATATTAAAAAACATAAAGTAATTTAACATAGCCTTTTTTATTAAAGGATGAACTATAAGGTATTGGCTATTATGGAACACTAACAAGTGTTCCTGAAAATTATGACTTCAAATGAGCAAATTTTCAATTTTATTATATATTAGTACAAATTACGTGTGACATTGAACGGTATAGTGTGCTTAAATGACAATGAAAGACTAGTGTGCTTAAATGCTTTAATTAAAAAGAGTGATCTATGTCTATTTTCTTTTTACTAAGAAACAAATATATGTTAAGTGAATTATTTCCTAATAATCGTACGTAATGCCCTACATAGAGTTCTATTTCTTTAGAAACCTGTAAGACATATCAAGCGACACGACATATTCTTACATATACATACATACATATATGCTCGTACCGTCAAGGTGCTTCTGCATTTGATTGCCAAGTATTGATTTTCAACAGCGTCGTTTACTTTTGGATCTTGTACAATATATATATATATATATATATATATATATATATATATATATATATATATATATATATATATATATATATATATATATATATATATATATATATATATATATATATATATATATATATATATATATATATATATATATATATATACATACATATATATATATACATATATATATATATACACATATATATATATATATATATATATATATATATATATATATATATATATATATATATATATATATATATATATATATATATATATATATATATATATATATATATATATATATATATATATATATATATATATATATATATGAGAAGACATATGTTTGTCCATCTAAGGAATAAATTAAATAACTATGGAAACAAATACTTATTCTAATTCTACAAAATCTGCCATAAATACAAATAAACAATACTACAAAAGAGAAATGCTAGTATCTAGTAACTAACTCTGCTCTACTGGATCCCAGCTATTTATTTTAGTAATTTCACTAAAATAAATAGCTGGGATCTCTTGCAAAGAGAGGATAGTTTTTTATAGGGTCACTTTTGTAGCTGAATTCGAATAAAATTTGTTTTTTTTTAGCTTCACGCTTTATCCCGCACATGGCAGGGTAGGCAGAGAGAACTGCAGGGACCGTGGGAACCTAGTGTTAAGACACTCCGTTGCTTAGTCCCTGCTTTTTTTCTTCCACGCTTTTTGCCTTTTTCGAGGCGTTGCGTGTTGAGTGGCGGAATTCAACGCCGCGCTTTGCCTAGTTTACCAGAGCGAACAAAATGGAATTAGAAAAATTAATCTTCCCCGACTGGGGATCGAACCCAGAAACCGTCGCGTTGCAGACAACAGACGTTGCGCCTCTGCGCCACGATTTTTTTATGAATATAAATATTATACATTAATAAAAATTAAAGCTCCCACAAACATTGGCTATAACAAACAATACTGAATTAATAAAAACTTTTCCATTTAGAAACAAAAACAAATAAAAATCTCAAACATTCGGTTCGAGAACGGCAAAAAATTCAGCTATAATTGAATCGTTATATGAACTTTGCAATGATGGTTCTTTATATGACATTTTGAAGTAATCAGTGCTTTTTTTGTAATTCTATTTAAAAAAAGCTTTTTAGTTAAGCTTAGAGTTTCTGTTTGCCTTTTTAAATAAGTGAAGAAAGTGCCAAATGTCTCAAAGCTAGATGAAAACTTGTAAACGGAGAGTCTTACCACTAGATTTCCCATAGAAGCCATATGCAGATATACTTAGAGTGAATTAATTTTATAGAACAAAAATAATGTAACTTAGCTTTATTATCATTTCTTTATCCTAAAGGGAGCTTACGATCGTAATTTATTAATATATAAGAAACTTTCGCAATAAAAGTAGTTTTATCAAAGTTGCCTCCGCAATGCCTACGAGATAAAACACTAACTATACGAGTACTTGACTCCGCAATGTATACTTAATTGTTATGATTCATAAGTTAAAGCTTTTGTAATGAAAATGCCTATGATTGAGTTGAGATTTATTAATTAAAAGCTATGGCTAGAAACGAATGCCAATAAAAAAGGTTTTATACCAAAAAAAGGCTTGAGTTCCGTCACTCAACACGCAATGCCTCGAAAAAGGCGAAAAGTGGGGACGGATACAAGCAGGGACTAAAGCAACGGAGTGTCTTAACACTAGGTTCGTATGGTTCATGGTATTTATAGGTTTTTGTATTTTGAAAAAAAGGAACCATCCAACCACCGGTTGGATCACGTTGCTGACCATCTGTCTGTTCATATTTTCTTACGAGCTTTATTCTCGGGAACTGGTTGTATCAAGTTAAATTTAATATGAAACACTTAAAACATAAATCTAACTTCTATTTAGGCACAGTCAGTTTAGCACAAAATGTACCACGTTATGAATTATAACGTATTTTAAAAAGCACTGTTTTTCCCTTATTATTTCATTACAATTCAAACTTTTTTTTAATTTTAATTATCTATCTTAATTAACTTTGTTATGATGTTATACTAAGCCATTAGATCTTGTTCAGTATGTTACTATTTTTATAATATAATAATAGCTCTACAAACAAACTGTTTTTAAATTATTATAAACAGCCGTCGTGGCGTAGAGGCGTAAGCGTCTGCCTGTAAACGAGACGGTTCGATTCCCACTCGGGGAAGATGGAATTTTCTATTTCGATTTTCTTCGCTCTGGAAATTAGGCAAAGCGCGGCGTTGAGTTCCGCCACTCAACACGCAATGCCTCAAAAAAGGCGGAAAGTGGGGACAGAGAAAGCAGGAACTGAGTAACGGAGTGTCTTAACACTAGGTTCATATGTTTATTGCAGTTCCCTCTGCAATACCCTACAATATGCGGGATAAAGCGCGAAGCTAAAAAAAAACAAAGTAAATACGAACCTTAGCGACGTGTAAAAACATTTTAATTATACTCAAAAGAGATTTGTAAGATAATTTGCTTTAAATTCATTATGAAATCATTTTCTTGTTTCTTGGGAATATATAGAGCAATTGTAGATTAGCCTACTTTTAAAAAATAAGTAGGAGCTTCTTTTGTTACAAAAATTGTAGTATGATTATAATTTTTAAGTGATAAAAAAGTTTTATCTTTATTTTAAGAAACTTTCATAATGTCAATTGAAGTTCACAAACCAACTTGTATTTATTATATAAGCGAAATGGTTAAAAAGTTTCTCTACAGATATCAATTATTAATTAATATATTAATGAAAAATATATATGGACTGCGTTTTTTAAGGCATAACACTTTAGAAGGACCATCGTCACGCAGATACGCGGAGTACCTGTAATCGCGACGGCTTGCGAGTTCGAAGTCTCAGTCGGATATAGATTTTTCTATTTCCATTTTCTTCGCTCTGCAAACTAGGCAAAGCGCATGATGAATTCCGCCACTCAACACGCAATGCCTCGTAAAAGACGGAAAGCAGGGGCGGAGGAAGCAGGGACTGAGCAACGGAGTGTCTTAACACCAGGTTCATATGGTTCCTGCAGTTCCCTTTGCCTACCCTGCCATGTGCGGTCTAAAGCGTAAGACTAAAAATTAATTGTTCCTACAATTAGTGCTAAACCAATATTTGTCAATTTATAATACACTTTACATGGTCCTTAGGCCCTAGTTCCAAGGTCAGGTATAGCAATTCACCTGAAATCTTTTTCAGACCATTACGCTACTTAGCCAAGAAATTTTACTGCTTTATGCTTTAAGTTAATATGCTACGTCATGGAACCCTAAATTGAGATAATGTAGGGCTCCGTGACGTAGCAGTAATATAGTTTTTGGTAAATATTGTATTTCTAACATAGCATAGTAGAAAAAACATAGTACATAATATGAAAATTCGTTCAATTTAACATAACAATGATATTCACGTGAAAGTGTTTGAACGTAATCGAATAAAAATATTTTTCATATATACGCATGTAAATTTCCCAAATCTGAAGCTTTCAGGATTAAAAGATAACATTGGAACTATAAATGGCGGATGTGTCAAATTAAAATATTCCAATATATTTTCTGTTTGTAATTACTAAATAAGTATTTAAATTACATATATAGACAGTGACACAAGCATTGCTGTGGATTCTATTCCCGCTTGATCACTACTTCATTTAATATTTTTTGTATGCCCTGATACAGACATATAGCAGTTTTAAGCTTCGCCATTAAATGAAAATGTCTCTAAACGAGTAGAGTATAGAAAACGGGTTATATTAAGTTATGTTAAGTTCGCATATGTGTTTATGGAATTCTCCCTAAAAATAAAAAAAATCTTATATATTTAAAAACTTAATTTAATACTAGATTGCTTACCCTGCAGCGTGTCCCAGCAGAGAACATAATGGCTTAATTCATAGAACAAAACACATTTGACAAAGACAGACAGTGTCGGTGTTAAATTTCATCTCATTAAGGTAATAAGTGCTCGTTCACAGACGAAGGGACGCTTTGTGATGTACTGAATTATTAATGCGGAATAAAAGCTAATCTAACCAAGCTTTGAATTGAAAACCGTATGTTTTTTATACAAAAATAAACATTTTACCCTCATTTTTTATTCAAATGGAAGTTATTTTGTGTTTAAAATCATTGGATACAAAGAAACTAGTGTGAAAACACTACCTTCTCTGTTTTTCACCTATTCTCCCCTATTTTTTGAATAGGTTTACGCTTTATATCGCATATAGTAAGGTACGCAGAAGGAACCGCAGGAACCGTAGGAACCTAGTGTTAAGATACTCTGTTCCCTGCATTCCACCTTTTTTCAAGCATTGCGTGCTAAGTAGCGGAACCTTATGCCGCGCTTTGTCAAGGTGCAAGAGCAAAAAAAAAGGAAAAAACTAATTAACCCCTCATGGGAATTGAACCAACAAACCGTCGCGTTTACAGGCAAACGCTGTGCCTCTGCCTCAAGGCGGTCCTGCTCCCCTATTCTACATAATACAAATTGTACAATTTATCAACTAATATATAGACAAAATTGTGTTGGGCAATCTACCACGAATAATTATAATTTTATTTTAATATATAATTTTTGATCATAGTTTGTTATTATAAAAAGATATAAGTACGATATACATTTTCGCCATTATTTTTGTTATTTTTATTTTAATTAAAAATAGATTTGTAGGTACTACAAAGAATCTAGTCACAAGAGATTCAATTCTTAAATATCTAAAAAGTAAAAAGATAGAAAGTCTTTAAAAAAATAATTAAAAAATTTAGAAAATGGCAATTAATGGAGGAATATAACGCTGTTATTAATCTTACCAAAATAAACTACGAAAATAAATTGTTGTTAAAAACGAGAACAATATCTTACTTATACGTTATTAGGCCACGATGCCTTGTACATTAATCTAAAAGATCTTTCATTATTAATTAAGCGTAAGACCAACATAATTGTATATTCTTTATTAAAAATATCTACGTAACTAGCATTTCTTTAACTAAAAAATAATATTTTTTAACTCAAAATGTAAATCTTTGTACTAGAGTGTACTACAGTTTAATGGGCCTGTCGACAACAGTACTAATTAAAATTTTTTAATGCTTTACAAGTAACTGAAAATTTCTCAATAATAAGTTAATTATAATTTTTGATACAATCTTAATTATATCCTAATTAGAAATAGCCACAAGATGTATATTTTATAGTATGTTAAAGAGAGCCAATCGAGCAAGTGGTTCACTTGATGATTAGTGATTACCAAATTAAAGATTCTAAGTTTTAGAAAAGCGTACGCTCGTTTGTAAAAGGTCCTCATCATCTCATTTTGGGTTGGAGTTTTCTACAGGGAATTTGTTTCACAATGCGGCTGGATTTGGTAAAAAATTTATTGAAAAGCACCGTGGTACTTTGCCGATCTTGCAGGTGATGAGGATGGAATTAAATAATTAGTATCAAAAAGTCCAGCTACCTGGCAAGACTCTAGTCGTCAACAATACTAAGAACGTCCGTCTTTTTGGAAGCCAACTTGGCTTTATCTTTTCAAGGACACGTGAGGTGTGTCTTTTCAATTTGAAATTTGGCTGAGTGAAATTTCAACAAGCACAATATGTATATGTATATATATATATACATATATATATATATATATATATATATATATATATATATATATATATATATATATATATATATATATATATATATATATATATATATATATATATATATATATATATATATACATATACATATTGTGCTTGTTGAAATTTCACTATAAAAAATTTAGATTTCACTATAAAT
This sequence comes from Dione vanillae, assembly GCA_037178615.1. NCBI lineage: Eukaryota > Metazoa > Arthropoda > Insecta > Lepidoptera > Nymphalidae > Dione > Dione vanillae. The sequence goes on from JAZFAU010000223.1 coordinate 949,410, forward strand.
ATATATATATATATATATATATATATATATATATATATATATATATATATATATATATATATATATATATATATATATATATATATATATATATATATATATATATATATATATATATATATATATATATATACATATACATATTGTGCTTGTTGAAATTTCACTCAGCCAAATTTCAAATTGAAAAGACACACCTCACGTGTCCTTGAAAAGATAAAGCCAAGTTGGCTTCCAAAAAGACGGACGTTCTTAGTATTGTTGACGACTAGAGTCTTGCCAGGTAGCTGGACTTTTTGATACTAATTATTTAATTCCATCCTCATCACCTGCAAGATCGGCAAAGTACCACGGTGCTTTTCAATAAATTTTTTACCAAATCCAGCCGCATTGTGAAACAAATTCCCTGTAGAAAACTCCAACCCAAAATGAGATGATGAGGACCTTTTACAAACGAGCGTACGCTTTTCTAAAACTTAGAATCTTTAATTTGGTAATCACTAATCATCAAGTGAACCACTTGCTCGATTGGCTCTCTTTAACATACTATAAAATATACATCTTGTGGCTATTTCTAATTAGGATATAATTAAGATTGTATCAAAAATTATAATTAACTTATTATTGAGAAATTTTCAGTTACTTGTAAAGCATTAAAAAATTTTAATTAGTACTGTTGTCGACAGGCCCATTAAACTGTAGTACACTCTAGTACAAAGATTTACATTTTGAGTTAAAAAATATTATTTTTTAGTTAAAGAAATGCTAGTTACGTAGATATTTTTAATAAAGAATATACAATTATGTTGGTCTTACGCTTAATTAATAATGAAAGATCTTTTAGATTAATGTACAAGGCATCGTGGCCTAATAACGTATAAGTAAGATATTGTTCTCGTTTTTAACAACAATTTATTTTCGTAGTTTATTTTGGTAAGATTAATAACAGCGTTATATTCCTCCATTAATTGCCATTTTCTAAATTTTTTAATTATTTTTTTAAAGACTTTCTATCTTTTTACTTTTTAGATATTTAAGAATTGAATCTCTTGTGACTAGATTCTTTGTAGTACCTACAAATCTATTTTTAATTAAAATAAAATAACAAAAATAATGGCGAAAATGTATATCGTACTTATATCTTTTTATAATAACAAACTATGATCAAAAATTATATATTAAAATAAAATTATAATTATTCGTGGTAGATTGCCCAACACAATTTTGTCTATATATTAGTTGATAAATTGTACAATTTGTATTATGTAGAATAGGGGAGCAGGACCGCCTTGAGGCAGAGGCACAGCGTTTGCCTGTAAACGCGACGGTTTGTTGGTTCAATTCCCATGAGGGGTTAATTAGTTTTTTCCTTTTTTTTTGCTCTTGCACCTTGACAAAGCGCGGCATAAGGTTCCGCTACTTAGCACGCAATGCTTGAAAAAAAGGTGGAATGCAGGGAACAGAGTATCTTAACACTAGGTTCCTACGGTTCCTGCGGTTCCTTCTGCGTACCTTACTATATGCGATATAAAGCGTAAACCTATTCAAAAAATAGGGGAGAATAGGTGAAAAACAGAGAAGGTAGTGTTTTCACACTAGTTTCTTTGTATCCAATGATTTTAAACACAAAATAACTTCCATTTGAATAAAAAATGAGGGTAAAATGTTTATTTTTGTATAAAAAACATACGGTTTTCAATTCAAAGCTTGGTTAGATTAGCTTTTATTCCGCATTAATAATTCAGTACATCACAAAGCGTCCCTTCGTCTGTGAACGAGCACTTATTACCTTAATGAGATGAAATTTAACACCGACACTGTCTGTCTTTGTCAAATGTGTTTTGTTCTATGAATTAAGCAATTAGATATTCTTACTTTATTGAAATATTAAATATAATTTTCTATATCTGCATCTTTGCTATAATGATTGTACGGTTTAAAAAGTGGCTAATTTTTTTATCTTACAAATTTTAATCAATTTGGTTTAGTTTTCTATTAGGTTAATAGTAAATACCGAATACTAGACTGTTACGTAATTATTAACAGTGTTTATTTTATTTTATTATTATATTTATTATATATAAATAAGAAATGCGGCGTTGAGCTCCGCCACTCACCACGCAATGTCTCGAAAAGATGGAAAGCGGTGACAGAGAAAGTCCCTAAGCAACGGAGTGTCTTGACACTAGGTTTGTATGGTTATTGCAGTTCCATCTGCCTACCCTGCCATGTGCGGGATAAAGCGTAAAGCTAAAAAAAAAGGAAAAAAAAATAGACCACCACCCACGTAAAAGCTAAAACTACAGGTACTAATACAGGTAACATATATTTTTATAACCGAATTCAAGTTAAAATTAAAGTTCAAAAGTTCAAAAGTTCAATAGTTTAAAAGTTTAAAAGTTCAAAAGTTCACGTTTAATCCATTGGTTAAAACGAATAGATTGTGAACTACATTCCGGTCTTCTAATCTTCTTTCATTTCATTTTTCCGTACAATCAGGTCAATTTGCTAATTGACGAGACGACTAAGTAAAGGGCATTCGAAGTAAAATTTAACGTAGCTTTCTTAATTAAGCTTAGAAATGGTACTTTCGTTTTGTGGGTAAATGAATTTAGAGTTTAATACCTATATGTATATGAAGTTAATATGTGACTGTAAGTGTGTCTGTATCGTTGTCTATGCGTGATTTAGTTCTTTCTCTATTGTCACTTAATACAAATTATTCGAGACCTTACACAGGAGAATGGATTACCTTGACCATTGTTTTAGAACGAATATTATTTTTTTAATGTTGCAGAATATGAATCTATGTGACTTGAAAACCATCAAAGCTCCTTAACCACTAAGCTATATGTTCTTATTGAGCTATAATGAAACTTTTATGTGCTTATATTATAAGCTTATCTATGTTATATTAATATTCTTAAATAAGAAATAACATTAATTTAAACGTGAGGATTTTGTAGTGCAGGGGCGTAGCGTCTGCCTATAAACACGACGGTTCGTGGGTTCAATTCCAAGTCGGGGTAGACAGTTTTCGTCGTTAAGTGCCACTACTCAACAAGCAATGCCTCAAAAAGGCGGAACGTGGCGAACGGAGTGTCTTGACACTAAGTTCCCACGGTTTCTGCGTTCCCGCTGCCTACCCTAGAAAAGCGTAAATAACATAATTTAAACATACTTACTTATCATAGAGATTTACATTTCCCAGTCTGTATTGAATATAATCTGTATTAACATGACACTAATTGCCGCAAATATATATTAGTTTACATTTATTATGCGCAATATATACAATGGCGTGTGTTACTATCTCATTATAATTTAATTTCTGGGCGTTAATAATGATTAATTTAGATATACAGTTTCCAATTTAACATAATAATTGTCAAGTTATATGTTATTATTTATATTATTATATATTACATACAAAATCGCTCATATGTTCTGATATGATTTATATATTTTTGTGCTGTAATATCTAATATTTGTGTAGAAGCTATGATAGAGATAGTTTAAAGCCGCTCGGCTATAGCCCGTTATTGTGAAATTGGAGGAATAAATAACTTAGCTCATTAGTGAGATGAGTGATAAAGCACTAAAGTGTGCTTCTATGCTAATTAATTTAATATACGTTATAACGTGTACGTAACTTAACGCCGAAATTTAGGACGGAGAAAATAAACATATATTAAAGTCATACTAAATATCTACACTTATATTATTTAAATAAGGATCAATTCTGTCAAATTGTTGTATTTATAGTCTTTTTAAAAGAAATCATGTTTTGTTAAAAAAATCCTAGATTTATAAATATATACAAAAAATACGTCATTATGTTCTCTGCTGGGACACGCTGCAGGGTAAGCAATCTAGTATTAAATTAAGTTTTTAAATATATAAGATTTTTTTTATTTTTAGGGAGAATTCCATAAACACATATGCGAACTTAACATAACTTAATATAACCCGTTTTCTATACTCTACTCGTTTAGAGACATTTTCATTTAATGGCGAAGCTTAAAACTACTATATGTCTGTATCAGGGCATACAAAAAATATTAAATGAAGTAGTGATCAAGCGGGAATAGAATCCACAGCAATGCTTGTGTCACTGTCTATATATGTAATTTAAATACTTATTTAGTAATTACAAACAGAAAATATATTGGAATATTTTAATTTGACACATCCGCCATTTATATTCCAATGTTATCTTTTAATCCTGAAAGCTTCAGATTTGGGAAATTTACATGCGTATATATGAAAAATATTTTTATTCGATTACGTTCAAACACTTTCACGTGAATATCATTGTTTGTTTAAATTGAACGAATTTTCATATTATGTACTATGTTTTTATATTATACTATAATGCTATGTTAGAAATACAATATTTACCAAAAACTATATTACTGCTACGTCACGGAGCCCTACATTATTTATAGAAATTTCAACAAGCACAATATGTATATGTATATATATATATATATATATATATATATATATATATATATATATATATATATATATATATATATATATATATATATATATATACATATACATATACACATTTACTCTTTACGTCATACTTAGTAGCGTCAGCACCACAAACGTAGTTTTACGATCAGTTAACAATATCCCTGTGAACTGTCTTAAGTAACCACTAAACCCTCTCAAAGTAATTGCTTTTTATCAAACACAAGCGCTCTCGTACAAGTTAAATGAGGTTTTATTTTTTTATTTATTCAAGGGTCTTCACAGTAGGCCGAATTAGTAAAAACAGCATGCTTAAGAAGTTATGTGAAATTCAGACGGTGATGCAGAATCTGCCTGTACGCGACAGTTTCTGGGTGCGATCCCCATTTGGGGAGAGCAATGTATATATATATATATATATATATATATATATATATATATATATATATATATATATATATATATATATATATATATATATATATATATATATATATATATATATATATATATATATATATATATATATATATATATATATATACATACATACATACATACATACATACATATTTAAACACTGCTTGCATTACTTTTATATTAATAGCATTTAACGCAACAGAAATATTGCATGTTAATTCGGACATTTAGTAATTACACTATAATATCAGTGTATTTAGCTCACGAGTCTTTTTAGTTTAGTCGCTTTGATCTATAGAAACCCTGTATTTTCATTTAATACGCCAAGAGCTTTTGCCTACAATTCAATAAACTTAGAAGATTTCATCGCAAAGGAATGAAAGGGTTTATGTATTTGGAAAATATTGATCTTTTGCTTTCATCAATTTAAGATAAGACTACGTACTATTTAGTTTAGTCATATTATTTTTCTATTTGTAGATTAAATTATTAATATTTTTCGCAGTAATATTTTTTTTTTAATTACTTCACGCTTTATCCAGCATATTGCAGGGTAGGCAGAGGGAACTGCAGGAACCATACGAATCTAGTGTTAAGACACTCCATTGCTTAGTTTCTGCCTTTGTCGAGGCATTGCATGTTGAGTGGCGGAACTCAACGCCGCGCTCTGCTTACTTTCCAGAGCGAAGAAAATGGAAATAGAAAAATCTTCACCGAGTGGGAATCGAACCCTCAAATCGTCGCGTTTACAGGCAGACGCTTACGCCTCTGCGCCACGACGGCTCTCAATATTTACCATATACAATAATTATTTTATTATATATACTTATTTTAATTCCATATTCTTTCAATAAGCTATTTAATATTAACAAGTAAACTTGTTGAAGCGTGGCATACACGTTGTCACAGCAACGGAAGTGAAAATCGTCAAACAGTGTATGTATTATTTTGTTTATTGATGTAATGTACTTTATAAGGATGATATGTCAAATTGCTCACTTTTCCGTATGCAAAATTGTCGTAAACAGAGTTCTACAGTTTATACCCCACGTTTTAATATTTCAATTATAGATTTAATTAGGTTTGTATTGGTGTAGGTGTAAGAATCGATCGGTTATATATATATATATATATATATATATATATATATATATATATATATATATATATATATATATATATATATATATATATATATATATATATATATATATATATACATATATATATATATATATATATATATATATATACATATATATATATATATATATATATATATATATATATATATATATATATATATATATATATATATATATATATATATATATATATATATATATATATATATATATATATATATATATATATATATATATATATATATATAATGTGTAAACTATAACAAGTAATTTTAGTTACCAAAAATAATATTTCCTCATTTAAAATTCAATTACATAAATATTTACTCTAAGAGGTTTTCCTATAAACATATACCCAATAGGGTCGTAATAACGTCCTATATTCAGAAATTCATTCAAAATTCACGAAATCTCTTATCGAGTTTTCGTATATTATTTAAATTGGTAGGTCCCAATAACACTTTCACAGTTCGACTCTTGATTTTTATTCAAGTATTTTTTTAACAAAATCCTTTTAACTATGTAATACTTTTGGTTAACTTAAATTATTTTTAGCCCATCATCACCAAGTTTTTCTTCTCTTGGTAGAAAAATATTTCATTCTATCATATCTTGGTAAACAACTAATAAAGAACTAAAAACTAATAATACTTTATGGCATTCAAAAGATATTTTGTGTAATTTTTTAGTTTTTTTAAGCTATTAATCGATTGTTCCAGTACAACATGTCACCGTGTCGGGTGGCAGCTTGCGTCATGGCGCTGGTAGCTGCGAGCGTCGCGCCGGGCGTCCTCTCACTAGATCTCAACCGTCTGTACGGACACCATACTAAACGATCTGGTTAGTGTTTGTTTTTTTTTAGCTTCACGCTTTATCCCGCACATGGCAGGGTAGGCAGAGGGAACTGCAGGGAGCCTAGTGTTAAGACACTCTGTGGCTTAGGAAAGTGGGAACGGAGAAAGCAGGGACTAAGCAACGGAGAGTTTGTTTTATTGTTTATTTACGTTTTTATACAAGAAAAACAAATATTTACTTTTTTATGATTTATAATGTGTTAATCCACACTAAGAATATAAAAAATACTTTAAGTTCAATTAATATCCCACTAATAATCCGCCACTGTACCCAATGCCAAAAAAGGCGGAAAGCAAGTACTAAGCAACGGAGGGTCTTATGGTTCCTATTGTTCCTGCAGTTCCCTCTGCCTACCCTGCCGTGTGCGGTATAATTAATCCCGCTGCGTTCAATTTTTTTAAGTACATTCATTCATTCTCTTTCATCTTAAACTAAGTTATTTTTTTGCTTCACACTATATATAAAACGGCAGGCTCTAAATAAAGGTAACCTAGCATTATCACAATTCGTTCTCCCCAATCCACCTTTCGATATATTATGTATTGAGTGTCGGGAAACAAAGCTCTGTTCTGCCATGTTACCGTAGCACGGAAATCACAAAGTGATTCAATTTCCGCGAGCTGATCGATTACGGATACGATACGTTCGAGATATCTCAGCTTGAAGCAGTTATTATTGAGAGTTACAACTAATTTATCGATTAAAAAAAATTCAGTCTAGCTTCCATCTAAATATAAATATATATTAATTTATAAGAAAATAATGAAAAATGACGAATCACCATTCGTAATCTATCTTACAAGGATTAAAATAAGAAGAAATATTGTTTATCCAGCAGTAATGGTTGAAAATTTCAAGTAAGGTTCATCATATTATAAAAATTAAATAAAAAAATAAGTGACGAGTGAATCACTCATTTCTTCGCTACCTTACAACATTATAAAAATATAAAATAAATAGAAATTTAATTCTTTCCACATTATATAAAGTTTAAAATTTATTATTTTTTAAATTTATTTAAATATTTCACTTAATTTTAAACTTATTTATATATAAAGAAGTAACGTTTTAAACTTAACTTGTAACTTAGCTGATTCAAGTGAGCCTTTATAGCATCTTAACGATTCTAAGTTACGATCATTTACGTAATGTAACGAGGGACTGAACGATCTCAATGATACTGTAATTAGTGGCTTTATTAAAGCTTAAGATGGATATTTGTGTTTAAAGATTAAAATTAAGACGATACTTCCCGTGGACTTATGCGTATTAATTTAGATTACAAGATTAATGTGTTCAGGTATTTAGAATTTGTCTACTTTTTAAATCATTGCTTTTGTGATACCATAATGATAAAAATCATTTATTTAAACAAGTTTCTGACAACCAAATAGTGGATGGAGCCTCCTTTTAAGCATACCTATCTTAGTATAAAGTTGTTAATAATTTTAACTTACAATTAGTATACGCTTTTTATTTCTTAAATTTAAATTTACTTTGCTTACTGTCCTTGGAAATAATAAAGCGTGTATCTTTACAGCATCCTTTTGCTTTGCTTTTGCTTTGATTTTTCTTATTATCGCATAGAAATAAGCGGGGACGGAGTAAGCAGGGACTAAGTAACGGAGTGTCTTAACACTAGGTTCGTATGTTCTGCAGTTCCCTCTGCCTACCCTGCCATGTGCGGGATAAAGCGTGAAGCTAAAAAAAAAATTTACATTTGAAATCCTATACAGATACGGCTAAATCATTTATTTATATTATATATAAAATTTTACTTACATTTACGTACCTTCATTAGCTTTTCGTCAATCAATCTCACGACAAGTCCCAGCCGCATTAGACAGAATAACTATTCCTTTTTATTATTGCTGTGACATCTTCGCCAGATCGATCTGCTACCGTGACAGCTGTTGTTTTGTAGTACTCATTTTTCTATAGTTTTTCTATTATAATACTAATTTTGGAATGTAATTATTATAGCATTAAATGTTTGTTTTCGAAAGTATTTTATTTTTGGAATATAAACGTATAGTTCACTCGAATAACTCGTGACTGATTTTTCTTGTTATTTAAAATTTGATATATAAATGTATATCTAGTTCGTTGAACAAACGAAAGCAATATTAAATATTTAAAATTTGGAATGTAAGTATATAGTTCGCTGAACCCATATTTATGCTTATAAGCTCAACTTCATATACAGTCTATCTAAAAAGCTTTTTTACAGTGTATACAGTGTTGCCATAATAAAATAATAAATATTCATTATAAAAATTAAGAAAAAACTTTTGCATTGATTACACCAAAATGTATATGTACCTGATCATATATATGTAATGTACAGTCTATAACATAAATATGAAATAGAGACATCTACCAAATTGAAATATATCGTTTTCGACTTCACCAACAAAGGAATCGAGATGTATATGGGTGCCAAGTTTACTTGGGACGTACCTAATTGAAGTTCAAGATTTGATTTGATTTTTTATGTTTAGGCTGTTGCTGTTTGTGTCACATTTATAATACTTGGTTCGTTCATGAAAATTTATAAGTCAGTTTTTTTGAAGTTTCTATTTTTTCCGATACGTGTGCAAGAGGTTGTTTTAGTCCTACATATAAGCTAGTTTCACGACCTCTTATAGGTATCTCGATCACAGATTCTAAACATTGCTGCGATCTCAATTCAATGAACTGTGATGGGCACCCAATGGAAAACGAAAACTTTTCTTTTCATCTATGAATAGGAGAAGGGTTATTTAATGGTTGTTGAATGAAGGGTTATTTAATGGTTATTTAATGAAGGGTTATTTAATGGTCATTTAATGGTTGGTTACTATCCAATGAATTTAAGAAATGTTTAAAGATACAATATTTTTGAAAAATATCTGTGCAGTAGACAACGCTTTAAATATCACATTTTCATACACAACCATTAAAATTCCAAAAAGCTCTGATCTTATATCTATTATTAAGTTTTAGTATTACCAGTTAATTCGTAATTAGATGAAAGAAAGCTTCAGCGCTAGAACTCCAAATCTCGTGAAGCACTTTCTTATCTCTTTCGGCTGCTATTACCTTAATTTTATTAAACAAGTTGCTCTCCTTTTGACGTTAATGTTCTAAGTTCTTAAAAGCTGGTAATAAAGCTCTCTGATTTAATATATTATTTGGATATATTCTTAAGACTTGTAAATGTTTTGTACCGAAAAATTAGGCTTTGAGGGCCGTCGTGGCGCAGAGGCGCAACGTCTGCCTGTAACGCGACGGTTTCTGGGTTCGATCCCCAGTCGGGAAAGATGGATTTTTCTATTTCCGTTTTCTTCGCTCTGGCAACTAAGCAACGGCATTGAGTTCCGCCACTCAACTCGCAATGCTTCGAAAAAGGCGAAAATAAAGCTTTACTGAATAAAACTTTATAAATGTGTATAAATAACATACATATGTTATCTTCAAATACGTTTCACTTATGATTTCAATTTATAGAATTGAAATTTTGGGCATGGCAATTTAGGTGTCCTTGCGAGACACTCAAGGCTGCCTCAATTGCACTACGACGGTGCAATCGATCAATCGATATTTTCAAGAAAAGTCTGCTTTCCATTGAGCTTAGTCGAAATCACATCGATTAATATTATACAATATCTATAGAGAAGCAACTCATTAATAGATAAAATTTCGAATAAAAGTTTCTTAAGAATGCTAGGCATACTATAGGAAAGAGAATTTTTGTAAATTCCTTCTTAAAATGTAAACAGGATTAGTAGTACACACAAACATAATGCCATATTCTAAATACAAATATTACTAGTAATAATTATTGAGAGAAAAACGACTATTTATTATGAAAACCAAACAATGTAATCGAGTAAACGTTTCAACGTGTAAATGAAAGCTGCAATCAACCGTTGCCAATTAAAACGGAAACGTGCCGTTTGTTAACACTTACTTCATCAATCAATACACCGTTTATGATAATTGAATCGTTAATTTACTTCTAAGTTATCTATAACTTCATATTTATGAACCTATAAATAAGTTTTTAGTAAGTTTAGCTTGTTAGGACGTGGCTTACACAATGACGTGTATTTGATAGAAAATTGAGGATTCTTTGATTGATTCAATGATTATTGCACATATATAAAGACCTTATCCCTTAAAGCGATTTTCTTCAGGCAACTTTTGGATGTTGGAGTTGTATAAGAATGGTGGTTAAAAATAAAATATAAACTTAAAAATATATGGAACATATATTAATCAAACAAATATAACAAATATATGCTTATACACATATACACACACATACACATGCATATATACATAAATTGAAAATAATCTACAATATTAATCTATATGTATATAACCATTCTCTACTAGTTCAGAGGCAATGTTCACAAGACTGATTAGTTGATAAACAAGAGCTTTTTTTATATACGGCACCTAATGGCACACTCAGGAGCTTTAGATTGCTTATACCTCAGCATCTTCGTACCCAGGAGGGATATAAAGATGCAACGGAGGTATATGTAATGTGACGCGATATGATCGCGTTCGCAAAACAGGACCGACCGTTGAGGACCGTCGTGGCGCAGAGGCGCAACGTCTGCCTGTAACGCGACGGTTTCTGGGTTCGATCGCCAGTCGAGGAAGATGGATTTTTCTATTTCCATTTTCTTCGCTCTGGCAACTAAGGCAAAGAGCGGCGTTGAGTTCCGCCACTCAACACGCCAAGCCTCGAAAACGGCGGAAAGCGGGGACGGAGTAAGCAGGGACTAAGTAACGGAGTGTCTTAACACTAGATTCGTACGTTCCTATTTTTTTCATGCATTATCTCGCACATGATATCCCGTTGCCCGGTTTTCACCTGAATCCCTAACTCAACGCCGCTTTGTGTCTAAACAAAAATAAATAATTCCACCAATTACGCGACAATGACGTAACAAAATCTGTACTTACTTGTTGTATAAAATAAAGTGAAATTTAAAATATTATAAAATAAATGTATATTTTCATCAAATGTCAGTTTAAAATCCAATGAATATTTTAGTATCCATTTTATGTACACATTTAGATACAATTAAGCTATAGCTGTGTCTGACTGTTTAAGTATAAACGTTTATATAAAACGTTTTTTTTTTTTCAGAAATAACGCTTAATTTATTACTTAAAATAATGAGCAACTTTACAATCAGTTATTTTTAGAACGGAGATATATTTTTAATTTACGTCGTCATGGCGCTGAGGCTCAGCGTATGCCTGTAAACGCGATGGTTTGTAGTCAATTCCCAGTTGGGCAGAATGGGTTATTTTATTTCTATTTTTGCTCTGGCAAGTAGACAATCGCGGCGTTGAGTTCCGCTACTCAACATGCAATAACCCGAAAATAAGGCGGTTTCCGCGTTTTCAGCTAGAACTGAATGCGTTTACACCGGGTTCCTTCGGTCCCTTCTGCATGCTATGTACGGGATAAAACGTGAAACTAAATAAATAAATAAATTTATTTCGACTACACTAATATATGCTTTCAATATACATATGTATATTGAACTGACATTCATTACTTTTCAAACGAAATCGTTTTATATATAATATACAGTTAAAGTGCACTTTACTGACAACATTAAAACTTATAACTTTATATATCTTACAAATTATTGCAACACTTCACATACCAAAAGGTTAATTACTTTAATTAAGCTTTCGTTAACGTTTACGTTAAAAGCTTAATGTAAAAACCTTAAAATTTGATTTATATAATAAAAAAAAAGCTAAAAGCCTTCACTTGTATATAAGCTTTAATTAAAGCTTAAAGAATTTCTATATATGTTAGTAATGTGAACAAATATATGTTACAACTTTACACTTATTTAACATAGAGTATATAAGAATGAGAAATATAAGAATGAGATAATATAATATGTTGTGTTTGTACACTTTATATCTCTAAAGTACTGACACATATACCAGCTAAGTAACGTATATGTAGTTACTTAGCTCAACAAAAAGATTACGTTGACGGGGCAACGTGTCTCTGACATATGGATAACCTTCTACGTCTTGATATAAACTTTTTCAGTGCTATTTGTTTTGTCATATTTCTAAATTATTATATTTATATTTTAGTTGAATCTGGTTTCGTTTCTAAAAAATTAAATTTGTATAAATAAAACAATGATCATAAATTTCCTTTTTACATATCTTTATGTATATATTACAAGGCATATTATTTTTACATCTTCACGCTTTGTCCTGCCCATAGTGGGGTAGGCAGAGAAAACCGTAGGAACCTAGCGATAAGACACTCCGTTTTCCGCTTTTCGCCGTTCCGATGCATTGCGTGTTAAGTGGTGAAATTCAACGCCGCGCTTTGCCTAGTTATTAGAGCGAAGAAAAGGGAAATAAAAAAATCTATCTTCCCCTAATGGGAAACGAACTCACATACAGTCGCATATACAGGCAGATTACGCCTCAGCGCCACAACGATCTTTAATTAACAAGGAATACTAATATATTTTTTTATAATTACAGAATACTGTCATCCGTATGAACCATTCAAGTGTCCAGTGGACGGACACTGTATCTCCATACAATACTTGTGTGACGGTGCTCCCGATTGCATTGACGGTTACGATGAAGACTCCAAGCTGTGTACAGCAGGTGAGTTTTTGTTTAGAGTATTCGAATATTAAAACAGATAAAATAGAAAAAAAGAGATGAACAAGTACATTAAGCTTAAAGCTTAAAAGTTAGGACGGAGAAAGCAGAGACTAAGCAACGGAGTGTCTTAGCACCAGGTTCCTATGGTTCTTGCAGTTCTCTCTGCCTACCCTGCCATGTGCGGGATAAAGCGTGAAGACATAAAAAAAAACGAGCTTTGGTGGATATATAGAATTAACACTAGTCATAAGACACTGTTTACTTTATATTAGTCATTATAAGGTAGAAAATTTAATTTTAATTAAGTGGATTTTGTTTTAAGTACTAACTTTGAACAAAATCTGCTTAAGATTTATACCATTAAAGGTAAGCCCTATAATGAGGTTAAGTAATGAGAAATACCTCGATTTAAAGGATACTGGGCTTATTGTATATTCTTGAGCTCGTATTTGTGTAGCAAAAGTCTGAAGGAACTTTATAAGGCATAATATTTTAGTAATATTTTTTTCTGTGCCTAAAGATAAATTAACCTTATTGTGCAATGGAATCTAAAAGTTTCTCATTTTTAAAGGGGACGGAATCAAAATCAAATAATTAAGTTCAAAATAAGCAAATATTTACCTCGGCAAATAATAATTAGATACCAGTTCATAAAAATTAAAGACTCATAATTTAAATGAGCTAGTGTAATAAATTTAGCGGGATTAAATTGGTTATATACACATGTTCAAATATTTATTAATCATTATTAGCTTTATGGGTTCGATTCCCACTCGAAGAAGATGGATTGTTCCATTTCCATTTTCTTCGCTCTAGCAACTGGGTAAAGCCCGGCGTTGAGTTCCACTACTCCACACGCAATGCCTTGAAAAGGCGGTAAACGAGAAACAGTGTCATAACAATAGACTCCCACAGTTTCTGCGGTTACCTCTGCCTACCCTGCTATATGCGGGATAAAACGTATAGTTATAAAAAAGAAGACTGACTATGACCTAAAATTTAATTTTATAGCTCTATATTATATTATTGAGACTAATCTCCTTACTATGAATGCTAAAAAAACGCTGACGCGTCTTTTATACAAAAATTTGTGGAACCGACCGCCTACGCCACTATATTTACCTTTGATAAATGTACCAACCCTCGTCACCTGTAAATTCTTACACAAACTCCGTTATAGAATTACAATAGGATGAGGATAAACCGATACGAAGTAATAATATTTGACAATGTTATCAAGTACTCGAGGGAAGTGAGCTTTTCTGTAATTTATATGAATATTATTATAACTTAAATTTACATTCTATTATTAATATTTTTCAACATTAAAAATATTATTGTTTAATTTTCATAGAGACTTAAGGCCTTATTCATAAAAAGTTATAGCACGCTTAAAGACTCGATATAGTACAGTTGTCAAAAAACGTTATTCATAACAGCATTTTAGTGCCAATCAGTTCTATAAACCTATCATAAAGTTATAGAGCCGAGAACCCTACTATAAGAGTGTTTTAACGTCCAAAGATGGCCGATTCATATAACAGCTGATTATAGCTCATACTAATATGAGCATAGATATGACGTCGTCGAGTCACTTGTCATCAAGAGTGTCAATTTCAATTTCGTAAACAAAACAATATAACAATTGACATTTTGTTCGATATTTATTAACTATATTTAGTTATTAACAAGTTTATTAATAATAAATTCTACATAAGAAAGGTGCACAGAACATAGGTAATACTTGTCCACGTCTAAACAATTTTCAATTCTTTGTCGTTTTACTTCTTTTGACTTAATTTTTTAAAAATTAAGTAAGTTTATAAACTAAAATAAAATAAACATTCGTGTTTTTGTGATAACAACGACGTAAACCAAGCCGGTATATGTCAAGCCAGATCCAATAACATATTTTTGTACGTAATATTATCTGTGGTCATACTATGTCAATGCGTTTGTCACTTATCATCTGTGGATTTACTGGTATTTTCGGCAACAAGTCGACCGACTTCAGTATAGTGGCAACATTGTGAACGTATAAATCAAATTAGTGACACTTTAGTTATAGAAGGCTTATAGAGCGTTTATGAATACAAACATTTATCGAACGTTCTATAAGCCTAAAGAGCGTGTTAACTAAAATATGCTTAAAACGTTCTATAAGACTTTTTTATGAATAAGGCCGTTAGTCTACAATCTCTAGTACATGTAGAGATGCTAACGACGAAATAAGTTGTTGTAAAGCGTATAAGAATTTCGAAGTGGCGGGTGGCGGGATGAAGAACGCATGGCTCAGTGGTCATGGCAGAGTGCTTGCACGATTTACAAGGGAAACTGATTCAAATGACGCTGCGTTTAAAACTTTTATATGTTTTCTTTAAGTATTTTTTCTATCATCAGTGTTGATGAACACTTTAAAAATTATTAAAACTATTGTTAGTCTGTTAACAATAATGGAACATAATGTGATTATTGTTTCGAATAAGGTTTGATTTTATTTATAACTAGTTGTAGCATCGATTTTATTTACATCGACTCTGAAATGTACTGTTTTATCTAGTTCCTGTATGAATTTCGAAAAATCGATAAGTACGTAGTCTTCAAAGTACAAGCCAAATAGCTATCTACTCCATGATTTGACTTTTAACAAGTGACAGGTAAATGTCAGTCAGTCAAGCGGTAAGGTAATAATATTGTATATATTTAGATGGATGTTTCTTCGAAACTGCTAGACAACTGATCTTTATGGTATGGTTTACATACTTTGAATATGTCTATGATGTGTCGTTTAAAGTTTTAATAATTTTTATTATGACCAAATTCATTTAAGCACAGAATTATTTTTTATTATAATCTCTATTTATGTAAGAAGATAATTGTTTGTGTGTGTGTGTGTGTGTGTGTATATATATATATATATATATATATATATATATATATATATATATATATATATATATATATATATATATATATATATATATATATATATATATATATATATATATATATATATATATATATATATATATATATATATATATATATATATATATATATATATATATATATATATATATATATATATATATATATATATATATATATATATATATATATATATATATATATATATATATATATATATATATATATATATATATATATATATATATATATATATATATATATATATATATATATATATATATATATATATATATATATATATATATATATATATATATATATATATATATATATATATATATATATATATATATATATATATATATATATATATATATATATATATATATATATATATATATATATATATATATATATATATATATATATATATATATATATATATATATATATATATATATATATATATATATATATATATATATATATATATATATATAAACCTGGAAACACATATACAACATATATTTAAGCTTATTCGAACAGATATTTTACGAAATGTTAGTAAATCACGTGAATTACTTAATGATAGTATTTACATAATGTATTTATTTATGTATATTACTATAAATATTAAAATATTTTATTCATTGAGCGATAATCGGTCAACTTACGCAGGTCTTTATGGTACAAAGGAGTCGCTAAGATCTCAAAAGCGGGATCATTTACATACGAAAGTAGTCAGAAGAATTATATTAAAATCAATGTTTTCTTCTAAATATTATATTATATTATAAATTGTTAGATTTTATTTTTAAGCTAAGTGAAAAGTTACAAATAGTAATTTTGATTATTTTTTTTACGATTTTGTTACTCTTATCCATGTGACAGATGACAGAGTGACGCGTCACTACATTAATTACGGCTTGTGCAGACTGCTATGTCTTTTAATTTATATTCATGAGATTTTTTTTAATGTTTTAGATGCTTAATAATTACTAATAAGTAAACATTTTCATTATATTTGAACGCAGCGTCGAAATTCTTATATGCTTTATAAAACTTATTGCGTTGTTAGCATCTCTGTTGGAAGACTAGAAGATTACAAAGATCAATCGCTTGGTGAGAGAGAGTTTTTTAGTTTATCTTATACATTTCAGTTTTATAGAAGGTGCTCCGAATCCTTGATATTACATATAAAAATGTCAATGGATAACATTCAATACGCTTATAACTATTTCGTGTTGTTTAGTATAATGGCTTGCACATAATAGCTGTTCATAAGATGTTGTAGTTCTTAGATTTTCACATTTCAATGAAAAATGGTCATTACGCTCAACAAAGTTCACTAAAAAGCCATTTTCTGGTTCCTTGCAGTTTAGTCCGCATCAGGTGTTCTAGCTAGGTATGAAAATCTTTGAAAATTTTTTACCGTTTTAAAGTTTTAATAATATTTATTATGACCAAATTCATTATTTATTAAAATTCAACTACTTTTTCTAGATTTGCATTAATTGTGCTAATCCTACAAATATAGCCTAGATCCTGCCTTGGTAATAGATGTACTGTAAAAAAGTTTTATGCAAATCCATCCTGTAGGTCTGAAGATATAAGTAATAAACAGATAAACAGAAAAAAAATCTGATATCGATCCCACTTTTAATTTTTCATCATATCCGATGCTTTTGCATCATTTATACATTATACCTACGAAAGTTTAAACGTACAACTTTTAACACGAACGAGCTTTAAAGTTTAACTTATTCCAATTTGATTTTGTAAATTTGAATGCAATATGGAACAGCTGTTAAAATACAATTTGTTACAAGCACTTTAGTATAAAATATTCAGTTGACACAAACTTCAATGTGAAGAACGAGGACAGAGCTCATTTGAATTTATTTGCCATTGTTCAAACTCCTAAATAACCGACCGTAGACGGTAAATAGATAGATCTGTAAAGATCAGTATCTGCATATAATCGTGAACGTTTCTTTTCAAAACAATCATTGTATGAATTATAGAGAAAATTTTATGCAACATGCGTAAGTTAACTTTTTAACTTTGATTTGAAACGATCTTTGCTATTGTCGTTGTTGTTCCTATTGGAAATTTCGCGTGAGATACGAATTCAAGTATTACAATTTGTACAAATAATAAAATATATACGAGGACCTATGTAAAATATGGCGCAGAGACGCAGGGTGCCGGTAAACGCGACTATTTGTAGGTGTAGGTAGATAATAGATTTTTTATTTCCATTATTTCGCTCTGACAACTAGGCAAACGATTCATTGAGTTCCGCCACTCAACACGCAACGTCGAGGCATTATCGAGGCAAAGGCGGAGAGCTGATAACGGTTCCTGCAGTTCCCTATGCTAATCCTGTTTTGGGCGGGATAAAGCGAAAAGCTGAACAAAAATAAAAATAACTGTAATTTCAAAAATACGTCGATCGGGTATTGTGTTTACTACTCGATTTAAATTAGGTACATTTTACTAACATATCTGCCGCATTTGCTTTACCTACTAACCTACATATACTCTAACATCTTTTATTAGTCTTTTACAATATCACACTAACACGATTATTAACGTAAAAAAATCCTTGTATTTCCTAACCTGTCCTTGTTATAAATAAATAGATATTTTTTGAACTTAGTGTAATGTAACCGAGTATATCTTCTCTTGGAACAGCCTCTTGAAACGGCAGATAAGATCTAATGTCCGTACATTTCGTTCTCCGTTGTCTGTCTGAATTTGAGAACGGAATAACTGGACACTGAAAAATATGAATTTTATCGATTATTCTCTTACAATAGTAACCGTTGCGCTGCGATTGGTTCATGGTAAATAATAAACCACCACAAATTGCATTAAATTATACAATAAATAGATACCTACTACATATATGTTATACTCATATAAATAATAATATTTTTTTTTTTAGCTTTACGCTTTTTATCCCGCACATGGCAGGGTAGGCAGAGGGAACTGCAGGAACCATTCGAACCTAGTGTTAAGACACTCTGTTACTTAGTCCCTGCTTACTCCGTCCCCGCTTTCCGCCGTTTTCGAGGCATTGCGTGTTGAGTGGCGGAACTCAACGCCGCGCTTTGCCTAAGATGTCAGAGCGAAGAAAATGGAAATAGAAAAATCCATCCTCCCCGACTGGGAATCGAACCCAGTAACCGTCGCGTTACAGGCAGACGTTGCGCCTCTGCGCCACGACGGTCCTATAAATAATAAATATTTACTAAATCTAGAAATACAGGGCAATTCGTTTTATTTCAAACCCAGTATACAATCTATACCCGAGTTAATTACGTAGCTACTCGAGTAATCATTCTGATTCTTTCATTAACTCGATTTTATTTTATTAGCACTTCATCAGACTGTGAAGGTTTTATAACCTAAGTAATACGCCTAAATACACAAGGTAAATGGACTGTTTTGTTTTATTAGAATTCTAAAAAAGCATTGTGAGGAACTGCTCAGTAGCTTGTATATGATATATAATGATGTGACTCCTAAACTGCAGTTGTAGGTACTACCTATATTATCATTTTTTTTCATATTTTTTTGGAAAAATCGTATATATAATATATGTTATTATATTTGGTTTTCAATATCGACAAAACGCTTTAGTAAACTCAATATCATTTTTAATTTAATTAAATTTGAACCCATAATCATCGAGTTTATTAAGACGTACCTCAATAATATATATAAATAAATAACAATAATTCACATATACTTTCCAGCAAAGCGACCACCGGTAGAAGAAACCGCTTCCTTCCTGCAATCTCTAATTGCTTCGCATGGACCTAATTACTTGGAGAAGTTATTTGGAAGCAAGGCCAGAGATGCTCTTGAACCGCTCGGTGGAGTTGAGAAAGTCGCTATTGCCCTCTCCGGTAACGTTTTCATGTTAATTTTTCAAGAAGAACCTGATTAGAATATTTTAGAAAATTTTAATCAAGCAGAAGATTTTGTTAAACCTTTTGAATAATATTATTTACCGAATTAATAAGTATTTGTTTAGTGAATTTATATTTCTAAATTTTTAACAAGATTACTTTAAGGCGAGGCGTATGCGTCTGCCTGTAAACGCGACGGTTTGAGGGTTCGATTCCCACTCGGGGAAGATGAATTTTTCTATTTCCATTTTCTTCGCTCTGGCAACTAGGCAAAGCGCGGCGTTGAGTTCCGCCACTCAACACGCAATGCCTAGAAAAAAGGAAAGCGGGGACGGAGAAAGCAGAGATCAAGCAACGGAGTGTCTTAACACTAGGTTCATATTGTTCCTGCAGTTCCATCTGCCTACACTGCAATATGCGAGACAAAGCGTGAAGATAAAAAAAATAATTTAAAACAGTGTTTACTTAAAAATATAATTATATTTTATAAAGAAAAATAATTTTTATAATTTCTTTATACAGAATCACAAACTATTGAAGACTTTGGCGCTGCTCTTCACTTGATGAGGTCCGATTTGGAACACCTACGCTCTGTATTCATGGCAGTTGAAAATGGAGACCTTGGCATGCTGAAATCCTTGGGAATTAAGGACAGTGAGCTTGGTGATGTCAAGTTCTTCCTGGAGAAGCTAGTGAACACTGGCTTCCTTGACTGAATAGCGCCGGAGTCAGCCTCTGATTACTACCACGTCGTCCAATTCGGTCCCATAAGTTCTTCATTTTACAGCTACCTTCCGTACGACTCCTTTAAATATAAGAGAAACTGAAATTTCTCCAGCCTCCCACGTAAGAATGATGTGTGTTTGAAGTTTCTGTCGCGAGAGGCGCTTGTTCGTAATCGGAATCGACTTCTACAACCGGCCACGTGGACTCGATTCGAAACGAACGACTGTCTCCTTATATTATTTCAACTCGATTAAATATGGCGTAAATAGCCGCTTACAAACATATCATGCAACTGATTTTTGAATAATCGTAGGTTAAGTAGGTATATTATTTATTTTTATAAAGCTTTTAAATTTATTTTGGCCAGTTTCTAAAACTGGGTAAATTATGAACTGGGAATATTCTCGCGTCTATATCATGATGGCTTTATTATAGATATTTTCTGAAGAAGTACGATTGTGTAAGGTCGAGTTATTCATAAAAATACGAAGAAAACTACCTTAAGATACTTTTTGGTAAAATATTATAACATTATTGCCATTATGACCCCGTTCATAATAAAAATTACGGATACGACTGAGTGTATGAATGTCGCCCTATTAAAAAATCTAGAGCTCTCCCTAAAAGACGTTGTCAGAGGCGACTCCACGGATACGTGTCCATGTCAAGCAAGATATGAAGCTAATCGTACAGAATATTTAAATATTAAGTAGAGAATAAAGAAGAAGTAAAGAATGCATGCGCTTTGTATCTGGCTTTTGGAATAATCCAAAGTAGGACCACGAGAACATATCATAATTTAGTATATTATTATATAGTTACAATCTGTAGTGGATAAAATACAATTATTTTAATATCGGTATTGTAGTGTTTATGAAACATTTTTAGATCCTTTTAGTGTTAGAAATCGATACATATCAAGCATTACGGTGCTTTTGACACGTACATATCAAAATTATGTGATTAAACGTTAGATGTTATCTAATAAGTAGTATTTACTAAGTAGAGCATAAATTTTCCATTTCTATGGCTATTGGTCGTTTAAATATCTAATTGACGTTTGTCATTTTTTAAAACTTTTGGCAATGCGGGCTACGGCGACAACGAATGATGTTCAAAGTAAGTTAAACTACTTAAGTGAATAGTTAAAAACTTAAATAATAAAATTTATTAGAGCGAAAATATCTTACGAAGGTAGGTAACAAACTAGAAGACAGATTAAATATAAACACATTAAATACAAAAAAATATAGTCTATGGCAACAAAACGTCAATGTCAAATTCAAATACGCGGGAAAGCCTGTATTTGTCAGAAGTTACCTATGAATCTACCCTATTTACCTACCTTAGACGTCACGTAGGAATATTTCGTAGCCAATGCAAAACGAAGTAGAATTATAAGGGTAATAGATATATATTTAACTTGCGTCAGATATCTATATATAGTTGTAAGGACTGTGTTGTCTTTAAATCTTTAAAATCTATTAGTTAATGTGTTTTGATCTATGTATATGGCTTATCTATTCTATAAAGAGAAATAAATGAATCATCTTGAATTGGTCTTTTATTTTATGCTACCTACTCTAAAACAATAGCTATTATATTGAAGTAACTTGTATAATATAAATATAAAGTACCTACATAAATATTGATAAAAGTAAGGAAATGGCGACATATAGGCAGGATTTTGATAGTTTAGTTCTGTACACCATTATTCTGCCTTTCACAAGGTGTGAAGTTACTTTTGTGCAAAATTAATAAGTGTATAAGTGCAAGAACAATGTACGAGGGTCAAACTGAAAGTTTTTAGAACTGGCAACTTAAAAGCATTATATTAAAAAAATAACTTTAAATTTTGAAAGTAGAACTCTTTACCAATAATATTGAGTATACATTTCATTCATTTGTCATTTGTTTTACGATTTGGCGGCAAATTTAAAATTGTCTGTGCACGTCAGGTCATTACGCGACAGTTGTCTTAGAGGATCAGAAAACGGTTAATGCAGAGTGGTCCACTAACAACTGTTTGCCACTTGTCTTGGAAAAAGTTCGATAGAAACGACCTCGCAGCAGGATCCTCCTTCATCAGGACAATGCCTCGTCGCACACCGCCAGGCAAACGATCAACTATTTGGCGACCTTAGACGTGGAATTACTGGGTCAGCCGCCGTATAGCCCCGACCTTGCACCCTGCGATTTTTATTTATTCCCGAAAATAAAAGAAAAACTTCGAGGAAAACATTTTATGGACGCCGAAGAAGCAGTGGCTGCGTTTCAAAACGCCGTTGAAGAGACCCCTAAGGCCGAGTGGGCAAGGTGCTTTTCTCAATGGTTCCATCGAATGCAGCGATGTATTGATGTAAATGGACGCTGTTTTAAAAGGTTATAATAAAACTAATAACTTGCTAGAATGCTTAGTTTATGATTTTCTAAGAACTTTCAGTTTGACCCTCGTATTGTGCAGTGTAATCAAAGTTTGATAGTTGACAATAATAAAGTGTGTAACTGAGTGACTTATCGTGTAATTTAAGTCTCAATCACACATAAAATATGCACTAATTAAAAATATTATCGAACGTTCGAGTTATTTAAGTTTAAGTTTAAATAGACATCGGTTTTTTATCTTTACTCTTTATCCCCCGCTCATAGCAGCGTAGGCAGAGGGCAACGCAGCAACCATGGGAGCCTAATGTTAAGACACTCCGGGAACGGGGTGGAGCGAGGAATCGCTTTCTGTATTTTTTTGGTAATTCAACGCCGTGTTTACACAGGCGGGCAGGAAATAAGCAACGGAGTGTTTTAACACAAGGTTCCCACAGTCCCTGCAGTTCCCTCTGCGGGATAATGCGGGATAAAGCGTGAAGCTAAGAAAAAAACTCCGTGCTAGCCTAGTTGCCATAGAGAAGAAAAAATTCAAATGAAATATCCATCTTCCCCGATTGAGAATTGAACCCACAAACACATCGCGTTTACAGCAAGATGCTGCGCCTCTGAGTTAACACGGTCCTCGTTATAAAGTTACATTGGACGACATTATTTTTTGTTTTTGCTCAATTTTTTGTTAATTTCCGTATAAAGTAGGGTAAACAGACTCTAGTTCCAATACCTGAGACACTTCGTCGTCTACAAGCCACCCGAAAACAAGACAATGAGTGTTGAAAGATGCATATTGTGAATTCACCACACAATATAATAAAATAAATAAATATTTTCTTTATTTATTTGTTAGAATACTTGCAAGCCTCTGATCGCTACTTTACTTAATATCTTATCATATTTTTGTTATCATAAGCTTTTGTTCGCTCCCAATAGAAGTAAGTTAGGTTAGGGATAATTTACAAGGACTCAGGAACTACAGATGGGAAATAAGTCATCAGGAAATGTATAAATAAACAAATTGCTATAAGATATCAAAATAAGTAATTTATATATTTACTACACAATTGATATACTCGGCACTTCAACTCGCACAGATAAAAGTTACATTAGACAATAATTTGGTATTACAATTTTATTAGTGAGGTACATCAATAAATAATCACATGTTCTTACAATATGAAGATAGAATTTTATAACTAAATTTACAGAGGCTTTCAGTTAACAGATAATGGCTTTTAATGGGCATAGACACAGACGCGACTTTAAAAAAACATACATATTCATATAGGACGAAATAAAAATGCATTTACGCTAAATAATAATCTTCATAAAAAGAAAATATGACATAAACCAACAAAAATTCAATATATAATAGTTTTCTTAAACATACAAGTACTATATATTATGTTTTATGTGACTACAAAAACGTATAGTTTAGTAGTATTTGTATCAATATATAGTAAGTAAGAAACTTTTGATTTTCAAGAGAGTTCGGGGGTTCAAACTCCACTGCGGTGTAATTTTTATATTTTCTTTAAATATTTTTTTCATTGATAAATCATTATGGAAAATAATACGTAATATCAATGGTTCTTAACTATCATTTTATTAAAAATATCCATATAAAGATTTGGAAGTAAATAAAATATTTAATTTTACGGATATCTTTAAATCAGTAATCCGAATTAAAAGATGTTTTGAGACATTGCGGAAAGTAATGGAATTTAAAGTGGAATGTAACCATTACAGTCATTTCCAGGCCCGAGCACTTCGGAGTCCTCGGTCACTGGTGTATCCACTCGGGACCAGTAGAAAAGTCAACAAATTATGAAATTTCAGACATTATTAGCTTTTTTGAGTTTAAAATCTTTCCAAAGACTTACAACAATTACAAGAATCTAAGAAAAACATAAATATGTACGAGTGGTAAGAGAGGTAAGGGGAGACCTCGGTTGACTTTCGAAAACACAGTATCGAAGATACTGGAGAAAGGTCACGTGAAAAGTGTGAGGATTTCCCGGAGAGCATGTGTGCAGGGACTGCAGCGTGTGGCGCTGCGTTCTCTCAGACTACCCCGCTAGGGATAAAGCGTGAAGATATGTATGTATGTATGTATGTATGTAAAACATAATAAAAACGGAACTAGCTATATAGTTATATATAAGCATTAAGTCCAGAATCAAATGTTTAGGGATTAGGGATATTTTGCTTAATAATAAAAATATATAAGATAAAAATATGTATTAAAAATATTATAATCGATACTAATTTTACGTTACCTAATAATAGCATTATGTAGCATTATGATATTTCTAGGATTTCTGGGAAACTATTCTCGAATGATTTAACTGAAACCTGTAGTTCCCCAAATATATATATAGATAGTGAGGAATATTCTAAGAAAAAAGCACATTTTAGCAATTTAGTATAAATATAATAGAGATAGCATAAAAAATAAAAATTATATACATAAGTATGAAGAGAAACAAAATTAAAATTGAACCTGGTACAATCGTCAAATAACTCAATCACTCACTTTTGACAATTACACTCAGTACATAGAAATAAAACATAACAACTTAAATCGTAATAAATCATATATATTTATATACTAAGATATACTTAGGTACCAGATAAACTTAACTTAAAAGTTTAAAACACATTCACTTCTTACGCTTTCTAGGGTTATGTTTTCTCATTTTGTCCTCTTCGTCAAGTTTGTTATAATGAGATTGTATATGACTCAACAGTTTCTTTTCCCTCGTAAACTTCTCATTGCACATATTGCATGTATATTTCAATTCTTCACTCTCTTTCTTTTGTATACTAGTTGATGTAGATATTTGTGATTCTTGAATAATATTATTAGTTGGCAGAACATATGAAGGCTGTAGTAACGGATCAACATTAATAAAAGTGAAGAACTCCGTGTCTCTTGGAGGAGCTTCATCTTCCAATGTTACAGAATACGGTTCCTGTTCATCCTTCATCTCCTGTCTTGCTTTTCTTTGCCTTTTCTTTGGCAACTCTTGAGCTTGCGGCTTACTTGATATCAATAATTTGCTGGGATTCCCAGTTTGGACAACTGTGTAAGATTGTTTCTTCGAGACTGGAAGTAAAGGTGGTGCATTTACTGTTGCATTTACAGCGCTTGTAGTTGGTAACGTTTTAAATAGTCCAACAGGATATGGCTGACTTATATGTGCGTTGTCACTTTCTGCTTGTTTTTTTATTGCATTTATTACTCGTTTGGGACCTATTAATGGACGGGTTTTAGTAGGTTCTAATGGAGGAACAGTTAATTCAGTTTTTTCCGGTGATTCAACTTCATTTTCGTTAGCTTTGTCCTCAACTAATGTGAAAGTATTGTTAGGTCCAGGCATTAATTTGTATCGGCTATTTAGGCTGGGCATTGAAGGAAATTGGACTGTCGGCGTTTGAACATTTGAATTTGCAACACAAGTAACCTGCACTGGGGTAGTATTACTTGCATTTACATTTGAAGATTGGTTGGAATCATTTCTTTTGACTTTACTTGCTGGTCCTATTTTAGGTTTAGATTTTTTCGAGCACAATGGCTTATCATCTTCATCATCCTCATCATCTATCGCTATAGGCTTATCATTTACAACTTTCACACTTTCAGTGTTTACTCTAGTGTTTATATATTTAACTGAGGATACTTTCGGTGGATCTGGTACAATTGACGTTTTAGGTGCTACTTTCGATGGACCATTTTTAGCACACGCGTGGGCCATGACTACTTCCTTTTTAAGGAAATTTCTATTGCAAAGCTTGCATTGGAATAAAACACCTACGCCATTTACTTTTATCATGCTAACATGATCCATTATGTTGAATGTGTTATCTTGTGGTGTACTTTCACTTAAGCTAAATGTATTGGTAGTTGGTGGGGATTCAATTGGTTTATCAGTCTTTGTATCAGGCTTAGTTTCTACGGTGGCTGATGCTTTATTAGTTTCAATAATTTTTATTTCAGGTGTAGGCTCTCTCATAGTTTCTACTTCTTTACTCACTGTTTTTTCAGTCACCTTTTTAGTATCTAAATTAGAGCGCAAATTCTTTTTTGCTGAAGTCACATCAACTTTAGTGAGTTGCAATTTAACATTTTTTAATGGTAATTCATCGGAGGCATCCTCATTTGCTACCAAATCCTTAGCAGTTTCAAGTTTTTCTGGAGCCTTTTTAACCGTTTTATTTGTAATCAGATCATCGAAGGGCTTAAATGGCTTAAGAGGTATATCCTTGATACCCTCCATAGCTTTTTTAATGAGAGCATCACATATATCGTCATTAGATATGTTAGACTGATTAAGTTTTTCTTCCCAAATATCTCGATGTTTAGTTTTAGAGACAAAGGGTGCCCTACTACTGAAAGTTTTACGTAAATTGTGTTGAGCTTGAGTACATTTCTGTATAAATTCATGTAGCTCTTCAACTTTAGCTGAACATCGGAAGCATATTTTGTGTGGCAGATCGTCATTTTCTGTTATCTGAAAGTAATAAATGTGTAATATTAATACCAGACTATATATTTTAAATGCAGTTAAAGAGCATTAAATAAAAATATAATATTTTAACTTATATTTGAACTGCTATTTGTAGCTCCATCCTCCATGAAGAAGAACATGCTCAGATGGTTTGGGCACATTGAAAGAATTGTAAAAAAGATATACGACGCAAAAGTGAGTAGTAAGAGAAGTGAGGGGAGACCACGGTAGACTTTCGTAAACACAGTATTGAAGATATTGGAGGAAGGTCAAGTAAAAAGCATAAGGACTCCCTGGAGAGCATGTATGAAGAGGTTAATGATAGTGGACGAGGCGAAAGAGGTATGCATAGACATGCATAAAGTTCTGTCTGACTACCCCGCTAGAGATAGAGTGTGAAGATATGTATGTATGTATATTTGAACTGAGGTTGTTTTGATTATGCTAGCAATAAGAAAATAGTTATTGTTTACTATGTCAAACATATTCATAGTAAAAATTAGTATAAAAATATACTAAATATAAAGGTTAAAGAATTAAAGTGATATGAAGCAATGAAGTGATATAAAAAATAAAGAAACATAAGTACTATGTTATCTAATTATCCCATTAGAAGAAAACATATTTAAAAAATTTTAAATTATGTATCAAATAATAGGTTTATTTAATAGAGTAATAGAAAAATATAAAAAAAATAATAGAGATAAACAATATAAATAGATAAAAAATAACAAATGTAATGGACAAAAAAGTAATGTGTCAACTACAATACTACAATACAATATCATCAAGGTGTTTGAATATTTTCAAATCATAAATAGTTAATAGTTTAGTATTTTGTTATTAAACAAAATATATTTTTATTTGTTTTGTTCACCGTTTATAAACTAATTAAATTTTATAATTTAGTGCCCATTATAATAAATAAATAAATTACATAAAAATGTATGAGGATGTAAAATTAAAAATAAAAATAACTTATTTTTATGATTTTTAAAGTGTTAATCCACACTGAGGAAACACAATATTATAATATATTACAAATATCAATAAAACTTTGTAAATGCTTGGCAGGCTTGCAGGCTTGATCAACTTTCTAATTTGCAAGAAAGGCTCATAAAAGTTTAATAATAATACATATACATATAAATAATGAAAGTTACAATTGATAATTGTTTATAGATGGTCTATAATGTTAGAGATTTTTTCAATAATTATACATTAATAAAAAAATAAAGAAATATTTACCACAAATGGCATTAGTGTTTCTATCTTTTTAGCAGTTATCATATCGGGATCAAATATGTTAAGAAAAGGTCCATCTTTCGATTCACACAGTCTACAAAGTTTCATAAAAATAGGTTGATTTGCGGAACTTAGAGCTTCGGCAATCACTTCACTGTTTATTTTTTCTGAAAGGTTAGGGGCTGCAGTCTTTTTGGCATTACTTCTTTTCACAATTCTCTTTTTACCCATTGTAAAAGTTATATTAAATTAGAACATAAAGATCACTTATTCCCACTTAACACCTAGAATTACAATCAGCCATGTTGACTTTGTATACAGAACTCACAAATATTAAACTTCAACATTAAAATAAAATATATAATTATAGCCACAAATGTAGTATATATTAATTAATCAATAACATATAAATATTTTTTTCGTTAAACAAAAATATGCGTATAACGTTATTATCATAATAAAAATCTATGATAATCAGTAACCGTAGTGTACCGGCTTTGTTTTATATACAAACATTACAGAGTGAAATTTAGATATAAATTAGTTAAATAATTTTAAACAAAATATTTTTTTTTCTGAACATTATTAATTCAGTGTACAAGAGTACAGTGCTGCCATTTGCCAAAAAAACAAAATGAACTTTGTAAAATATTTTTAAGCTATGGCGACATCTGGAATAATATAAGTCAGCCATCTTGAATTTAGTATTGTGCCAGTCGGGGGGGCGGTGACATATTTTACCCGTCATCGTCCTACATAATTTTGTGAACTTGGTAAAACGCGAAAATCGGTGTTTAAAAGTGTATTTATTCAGTTTATGTCTGGACTGAACGTGAAGATGGCGGGTCAAACGATAAACGATAGGCTACTTGCCGCTCGTCATAGTATCGCGGGGCAGGGATTAGCAAAATCAGTATGTAAAGCCACAACTGAAGAAATGATCGCACCCAAAAAGAAACATTTAGATTGTAAGTATTGCTTTCGATTATAACACCTTATCAATTACGTCACGATAGTGTACATTTCTTAATGCGATGTTCGTGACATTGGCAGAATCATTCTGGTCGATAAGTTTTACATCCCGACTACTTGACGATGTCAAATCTTTTACGGCACATTCTGCCGCTATTTTGTTATGTGAAATGTACGAGGAACCTATAGCCAAACATTTTATATAATTATTTCCCACGATGTTCGACCTGACACACATTCTCTATTATGTCATGTTACCTACTATTATATTGAATAGACTGGAAACAGCTTTAACAAGACGATGTCAAAGAAAATATCCATCTATCTACTTATAAGAATTTATATAACATTCTAATACAAATGTACCATATCTAATTGAGATTAGTGGGTACTTTGAAAAATCTATAATATATATTTTATATGATCTCTGATATATAGACATTTATTCCATTCTAATTATTCTTATCACACTTAAACAAATTTGACTGCTAAATTTACTCAGAAATTAATTATAATTGATTTATTTAATTGTTGCTTATCAAGTGAGAAGCAATCACAATTAGTTAAATTTTGATTATATTTATACGAATAGTGATAAAATATGTTTTAATTTATTTTCTTATTCTTCTTCCTCATTTTGCAGTAATTTTGACTTGATTGTTATTTATGTATAATAGACATATTCAAAGGATGTTATATATGTTAATAACAATATTGTCTGGGTTAAATTAAAAATAAAACAAATAATGCCATAGATTAAAACATTTATTTCTACATGACCCTTCACAAGATAAATGTTTATTAAGAATAAATTATTTTAATTATCAGCAGTAACTCAGTGGTAAGCTCTACTCAAATACAATATACAAATAATAAATAGAATAGAAGAGTTGATTAAAGCTATATGTAGCATTTACCTGGGTTCTACAACCACTTGCTCTAAATGTACCCATGTCTGTTGCTTGACCCACAAAAGCAACAGACAAACTGGAAAAAAACCTTTCAATAGGTTATTTAGTATCAATCACATTAATCAAAGCCTCCAACATTTAGTTTTTAATCTATTTTCCAAATACAGACTGTGATAAGTTTATTTAATTTAACTTTTATCTATACATATAGATAGAAAAAAAATAATGTTGTAAATGGTAAAAAAAGTAATGTCTTATTTTGAATAAAACTATTTGAATTTGATAATAATTAAAAACTGTTATGAGGAATGAAATACTATCATGTAAAATTTTTGTCAAATATCTTCACTTAAAAACAGTTTTATATTCGTGGCCATGTGTTTATAGATATATAATATGTAAGTCTGGTTGACAACTATATACAATGTGGATACTGATTGCAGTGAAATATGATAAAAGGGCGGACAATGTAACTTCCTGCGTTATCAATTTTGTTTATAATATAATAAACAAAACAGACAGACAGACAGCACAATTTTAGATTATTTTTTACCTATGACTTAAAATTACTACAAATTAGTGACACATTATTTCAAACTCTGTAAATGATAGAAGTTTGAAGCCCATATAATAAATTTTTAAATTATGTTAAAGGATTCTCTTGATTAAAAAACATTATCATACATTCGTCTTTGTGTGTTCTCCGTTACAATGTGACATTGGCGAAGTGAATTAAAAGAAATCAATTAAAAGAAAAAGAATAGAAAGAAGAGATCACGCGCACTTTCCTTTACTGATTTAAAGCATTACTATAATTAACTTATTAAAAATGTTTTAAAAAAAACTCAAAAATGAAAAGTTAATGCGAATTTAAAGTCTGAACTATATCTAATTATAGTAAAAACTAAGTAAAAATCTTAAAATGAAGTAAAAACTGTGATAATACATAATCATTTCTAAATTTAAAAGTAATATTCAAGCATCTGTGTTTTTCCGCCATTGAAATCTTTGACTGAGGTCACGGCTTCATTATACTTTGATGCGGTATTCCCCTTGCCTTTTTTTCATTTACATATATTTTTTTTATTTTGCTATAAAACAAAAAAAGTAAAAGTAAAGAATAACTAGAAAATCCATCGCGACCGACGCGGTTAATACAACGTCTGACTAATAATAGAGTAAGAGCCAGTGACTTTCAGTATAGAAGCTAGCGTCATATTAATACTCATCTATCATTAACACTAGTAGTAGAGTATCATTGTCATTAATAATTGTTAAATTGTAAATATTTGGAAAATTAGAAAAAGGAAAAAAAAAATGCAGAGAAAGTCCCGCTGAGTTTTTTGATCTGGCTCTTTTCAGGTTTGAGGCATTAATTTTAGATAACTGGTGGTAAATTAAATTATTTGGCGTACAAAAAGTGATGCATCTAACTTCTTACTTTAAATAAAATTATTTGGCTTTGACTTTGACTCTTTAAGTATACTGTTTCACCAGTACTTGGTAGAAAGAGTGTTCACTATTCCCGTCCAGGGTTCCTTTAAGCGTACCCATAAGTCAAAACACGTTGAATATTGGCTTTTAAAATGTAATGTGCCCCCGTGTCTACCGTTTTGATTTAGTATACTTAATTTAAAAATTTTTAAAATGGAAATAATTAATGGCAGCTATTTATTCCGGTTCTTTCAATTAAAGCTACTTCAATTTTATACAAATTTACATTATTTAGTTTATGATACTTGATAATAATATAGTATTATATACATATATCTAAAAAAGCACAGATTGGTGATTCTTCAAGATCTAAATCTTATTTATAGGTCATGGACATATTTCAATATCATTTAGACAGCAATTAACAAAATTTTTTCATGTACAACGATAAACGTAAACGTATAACTTCAAATAAAATATAGATTGGGTAAATTTTACGTTGGCTGAAAAAAAATGAAACGATTTATTGCAATTCGTCGGAACTTTCGTTTTCCGTTGATTCAATGCGGCACTCTAAAGTCTTCCACGTTTTGGAGATCTTCATCATCCTTGTTATCAGAGTTAATACATTCTACAAAATATATTTTTTTATTCTTTATAATGCCAAGTGTTCTATCAATGGCATCTAACTATTTTATTAATTCATTGATTTACTCAACATAATTCGGAAAAACAAATATCAATATAATATCGTAAACGTATTTTTTGTAATGAAGCGTAAGAATTTGCATATTATAGTAGATTAAGTGTTTATTTATAACATATCCCTAGTTTTTAAAATTGCCCACACAGACGCTTCCGTTTTACGCTTGCTTGATCATCCGACCAAGACAAAATATTTATTAAGTGTGTAATTACACTTTCACACTTAAATGAAATCGAATCAGTGAATATCACGTAAGACCTTAATAACTTACTATAATTTTTTATGGTTTCACGCTTCATCCCATATATGGCATTGTAGGCAGAGGCAACTACAGGACTCATATGAACCTAGTGTTAAGACACTCTGTTGCTTAGGCCCTGCTTTCTCCGTCTCCGCTTTCCGCCGTTTTCGAGACATTGCGTGTTGAGTGGCGGAACTCAACGCCGCGCTATGCCTAGTTTCCATAGAAAAGAAGATGGAAATAGAAAAATCGATCTTCTCCGAGTGGAAATCGAACCCACAAAACGGTGGGTTTACAAGTAGACGCCTACGCCTTAAGCGCCACCACAATATACTATAACATATACAAACGAAATATTTTTTCGTCTAAAATGTAACATTTGTAAGTCAAAACATTTATAAGGAAAATTCAATCGTTAAGAACTTGGCAGAGTATACGGTAACTTAGTCGTAACACACGAGGCAATTAGACTGCAGATGAGAGGCAATTTTGATGTAATATTTGTCGTATTTCACCCCATTTATCAAATGCGGGAAAACCGGATACTACCATAGTAACATGTTTTTGACAACACATAGTCACCCTTTGAATAATATTTTGTCGTCGTTTAGATTTACTACTTTAAAAAATAATAATTGAGCTATGAAACGATGCGTACTTTAATTAATTTAATTAAGTATAAAGAACATCAATGGAAAGTGTGCGGAGACCTCAAGGTCATCGGTATGTTACTGGGATTGCAGGGTGGTTACACGAAATACTGTTGTTTCCTTTCTTTGTGGGACAGTAGAGCGAAACAACATTATTATGCAAGGAAAGAATGGCCTGTTCGGAATGAATATATTCCGGGCAAAATGAACATTAAACACGAGCTGTTGGTTGATCCAAATAACCCCTTTACACATCAAACTGGGGCTCATGAAAAACTTTGTAAAGGCGCTTGACAAAAGCAGTGATGCTTTCCAGTATTTGCAAAAAATCTTTCCAAACATTACCGAGGGAAAACTGAAGGAAGGTATATTTATTGGCCCACAAATACGTAAAATTATGAAAGATTCTCAGTTTGAAAACTTTTTATCGGTTAAAGAAAAATCTGCTTGGAACTCATTTAAAATGGTTGTAGAAAATTTTTTGGGAATTGACGGAAATATACTAATAAAGGTAATAATATATATTCAAAAATAATACAATGCGCTAAATACGATGATTTTTGATACCAGTCTTAGATAACTGAACATACAATTTTGGCTATGGTCTAATTTTATAGAGCAGTAAAAGTGCAAAAAGTAGAGAGAATGTTTTTTTTTTAAACATAATAAATTGTCACTATTTGACAAGGAATTAATTTTAAAGAGAGGAGAGAGTTTGGAGAGGAGGAGTATTAAAAAATAACGCGTAAACGCAAAATTTCGCGCAGCAAGGCTGTACTTACAAAGAAAGTCACCAGTCAACGCAGGAGATCTTTGAATCTGGGATTATTCTCCATATAGGTCTATGCCAATATATGAATTTTCAGAAAAAAACCTTAAGAATATAGTAAATAATGATATAATAATGTATTTTACAATATTCCAATGAAATATATATATTATAGCAAATGTTACTTAACGTTCTACACTCTCCGTATATCAATAAACTATACGTGCGTGTATACAGTTTGTCAAATAATACATACATATATGGATCTTCAACACTTTAAAATAATGAAAATGCAAGACTTAATTTTTTTATATTATTTTTAATTCTTACTCTATTTTTAGGGTTCCGTACAAAAATAAAAAATCGGAACCCTTATAGAATCACTCGTGTTCCTGTCCGTCCGTCTGTCACAGCCAATTTTCTCTGAATCTACTAGACCGAATTAGGTGAAATTTGGCAGGATGGTGTAATGCCCTGACCGTAAAAAATATTTTTTTGAAATAAGGGTAATTTTCGGGGGATAAATTAGGTAATTCAAAAATTTTTTTTATATATCAAATGAAAGGGCTTGTTATCAGGATGTCGAATATATTTTTTTTAATTTTTTAAAATAAATAGTTTCGATGATATTCATGAAAAAAGCCGAAAATTGACCAAAAATTGCTGAATTTTACAAACAATAGGTATATGAGATTTCCATAGAGATTGAATACAGTGGTGTTACAAGGAAACTATTACTACATTATACGTAAAACAATGATAATTCTATATGAAATTAATTGAAAATAGCCACTTCCTTTAACAGTATAGGAATTGCAGGAAATATTTATAGTACTAAAATTCATTATACACTGAAAATGTGGAAACTGAAATTACAGATATTTAAAAAATATACGTACATCTTTAAAAAATGAGATTATGTTTTTCCCTGTTAACCTCAAGTTCCTGTTAGGATTATACCTATATAGATAGATTATAGACCACATGTTTGATGCAAACTTTAATTGAAATGTTTATATTGTGAACATTATTGTGTCTATTTATAAATATATGACTTTCTCAATTTTTATTTCGTCTCTTTTGATGATAAAGCGCGGCGTTGAGTTACGCAATCTAAAGAATTAGGCCGAATAGAAGGACGAACTGAGTGTCTTCACGCTAGATTTTCTCTATTTCACCTACTATAAGCCTATAATATAAACATGTAGATGTATGATGTTTTGTATTTTTAATGAGTGTAGAGCTTTTGGGGTAAATTTTATTTTTAGTGACGTTATTTCTCTTCGGTTGGTCTGCAATTGTTTCATTCAGCGGCTTTAAATACTGTATAGTATATCTCACAAAAGTTTCTTTTACCTACATATATTTTAAATATAAAATTACGTAGTAACTTTATAGACAACTAAAAAATAACTAAATAACAAAAAATATAAAACGTGCCATTTTGCATTCTAAACAGGTGTACGGTATTCTAGTATTGGGGGAGTTGTAAATCAATAAAAGTTTTCGTCTAACGTGCGAGTGCATTTTAAGTTACCATTTATTATATCTATCTAGTATTTATGTATGGAAAGCATACCTGCTTTATATGGAGGAAGGAACCATTCTCAAGACGCTTGCTACACGTTGTTTAGCATTCTATTTCTTTTATCAATTTACATCATCATGCTATTTAGTGATTTAGTGTCATCACCCAACACTCAATGTTTAATAGAAAAAAAAATAAAAAAAAATCAATTTGTAAGTCTTTTGATTAGTGATTGCGGTGGTTTTTCTTATCGTCCACTCATTTTCTATCTTCGGATCTAGGTTTCTAGGCACAACTAGTAATCAAATCCCTTAATGGATTGCAAGCTGTATTCTATTTAATTTTCCTCTATCAATGCATCGTTATGTATATATTAAACTGTTATATAAAGTTTATATAATATGACATTTTTATAACTTATTAAAATAAAAATATACATAATTATTATTATTTAAAAGAAAAACATAGTAAAAAGATTAAATCGCATATTATATCGGATATATTTATTATTTGTATAAGCACTTCCTGTTTCTGGCGCGTTATAAATTGCTTTCGCGATTTAGGACATTTTTTTAAAATATTTGTATTGAATAGTCACACTTAACACAGCGCCACCCTTTATACCTAGCGGGGTAGTCAGAGAGAGCGGTCCCTGCATACGTCTTTCGTCTCGTCCACTGTCATTAGCCTTCTCATACTTGCTCTTCGTGGGGGGCCCTCGTACTTTTCACGTGACCTTCCTCCAGAATCATCGATACTGTGTAGTCGTTTGCAGCCGCTGGCACCTACCATTACCAAAGAAAACGACTAAAATCTTTAGGTTATCTTAGTTGTTTTGACTAATTTAAAATATTTTTAAGAAAAGATTGTATACAATATTGAAAAAAAAACCCTTACCGTAGTAATATATATAAGTTAGTCATCAAAATAAACTCATTGTCGTATATAATTAAATTCAGATTCGTGATAGGCAGTAAATTGACGTATTATTGGGTCAAGTGCGAATGTACAATGACTTTGTCAGTTCCGACCGACCTCACGCCTGATGGCTTTATGACCTTTGGACGTTTCAATTAGCTAATAAATGTATGGTATATCTTTTATACCTGGTAGTGTTGTATTAAAAAGATAGATATGTAAATGGGGTAGTAGTTATTACTTTTTTTTTGTATATTTCTTTTTATATTTATTTCGATCTAGGTATCTAAATTCTATATGATGATATATGGTCTAGCTTTATATGTGGAATGTAGGTAAAAGACAGAAAATTTACTTAATGCTCATGCACATTATTTACAATATTTGCTGTAGGTCATTTTGCTATTTATAGTGTTGGTTTACATTTATTTATATAAACGAATTGCTTTGAAAAGCTTAAAAACTGATTCATACAAAAATATTTATAGAAATAAAATATTAGGTACCTATACTTCCATTTCACGTAAAGCGGGTCAGGTTTGATTTAATTTTGCTCACATGCCATTTGACCTCTGTATCTCATCCCCAGCCAACCAGAAACGCGATAACCTCGCCATGTAATCCGAAATTATTTTTATATTACAAAATATTAGAAATGTATGGCAGTTGATGATTGAAATTATAATTTATTTACGTTACTTTGTAGTATTTATACTAGTTAGATTATTTTATTGATGTAGGTCTTTTTAATTATAGCCTGAACTATCGAGGTTTATTTTATTTAAGACAAAACTTAAATTATTAATATTGAAAATAAAAAGCTACATATGAAATCCCCGCTAATAAAAGCGGGGACGGAGAAAGCAGAGACGGAACGGATTGTCTTAACACTAGGTTCCCACGATCCCTGCAGTTCCCTCTGCCTACCCTGCCATGTGCGGGATAAAGCGTGAAGCTAAAAAAAAAAACATATTAAATCTACTATTTAATATAATTAAAAATGTTTATGACAATTTCTATCATTGTAGGTTACTAGGGACAAGCGTGTAACTGAAAAATAACGGAAATTTGCTATTGTAAAAGAAACAAAGATAAAGAACTTACTTATATGTTTTTACTTTCACACTTGAACATCATTAGTTTCGTTATACGATAATGAATACTAAAAATATTAATTGAAAATATACAACTGTAAATACTCCATATTGTAAACTAATAACGTTAATTAACCATAATAGCTTGTACATGACGTATTTTATCCAACGTCAGTTCTGGGTTCAAATTCCATCTTAGAAATTGATTAAAGTTGAGAATTCCAAGCTAATTCTAGCTTATATATATTGCTATTTATATTTTGCTACATGTCAGGTGTTTATATGAACTATATAGAAAAATTATTTACCTCGACGTTTAGTTGTTTTTATTATTTTTGTTTATGTCTTCACGCTTTATCCCGCACGTAGTAGAGTAACGTAGTGTTAAGATATTCCGTTCCCCGCTTTCCGCTGTTTCGAGGCCTTTGCGTGTTGAGTGTCAGAACTCAACGCCGCATTTTGCCTAGTTGCCAGAGATAGAAAAATCCATCTTCCTCGTGTGCGAATCAAATCCAAAAACCGTCGGGTTTACAGATAGACGCTACGCCTCTGTACTCCAACGGCCGTTTTTTTATTAAATTGAAACATTAAATATCTATGAAATCTGATTCTAATAAGATAATGATAAAAAATTAGATTAATATTTAAAAAAAAAACAGATTCATATTTCGTTATAAATATCATTGGCACCGAAAAAAACGTTCGCCCACTGATGCATTACAATGAACTCTACACGTAGGTACGTATTCATTAGACTGAAACGTATTCAGCGACAAGTTTTTTAATTAAATTTTTTGTGAAAACGTTTTAAACATTAACTTGTAAAAGGTTGTGTGTTTAACTAGTTGGGAATGGTGTAATTTCTTTTCTAACATACAATGAAAATTTAAATAATAGTATGTAAAGAAAAATAATACTAGAACTGGGGATCTAATATAACTTCTGAAGGTATGCTAGCAACTATAAGTAAAGTGAATTGAAATTGAAAATGATGCATAGAAAATACAAACTACAAAGAAATACGTAATACGTAAATAGGTTACGAACGATTTGCTTAGTTATAAAAAAGAAAGCAACCAGATTTATTTGGGCTCATTAGAATATCATAAATATTGATAATTATACATAATAAATAATAATAATATTATTTATCTCATCCCATTTTTCCCATGAAAAAAACAAGAAAAGGAAAGTATTCGTATAATAACGAAGTAACAGACGTATAAGAGGCGACCTTATCGCTAAAATAGCGATCTCTTCCAGGCAACCTTAAAGCACAGGACATAGAGAGGAGATGGGTGGGGGTGTGAACAATAAAACTATAATAAACTGTAATAATTGTAATAAACTGTAAATTTATGTAACAATCTAGACTAAACTGTAAGAAATGTAACTATGTGGCACTTATTCCGTTCTTTTGATTGACATAGCCCGTTATATTGTTTAAAAAATTATTTAAAAAAGAAGGTACGCGCTAAAATACACACTCAGCTTAGATTACTTCCAAGCTGGGTGCGTTTTCTTGCGCGCTTGGTTAGTTTTTTTACTTCTGGTGAAGCCAGGTGGACTAAAGTGTCTAATAATCACAATATACACTTCTGTCACTTTATGGTTATTCACAATTCAAAATACACGTATCTCGTTTACAAGGTAACCCGCCATTTAGTGGTTCACATGGTTAGATGATATTGTGACGAGAAAATTAAATATAGCAATTGCTTTATTTTGTCTTAAAATTCTGGGCCGAGCAAGTACTCTCCGGTCCCTTGGGCCATGAAAATCTCATTCGAAAATATTACGAAGATATTTTAAGTTAACTTATAATCAGGTGAAAATTATGACAGTTTCAACATGGTTGTACGTTGATGCATTTTCGCAATTCACTTAATGCATTAAACATATATAGTAGGACTATTGCAATAATATATAAAAAATTGGCTTCGTTTCAACTTTGGATGTGTCCA
The DNA here is from genome assembly GCA_037178615.1 of Dione vanillae. NCBI lineage: Eukaryota > Metazoa > Arthropoda > Insecta > Lepidoptera > Nymphalidae > Dione > Dione vanillae. The sequence continues at coordinate 989,868 of JAZFAU010000223.1, forward strand.
AAAAACTGTTTGCAATTTAAACGTTCTTGTCAGATATTAAAAACTATTTAATGTAAGTTATGTTTATCAATTCTAAAATTTTTGTAAAAAAAAATAGAATTGCCTCAAATTTGTCCTAAGTAAAGTATACCTAGAATATTTAATTTGCCAAAAATAGCTTTTATTTATAGATTTAACTTTAAAATTAGTTAATTATGATGCGTGCATAATGTGAATGAATTATGAAAAGAAAAGTCTTTGTTCGGAACAGCGTCAAAATTTACCTTTCGACAACAAATCTTCATTTAATTTAAAATTTTAGAATTGTAAAGTTAGATTTTTGCAGATAATGCTAAATTATATAGAGAAATATTAAAACAATTATCTACTAAGTATTAAAATAGTAATAAAGCGTATTGAGTAGTTATTATATGATAGTACTGCTGTAAAATGTCAATTCACTGTTATATATAAACCCAAATATATGAATTTTCATGTTTGAAAATAATTTTAATTTAAAATAAAGGAATAAAATGATTATAATAATATATTTTTTCAAGATATATTTCATCAGAAAACGTAAAGCTATAGAGTTGGTGACAGCTGTGTAAATTTCTACACGTTAAATGTGAATATATAACGTCGTTTAACTACACGTTAAATGTGAATATATAACGTCTTATGATCCCGCGACGTCATATATTATATTGATAAAAAGAAAAATTTTGCACAACTTAGTATATATGCCAAATCTATGAAAGTTTTTACAAACTTTTATTAATATATTTCACTTACGCTATAGATTTCAATAGTCTAGGTTTCTGATTTGACTTACAAATATATGGTAATAATCTATAACTTGAATTTGAGCGCTGTTATATATAATTCAAAAAATTAATTTTTTTTTAGCTTCACGCTTTATCCCGCACAAGGCAGGGTAGGCAGAGGGAACTGCAGGGACCGTGGGAACCTAGTGTTAAGACACTCCGTTGCTTAGTCCCTGCTTTCTCCGTCCCCGCTTTCCGCCGTTTTCGAGGCATTGCGTGTTGAGTGGCGGAACTCAACGCCGCGCTTTGCCTCAGATGCCAGAGCGAAGAAAATGGAAATAGAAAAATCCATCTTCTCCGACTGGGGATCGAACCCAGTAACCGTCGCGTTACAAGCAGACGTTGCGCCTCTGCGCCACGACGGTCCTCAAAAATTAAAAATTAATTTATAGTATATAAATATATAACAATGGTATAATGGCTTAAACTAAAGAGTTTGTTTGGCTGAACCCGCTAATCTCAGAAAATATTACTTCAAATTGGTAAATTACTTATGAATTTAATTATTATTAGGCGCTACATGACATTAATAGTGTCGATGTAACCCACAAACTATGGTGTTATTTTGTTTCCTTAGAAATTATGTTCTAATTAGGTAACACAATACTAACTTACTTATTTCTATTTGATCATGGCAAGTGGGATTTAGTTAGATAAACGTAACCACCCTCCGTATATAAACCTTTCTAATTATTTGTTCCAATGGATCTATTATAATACGAATTTAAATCTATTCTATTTTTAGCATCACAATTTATCCCGCCCATTGTAGGGTAGGCATAGGAAACTGCAGGAACCGCTTGAAGTGTTAAGACACTCCGTTACTTAGTCCCTGCTTTTCTCCGTCCCCGTTTTTCGCCTTTTTTCGAGGCATTGCGTGTGGAGTAGCGGAACTCAACGGCGCGCTTTGCCTAGTTGCCAGAGCGACGAAATGGAAATAGAAAAATCCATCTTTCCCGAGTCGAACCCAGAAACCGTCGCGTTACAGGCAGGCAGTAGTAACAGTAATAACATAATATTTTGTTTACAGATTTAGTCCACTGCACAAACGAGCCGAACGTATCAATACCGCAACTGGCGAACCTGCTGGTGGAACGCACACAGAACACAAATTGGGTGGTTGTTTACAAAGCTCTAATAACAGTACATCATCTACTCGCGTATGGGAATGAGGTAGGACAATGTTGAATATGTTTTAAGCTTCTTAAAGAAAATATGTAAAAAAAATTGTGGTCAAAAGCGCTTGCACGAGTCGCAAGAGGACGCGGGTTCAATTCCCGCAAATTTTTATGTTTTCTTTACGTATATTGTGGAAGTGCAGATTAACATTTTAAAAATCACTATAAAAATATATTTTAAGCTCTCACCATTTATTATTTATCCTATATTAAAAATATATAGTGTTCTTTCCGTTCCATCGCATCCCATTAAGTGGGATGGGGGAATGGGAAGACAATCATTATCGATCATCACATATACTTTAACTTTGTTATTGCACAAATTATCAATATTATTATATAAATGCTTAAGTTAGCAGTGTAAGATACTCATACATAAGAAAACACTATAAAAGATGCTACCTAGCCAACTAAATTCGAAGACGGGATAAATGGCTTAGTTAGGCGTTTTAGGCTTCTATACGATGTAAACGCCTTTATGTGGGTGGAACGCTGCAAACTGATAAATAATGTATCTGAAAGGAGATGGTTTTACTTTCAATCTGCTTATCGATTGCTTATAGTAAAATTTTCGCAAGTGGCTGGTTAAGTTGAGGAAAATAAATTAAAATTATACATTGTTTTTTTTTAAATACGTACTATTAATTTTTGTATAAAATAATTATTCTATTATTTCCTTGTATTTTCTCGATTTTTTACGTAAATTTATGGCTAAACTTAATTTGTATTATAACAATATGATCATTGTTTTTCACGACACACACTATTTTGAATATGCGTCGGTACTCACATTTTTGCTCTAGCTTTTGACACTAACTAATTGTTTTAATTGCCGGAAATGATAAATTTTAGTTTCTAGTTATGTTTGCTTGAATGACTTACTATTAGTACGGCCAGTATAAACATTTCAAGTAATAAAAAGGTGCAGACTTGAAACTGGACACGTGGAGACCTTGAGTACACCATAATTATGAAATATAAAAAGCTCCCATCGTTTCTATATATGTTAAAAGTTATCAAGGTCACAGATGTAAGCTTATGGTTTTTTCTGATGTTCCTCGTGAATAGTAGGTAAACTGAAAAAAATATATAGATGGAACATAATTGTATATCATCAAATTGTCTTTAAATATTGTATGTCTTATTTTTTGTAAAAATTACAATTTCTGAAATAGTAGCCATTCTAAAGGTTGAACTGGCTAGCTAATAAACGTTTTAGGAGTTCAAAGCGTTAACTCTTAATGCTGTTATGGTTAAATGTATTCATTTGTATAATATATTAAAAGTGTTTTATATTTCACTATCACACAAGTACACCTTAATTACTTGTCGGTAAGTGATTTGTCACTACGACCTTTCGGTTTTCTCGTAACAAAAATACCAGTATAGGTATAATATAAATAAAACGATCGCATTCGTGAAACGATCAATGTTTTAAGTATTTTTGTTTTACATTCATTTCCAATATGGAATTATATTTTATTGGCATCTACTTTAATATTTTTATTGATTTAAAAAATATTTTAGTTACTTAGAGACTTTGTCCTTACTTAAAATATTGTTTTACTTGTAACAGGTTTAAATTCTGGTTTAGATAAAGTTTTATGCATGTAAAATGTAAACGAAAAATATTCTTCTGTCTACTTAAAAAATTGTGTAAGAAATACAACAGATCTCAAAGCTATCTCTAATTGAAACCCATGTTATATACAATACGGTTATTTGTGATAGTAATACAATACTTTGCCTGGACAACGCTAAATAGCGAACCGTTTATTGATACAAGTGGTTGCATTGACGACATACCTATATATGTAAGTATGTATATCAATACTTACATAAATACCGCGCCTTATAAAGAGAAATAAATGATGACAATGGCTATGAAAGTTCTTTTTCTTGTCTTTAAATGATTATTTTTTATTGTGACACAGGATTTAGTGACTAAGTAACTCGGTTATATATATCAGGTATATTCATATGTCAAGAATTACAAATGTGCGGCGGAACCTATTACTGCATTTTGTACAAAGAATTTTTTTTTTTTTTTTTTAGCTTCACGCTTTATCCCGCACATGGCAGGGTAGGCAGAGGGAACTGCAGGAACCATAAGAACCTAGTGTTAAGACACTCCGTTACTTAGTCCCTGCTTACTCCGTCCCCACTTTCCGCCGTTTTCGAGGCATTGCGTGTTGAGTGGCGGAACTCAACGCCGCGCTTTGCCTTAGATGCCAGAGCGAAGAAAATGGAAATAGAAAAATCCATCTTCTCCGACTGGGGATCGAACCCAGTAACCGTCGCGTTACAGGCAGACGTTGCGCCTCTGCGCCACGACAGTTTATTAAGAATTTATTAACTTTAAATATTCGCATTGACAGCATTAGAAACCTAGAAATTCTAATACTTCAGACATTTAAATGATAAAATTATTCGCATTACTGAGCACCGTCGTGACGCACCATCGCGGAGAGTTTGCCTCTAACGCAACTATTTGTGGGTTCAAATCCCACTCGGGGAAGATGGAACTTTTCATGTCTATTTGTTTCGCCACTCAATACGTAATGGAAAAGGCGGAAAGCCGATAAAGGAGTGTTTTAACACTAGGTTTCCACGGTCCCTGCAGTTTTCTCTGCCTACCTTGCTAAAAAAATGTCTGGGCCCTCCTCAAACGTAGGTTGTAGTTTATGAGAACGTTATATATTTATTAATTTTGTATTTCGTATGATACATAATCCTGTTCACATCCGATTACTCATACTTTACTTACGCTAGAATAATCAAGACCAATTAAATCACTGGCTATGTAACCTAATTCACTACACTTTAGATACTAACACTTCTATTACGTGTTTATATATAGTTTAGTTATGTTTGAATTTAAAATACTTAACCTATCGATTTTACTTGACACTTTCGAAGGCTTGGGTTTTTTTTAGCTTCACGCTTATTGCATATTGCAGGGTAGGCAGAGGGAAATGGAGGAACCTGGTGTTAAGACACTCTTACATTTGCTTAGTCCCTGCTTTCTCCGTCCCCGCTAAATGTTTTCTTCAAGTATTTTCCATATTTAGTGTGGATTAGCACTTTGAAAATAAAAAATACGTTAATATTTGTTTTATAAGCGTTTAACACTTGTAACCGTCGCAAAAGTAACATTCAGTTGCTATACTAGTGATTATGTGAGCAGTTACTTCTAAATGCATTGGTAAATAACACCGACCGGTTTCATAATGAGATATACTTGCGACGCCGAAATGGCTAAAAACTAAAAGGTTATAATCTAGGTAGGCTTGATGTAATTCTAATATATAGTCATATGTAGATATATATGTGCGCAAATCAATATACATTTTAGGATTTTATTGTTGTAGTTATTAGAAATTAATGTTTAATTATGAACTAAGTAAAACCTATTTGTAATGTAAAGTTTTTTATGATATTATTTTCGAATGATGAACGGTATAAAGTGGCTTGAATTATTTAAAACGAACAGTAACTATCGATCGATTTTTATTAATATTTGTTGTAACACGAGTAAACCAATTGATATCACTTGGTTTTTTTTTGTGAAAAATGGATTTTAAACAGCAAAACCCTGGCCTAACGCCGATATATACAAATTTACTATAACTTATTGGTTTACATTGTAAATGTGATGGCTAACAGTCCTCTACGGCGCCGTGGTACTAAGTGCAAATACTTAATAAGATTTTATGTGGTTTTTATGTCATTTATATTTTTAATCTTATAAAGTTGTGACGGTGTGGCACAGTGGCTGGTTTTAAACATGATGGTTGTGAATTCGATTCCCATTACTGTTTTTTTTTTGTTTCTCCGTTCTAGTAAAGCATCATAAAATTCCATCACTTGACATACAATGTCACAAAGTTTACCTTAAATTGAGATAAAATGTCTTAATAATAGGTAAAAAAATTATATACTAGACGATTGAACTAACAAGTGTTGCATATTTTGTTTCTATTACCAATAAGTTGGAAACTGACTCCACATATTGGGACTTCTTTAAGGTTATAGACCTCATGCTATTTACTTAACCATTGGGTTCTTAATTGTTCTTAAATTATATGTGCAGATATTATAAGAAAAATATTATCAATTTTATCAAAAGAAGCTGCTAATTAAAGCTGATTAAGTGAAAGCATGGAAAATTATTTAAAAATAATACTTGTTATCATTAAGATAAACAGCTATCAGTCAGTAACTAGTATATTTTAGGACTTAACAACTAGAGGCAAGCGTGTGCATGCGTATTTCTAATAAAATACAGAAATTAATTGCCGTTGCATTACGTGCGGTTACACTTCATTTAATGTTTGATAAGAGTACATTTTAAAATTATATATTTTGGTTCATATCGTGTATGTCAAATATACATATATACATATGTAGTATATATGTATATTTGACATATGAGATTTTTATAACGAATAGATTCGACTACTGTGTGATTTACACACTCATATTATGTATTAGGTACTTACATGGTAAATATGATTGATGTTTTCCTGTTTATTTATATGTCGTTATGCTTTGAATTGAATATATTTAATATTTGTTTGTCGTATAAGATATAGAATAGTTGTATGATAGTAAAATTTCAGTAATTTAAATTTCAAATTGAATTTCTTAACGCGTTAATCATACATATTATTAAACTATAGTATTTTTTCTAGTCTAGATTTTTTTTGATAATGAAAATTATTAATATCTTCGAGCAAGATTCGAACTAATAACCATTGTGCTCATAATCCGCCACTGTACCACTGCGCCATAGTTTAATATAAGTACTTGTAAATTTCGTGTTAATATTTATTTTTTAACTATATTGTTTAAACATTTACAAAAATGTACCTACTAATGATGAGTTCGCTAAACACGATTGTTCTGATTACAAATCCCTCTTGGGAGTTGCTTACCTTACAAGATATAAAGAGGCTTGGAAAAAAAAACAATTATTATAGAAAACTACTCAGACTGCCAACGATTTTGCTGTGCAATATTAAAGCTATGGATATTAAAGAGAAAATTTATGTGTCTCAAAATGGGGTTGTCGAGGGTGGACTATAAACGAGTTATTCCGCGCCAAGTATAGGATTTCTGTCTGGAGCTTAATCTAGAAATGTGGTTATCTAGGTCGCTAAGCTTTGGTGTGTATCTTATATTAAGTTATTCCGACATCATTTGGCGTTTAATCTCGAAAACACGTCATATTTCTAATTTTCCATATAAATACTTAAAAAATACTGTTTTGTTTTTAAATCTTAATCTACTGTATTTGACAAAATAAACTCTTTAGACTCTCCGTTTTCCACTCTCTACTTGTTTTTTTACTATTGCATGGTAAGTGGTTGAACTCTGATGTACACTTTTACTAATCGAGTAATTGAAAATATTTATAAATATTAAAGAATTCTCTGGAAGCAAGATTTAACTAGGCACTTACGCGGGTACAGTGAAATGCTTCTCCTAGTTCAATGGAGAATCTGTACTAATATTATTCTTGATATATCTGTATTCTTCTATGACACAATGTTACTACTAGAGAAATAAAGAATTTGCATTCCAGAAGTAATTGATATATTATTGACAGTAATGCAACGTCTACACTTAATTGTTGTACGCAATTATGTAAATTTTTTTATTCACTATTTTATTAAAACCTAGTGACCTTTTCTTCAGCTGTCCATTCTATCCCCAAAACATCTGGAAATTCTTTCTTATTACTTCTTCTAAAAATTCTCTTTATGATTTGAGCTAGTCATGTTATTCAGTTAGACTTGTTCATTATGCAACGGAAATAGCATTTTAATAGCTCCATATGGTTAGATTTTACCATAATGTGTATAAAGTAAACTTGACTGCAATCGTAACCGCAATACTTGTTTGATAAGGAGCTAATCAGTTTTTTTTTTAATTTAATGATTTATTAATTTTATTGTATATTACTTAGTTGGTTTCTTAATTTACAAAATATTAAATAAGTCGTTACTTTCTTTTTCTTTTACATTTATTTTATATAGAGATATGAATAACGTTTAATGTCGTGGCTCGTTTTGTATCTGTCTGATTAAATGCAATTGTTCGGAACTCTTAACTTCTCTCTAGAGAAATTTACTTATTAATACACGTAAATATTTATTCGGTTAAATGTTTACATAGTTCTTGTTATCGATAATGTCAATTTTTAAATAACTTACCGAATTTTCATAAACCAAAATTCCTTTCTTAAATGAAATTAATAGTACCTATATATTATAAGTAAATAATAAGTGAAGTAAACCTTGTATATATATCCATATTGTATGTTCCGCCATGTTGGATGTAACACAGCTAACCATACGGTGTCGTCCAAACTAAACCTGTGTACAACATTTCAGCTCAATGTACTAAAAATATAAACTTTCAAATGACGAATTATTTCACCAGAATAAATTTGCTTATTTACATACATTGCAAGTTAAATAAAAGCTTTTGAAATAAACAATTATAATATTATTATTTGATATTAACCATGTATTGATTGTTAAGCGATCTGTCAATTACAAAGACAACATGTTACGTACATATGTGGCCCTATTAAATTTGTCTACAATACATTTTAGTACCGTTTATCATTATTCACTTACTATATATTTCAGGACGGGGACGGAGAAAGCAGGGACTATGCAACGGAGTGTCTTAACACTAGGTTCATATGGTTCCTGCAGTTCCATCTGCTTACCCTGCAATATGCGGGATAAAGCGTGAAGCTATAAAAAAAAGAATATATTTCATTTGAAGATTTTTTTGTTACGATAACACCTACTTATTTTGTTTTTGTTTTCTTTCCAGAGGTTCACACAATACTTAGCGTCGAGTAATTCCACATTTCAACTAAGTAATTTTCTAGATAAGAGCGGAGTGCAAGGTACGTACTATTGTCACACAATCATTAATTAAATATATTGATTTAAATGCTGCAAATAAAATATTGTAATTGTTATATGTTTAATGAACTTTCTTATGAAAGATAACTACGATTAATGTTCTAGGCGATGAAATATACTTAGAGTATTTATAAAGCTTTTACAAAATTATAGATTCTCGTTTATTTATATACATCAAAGCTTTTCCTAGTAAGCTTCCAGCCTGTTTCAGTGCCTTTCAGTGTAAATATTTAAAAAGATGTCAAAAACGTCTAACTTTGAAGTCGTTGTGGCGAATTGAAAAGGGATTACCTATAGACCTGGATTCAAATATTTATAATATTTTTGTTTTTTTTTGTTAAATTGCTACAAATTGTCTCTGAACATCCGGTACATGAAGAAGTAGGAGTTAATATGAATAATATTTTATATATATATATATATATATATATATATATATATATATATATATATATATATATATATATATATATATATATATATATATATATATATATATATATATATATATATATATATATATATATATATATATATATATATATATATATATATATGTGTATATATATATATATATATATGTATATATATATATATATATATATATATATATATATATATATATATATATATATATATATATATATATATATATTCATGCGTCGTAAGTCTTATATAAGGCAACAGCGCAATGTGATTGTTCTATAAGGTTATATTTAAATCGATCTGTTAATTTATTGTCACCGCCATTTTACCACTTGACTTATTTAGTAAGTGTTTTTTAACGTTGCAAAAATGTCAGTTAATACTTTTAATACGTATTTTTATAGATAGGCTACAAACTTTTGAAGTTAAATATATAATTATTTATAGATATTATCTCCTTTTTATTAAATTAAAAAAATATATTTTCTTTGCCAACTAAGGCGGAAGGACGATTGTAATCAGCGTTCAGCGTCATCAGCGTTTTCATGGCTTACACTCATTATGCCTCGTAAATTAAATTTGTTTAGACGACTAATTCATAGCCGGGGCAATATATATGAAGGACATACACGGAATTTCTGAAGTCGTACGCTCGTTTTTTTAAATATATATTTTTATGTTTCGTCGTAGCGCAGAAGCGCAACGTGTGCCTGTAACGCGACGGTTTCTGGGTTCGATTCCAAGTCGGGGATGATGAATTTTTCATTTTCTTCGCTCTGGCAACTAGGCAAAGCGCGGCTTTGAGTTCCGCCACTCATCACGCAATGAAAAATATATTACGCTTAATGTTATATTGAACAGAGTAATCTGTGGCGTCCGTACATAGCAGGGTAATCAGAGAGATCTCAATGTGGGATACACTACTTCCTTTTTCAGTGTAGCACTTTCACTTTGTCCCAAATTGAAATAAATCAATTCATGGAAAGGGGTTGTTTCCCCAAATAGTAAGTAAGCCTACCACGTTTACTATTAGGCGCTACGTATCTGCGCCACGACGGGTTCATCAAAATTAAAAAATATATATTACGTTGGAATAACTTTATATATTTCTAAAAATCTCTCAAAGAATTTCAAATTGCATGTTTCTATACAAATTTTCAACGTCTATTTTACTACTTTGATTACTAAAATTCCTTTCTTAGCATTAAGGTACAATAAAGAACTTATCCGCAAATTTTTAAGATTCAAGCGTAGGTACGCATTATTTGCATTAATTGGGACAGGCCCTGTGGCGCAACGGATAACGCGTCTGACTACGGATCAGAAGATTTCAGGTTCGAATCCTGGCAGGGTCAAACTGACTAAGCAACGGAGCGTCTTCACACTAGGTTCCACGGTTGCTGCAGATCCCTCTGTCTACCCTGCCATGTGCGGGATACAAATGTGAAGTTAAAGAAATGTTCATATATTTGTTAACATTTGAATTATTTTAATCTTTAAGTATTTGTTATATGTTTTAAATATTTTTGACGTTTAATTTCTCTCTAACAAACGTTGCGTGTTAAATGACGAAATAAAAAATCGTAATGTCATAACCTATTATTATACAACACAAAACAATTAAAGTCACCTAATGTAGGACAAACAATATTGTATAGCAATTCATCATACTTCCGGTACATAACGATGTTAGATATACTATCTAATATATATATTAAGATTTTTTGTGTGTATTTTTATATATAGTGTGAATCTTTATATACCCTTTGTTATATGTAGTCTAGATAAAAGTAAGTTTAGATGTAGTGTCTCCAAAGTATCTCCTTTCATTTTAATTAAAGCAACTACAGCAATTACTTCGAAATAGCCACTGTAGCATATGACAACACTTTGTACTGAGTGACAAGCTGTTTTCAATGATTACTTAAGTATTGACGTATATATATTAGAAAATTCGATTTGATTTCAATTAATTATTTCCTTCTATATTAACTCCATGTCTCCCATTAAAATGTTTCTACATCGTAAATTTTGACATACGTTCAGTAAATAGCAAAGTTATATTCTATTTGCCAAGTACAAAATTACGTTCTATGTTCAACTTCACGCAAATTAGGTTAAGGGGTCAAATTTAAAAGCCGTAACCGCTGGTGTATTGACATGTTCGCCGATCCTCTTGAAAATGTAAGAGAGGTGTTGTATGAATTATCCTACGTAAATCACGCCTTTAATGTACACAGGAAATTACAACTTATAACGTATTATTTACATTTCATCAGTTTAAAAAATTTACGGATTTTATATTAAATCAATCGAAACTTACATACAGCGGAATTGAACCCAAATCTCATAGAAACCGTCTAAGCACTATAACTACTAAAAGCCTAGCATTCTCATCGAGCTGCATCGAAACTCTTATATGTTTTCTCTAAGTATTTTTCTATCTTTAGTGTGGATTAACACTAAAAATAAACGACAATATATTTATTTGTAAAGTTAATTTTGTTGAATATTAGACGTGATGTGGCGTAGTGGGATAGTCTTTGAGCGCAGTAGTTGCGCAGGTTCGATTCCCACTCAAGGGTAAAAAGAGGTTATGCCCACGCGTACAACACAAAGCGCGTCGTTGGGTTTCGTATTCCTCCCTCCGTATCCCTCCAACGTCAAAGGGCGGGTAACATAGAATTATCTTGTTGTATATTAGTTTCTCCCAGTCTAACCAGTTGCTATATGCAAAAGCAAAGTGTCAAGCTGAACGAATATGTATATATTAATTATTATATATTTTTAGTTTTTTTTTTCACAATTTTTATTAAAACAATCAAGTAATTAGCGTTAACAATGTAATCAACAAAAATAAATCTACAGGTCATCAAATGTTTCACAATTCAATAAAATAATACAATTTTACAACAAGTACGCAAATGCAAAATGGCTTACGTAACGAGGTGTACGTAGGGTAGCGTTATGGCCTACCGAACAACCAGCTTTTATTAATTTTTTTTTGGAATATTGTCTGGAGGGTACAGGTAAAACTAAAAATATACTATATTTATATAATTTTCTTATATTTACATTGTAACATATACAAGTCTGTACGTCTTTAAATATTATAAAGATATGATCGTTTCTGAAATTCTATGAGTTATTATAAACTTGTGAAATAAAAGCGAAACTCGTCTGACTATTTTTTCGTTATGCAAGCTTAAGTAGACTTGTGAGATCAGCTTTTATCTTTCAAAAGTAGTCGATCTCCGCTTTGAAGGTTGTTGAAATGGTAGAAATGTTTTGTAATATGCTTTGTTATTTGTATTTTTTTTATTTTATATACAAATATAAACGATCTATATATTTATATATATTTAAAAAAAATTATTACAAATATATAAATATAACACCTACATGTAATTGTGAAATATCCCTTACAAATAGCTGTAGTTCTAAGCTCGAATATATTAATAATACGTCTATTCAATGTTAAGAATTTATAATGAGTAATATAATTTATATAGATAATAAAAAAATTAAATATTTGTATGTACAGTTAACAACACAAAAAGATCTTTACTTTTAGACATGGATAAAACCATCAAAAGTAAGATTGAAATAATTCTTACATAATTGAAATAAAAAATATCATGATAAGGGTCAAAGCCTGTTTTATTATTTACCATATAAAAGCTTTTTACTCAGCAATATACGTCATTTGACCGAGCTTTGTGCCAAATGGCGGCCGCCATAGCTTCTGTATGCTACGATTACATATTGAGTCGACCTTTAAGTTCAATGACTCAATATGACCCCTTAGTGTCCTTCCTCCTTTTATTTTAGAGTAGCAGTTTTGATTGCTCGTAATCTGTATGGGAAATTAAATATATATTTATGTAATATGCTATACAAATTACAAATATATATTTAATTTTTATGGTATAGAAAAATAAGACGTTTGTCGGTCAGATATAGGATATTTATGTTTTTGTTTGACACTGTTCTCTCAGACTACCTCGCTAGGAATAAAGGATGTATCTTTAGTTGTGGTAAGAATGTCAATACAATACTTAAATGCAAAATAAAGTTTCATGTTAAATGCAAAACGTATACATGACTATATTGAAACAATAAAGTTATGAATATATGTTATCTTTGCCTACGCTGTGAAAGTGAAAGATGAGATAAAGATCAAAGAAAGAGAGATCAAAGAAAGGTATATCAAAGATCAAAAACAGATGATATAATAATTATATAACTATAAAATATAGTTTTACTTACGATATCATTACAAATATATGGTGTTGGAAATCTTGATATAATAAGTATGTATTTATGTATCTTCTTTGAAATTTCTTTGTCGAAAAGCTTTTTTGGGTTACAAATTCGAAGATAATTTTAAATTAATCAATTTTTTAAATTATTTTTATTTAATACCTTCTTAACGTTGGGAAGACTAAAATTTTTATGAATGAGTGTTGTGCTTTACTACACAACTTTCAGGGTCTCTAGGTCGTCAGTACCTAGCCTGCTTTATGAATCATAGCTGAAAAACCTGTAAATAGTAATATGCCGTTAAATATACATTTATTTCACTTTTGTACGAATCTCGACCTAGTAACAAGTGTTTCGTAACACCTTTGAACTGACTACGTTATAATGAAGGGCTTAGGACGAGCTCTTCGGCTTTACCTCAATCTTTCAAATAATCTTTACCTTCGAATTCATCTTACGTATTTCAAATGCAGGCTTAGTGTATTATTATTGATTATATAATATCATATCTATGTATAAGTAAAGTATTTATATATCCACTTATGACACGTAGTATATGTAAGTTAGCCTATATGTTGTTTGTTGGATAGAAAACGAGGACAGAATAGAGCTTGAAAAGGAAAATTATTTATACTCTGAGTAGGAATCGAACCTATTAACATCGCGTTTATAGTAAATACCGTCCCAATACTGAATAGCCTCTACTATTTTGTGAAAAATCAAATACTTAACTAAAAGTAATAAGCTTTTATTTAGATAAAAATAATATAACGGACCCCTTAGATCTACCCTTTCATATTGAGAAAATTGACCTTTCAACATGTGGGTGTCGAGGGTTAGTTTGCACAAACATCCCAGTTTCATAATAGGTTAACTTGAAATATGTCGGGAAAGTCAATTAAGCCATAGATAATATTGTTCTTCAATATTTCTGAGAATTATCTGAAGGGTATGTTACATAGAATATTTATCCGTTTTTGGACTTAGCCGAAGCAAAAGTCAGACGTAAACGTTTTGCTGCAATAGTAATTGTTGAAGATTCTTATAAATGCTTACCTACCTAGATATTGAATTCTACTATTTTATATAATACATTCGTACTGCATTCTCCCATTTTTGTACAAAGGTCCTCTCTCCAGTTCATCCATTACTCATCATGCAGACCAGTAGTGGTCCACTTAACTTTTAGTTTTAAGAAGTAAATCATTACAATCGGAGTTTACACATGTGTGTTACAAAGTGTAATTCATTACTTTTAATTATGCCATTTGTAAAATATATAAATATGTATCATGAACTAGTTAGTACAATTGTAAAATTACGATAATTTTTATTTGCAGCACTTAATAAAAAATAGCATGTAATAATGATGATAATGATTCATTGATCTCATTCGTTTTTGTTACATTGTATTTATCGTGTCGTATTATTTTTCATACTTAATGATTATTTATGGAATAGTGTGTAAGTTAATTTTTTTTTTATATTTTTTATAATATGAGCTTTCTGCGTTATACTGGGTTATTTAAATATAATAAATTTGGACCGTCGTGGCGCAGAACGCAGTCTGCCCGTAAAAGCGATGATTTGTGGGTTCGTGTCTCGTTAGAGGAGATGGATTTATTCGAAATTCCTCAAAAGTCGGGGAACGGGGTGTCTTAACACCCTGCTATGAGCGGGATAAAGCGTGAACTTATAAAACACTGAGGATTTATACCATTTTGTTATTGAACTGTTCATCCATGGTAGACGTGTAGGAGTACCGTGAATGATTATAATTTAAATAAGTTTTAAACACGAAAGTCAAATTAGATTAGATTAGATCACGTTGGTTTACGGCAATAATATTAGTTCCCTGGATAGTGGAGACAAGTGGTGAACATAACATAAAAAAGGTTTTAATCAAAACCTCTCTTTATGGATTTCACTACTATTTTATATATAAATATCACGGCATATCATATTAAACGACATATTACAAAGAATATATGTGTATGTAATTTTGTATATTACATTAAAACTTTAAAAGAAAATGCATGCGCTTGAGGATGTTCTCTGAATTCAAAATAAATTCACACTTTATTTTACTCGTATCTTCCTATATATAGACCTTTTCTATAGACACTTTTATTGTATAGATTTTCTTTTAATTTTTTTGATGTGAAATGATATTAGACCTTAGTGAAATTTGAACCAATGACTATCAGACAGTGTTGAAGGAAGAGGAAATATAAATAAATAGTAATTAGTAACGACTATTTTAAACTTATCCCTTTTTGTTTTTATTTGTATTGATTTAATTCTTCTTATAGGGAAGAGTGTTGTGTTAGTTTATATATAGTATATATACACTCATATACTATATATAGATATACAATATGTTATGTATGTAAAATTTAATAAAAGTAATAGTTATAACATATAACATTAGGCGAAAAATTCAATTTAAAATTTCTTTTTCATCGCACAAGGCGCGGCTGGGGCCCGAATCGGTGAGTTTGTATGTGTACCGCTTTGGATGTGGGTGCAAATGTGTTTGGTTTTGCACTGTTACATTAGTTTTGTCCTTTTTTTCCCATAAAACAAAAGTCTAGCTTAGTGTGACCTAGCACTATTATTAATAAGCTTATTTTTTTTTAAATGTAATCTAGGCATTTGCCTGCTTGCCGTTATACTAGGATACACGATGACTAGAAAGGCATCTAGCGATGAATGGGGTTAGATTTTGATTTTTTATATAATATATAAATGTATATGTATGTACATATCGTAGTACAATCACCCCTAGTTTTATTTGCAAAGGTCGATTATTTATAGCTATAGGTTTATTATGTATACAGATAATTGAGTGTTGACTCATAACCTTGTCTTTATAGGTCGTAGCGGCACCTAGGCTATGCACTTTTATGTATATTAGAGTGCACAAACACAATGCACATATTTTACGTTGAAATGTTGTTTTTTTCACGCTTTTGTTTGGTTTTTTTCTTTTTTTTTTGAATGCACATTTTGTATTAGAAATAGAAACTAGAATTTTATTTATATATATATTTATATATATATATATATATATATATATATATATATATATATATATATATATATATATATATATATATATATATATATATATATATATATATATATATATATATATATATATATATATATATATATATATATATATATATATATATATATATATATATATATATATATATATATATATATATATATATATATATATATATATATATATATATATATATATATATATATATATATATATATATATATATATATATATATATATATATATATTAGTGAAGGCGTTTCTTTTAATTTTAATAAAATTATTGTTGTTAATAATTTCCAATCTCAAATTGACGCATCTAGTTTTTAGTATATTAACTATTTTTGAATATATTATATAAAAAAAACAGTTATATTTTATACAGGGTTCTATAAATTTATGTATTTTTAGGTTAATATTATGATAATTTTGTTATAAATTTAGGCTATGACATGTCACCGTTCATCCGGCGTTACGCCAAGTACTTGAATGAGAAGGCGCTCTCCTACAGAACAGTTGCGTTCGACTTCTGCAAAGTGAAGAGGGGGTAAGTAATAAACATTTTTGTGTTTTGTTTATGCGAAGTTAGGTCGAGCTGACGTATGCGAATTTTATTTTGATGGCGGAAATCTCTTTAGAAATAAAAAAGTTTTGAGGAAAATTTAGATTTTTGGTTAAAAATTAATATTGTATTAAATAATTTTGAATATGATACTTTTAAACTAAAACAGGCACCGCTAATACAATAGTAATCATAATAAACTTGTATTTTTTCGACATTCTTTATTTATTTTTGTATTTAATTTGTTATGTTTTTTTTTACATTTCATAAATTAATTAACTTCCACATCACTTATAAACGAAGATTTAAGTCTCTCTTTTAACGTAAATTCTGTATTAGAACCAGCTACTATGATTTCCAATCAAGCACCTTTCAAGTGAAACACTCAAATTTCATTAAAAAATATTACAATTGTATGTGGAAATTAAATAATAACACGTTTTTCATTTTATAAACGTAAACGCCGTTTAAAGTTTATCCAACCCGGTTGAGTAATTTCAACGATCTCACGCGTTACTTTGTGAATAAGTAAACTTGCTAACAATAAATTTGAGTTTATGACTTGAGTAACCGTTTAACCTTGTCACCTTTTTTATTCTCGTTCTTAATTATATTAATATATAAGAAGATTGATGATTTTTGTTTTTATTTATATCATAGTTTTGTTTTAAAGCTCGTGTTATTCATTATGCTGATAAATTTTGATAAGACGAAATTTTAAAGAAAAGATAGTACCGTCGTGGCGCAGAGGCGCAACGTCTGCCTGTAACGCGACGGTTACTGGGTTCGATCCCCAGTCGGAGAAGATGGACTTTTCTATTTCCATTTTCTTCGCTCTGGCAAACTAGGCAAAGCGCGGCGTTGAGTTCCGCCACTCAACACGCAATGCCTCGAAAACGGCGGAAAGCGGGGACGGAGAAAGCAGGGACTAAGCAACGGATTGTCTTAACACTAGGTTCCCACGGTCTCTGCAGTTCCCTCTGCCTACCCTGCCTTGTGCGGGATAAAGCATGAAGCTAAAAAAAATATGAAAAAATGAACGCAGCGGGATTTGAACCCACGCCCTCTTGAGAACCATGCAAGCGCTTTGACCACTGTGATACAGCCATGTGTTTTTCATCACGCCGCGTCGAAATTCTTATATGCTTTATACAACTTATTTCGTTGTTAGCATATCTGGAGGGAGATTTTTCAAATTTCCGCTACCCAAAGATTATTATGAAGAACAATCGTTTGGCGAGAGAGAATGTTTTTATATGGTTTCTTTAAGTACTTTTTCCACTTAACACTTTAAAGATCATAAAAATAAGACGAAATTTAAGCTTTATTCGATTTTAGGTTAACTTTTTTAATTTACTTAGTCTAGAATTAGATCTAGGATGAGTCGTAATAAATTTATCCTTTTTTTTGTATATTTCAGTAAGGAAGAAGGTTCACTACGTATGATGAACGCGGAGAAACTCCTCAAAACGCTTCCCGTGCTGCAGGCTCAGCTCGACGCGTTGCTGGAGTTCGACTGTACCGCCAACGATTTGACCAATGGCGTTATTAATATGTGCTTTATGCTTTTGTTCAGGGATCTTATAAGGTAAATTTTATGTATCTAAGGTAAATTTTAGGAATCTAACAACACTTTTTATTCGTCATACTTTATTCAGTTCCTCTTTTGCACCAATAATATATTTTATTGTTTTTTCAATACCCAGGATTTATTAAATAATAAATTCTTTTTAGGGTTCCGTACCCAAAAGGTAAAACGGGATCCTATTACTAAGCCTCCGCTGTCTCTCTCTCCAGGCTGTATCTCATATAGATAGCGAGCTGAATTTTCACAAATGATGTATTTCCTTTGCCGCTATAACAACAAATACTAAAAATTAAAAAAAAAACAAAGTGGGGTCCTCCATACAATAAACTTGTTTTTTTTTTTCGTATTTTTTGCTCAATATTAAAAACGATAACAGGCAGATGCTTCAAATTTTCGCAGAATATTTACTTATGTATTACCTTTCAAAATAAATAATTAAATAACAATAAATTATATATTTATATATTAAAAGGGTGCCCATACAACAAACGTTATTTTAAAGCAATTTTTATAACTTTTCGTTGCATTTTTTATGATCTACAACCACAAAATTGGTGCGGAACCCTTGATGTGCAAGTACGACTCGACCGAAATATTTTTATTTATCACTCGTCATCTTGTTTGTCATCAAACTACAACATTTTTCAGGCTCTTCGCGTGCTACAACGACGGCATAATAAATCTTCTAGAGAAATACTTCGATATGAACAAGAAAAACTGCCGCGAGGCTCTCGATCTCTATAAAAAATTCCTCATTAGGATGGATAGAGTTGGAGAGTTTTTAAAGGTGTGTTTGTATATGTATATATTATGTTATTATATTGTATGTTTATGTTTTGTTTACAATATATTGATCTAAATCTGCACTCTTATTTTAAATTACGTTTTTTCGTCTTGTCTTGAATTCATTTTTTTCTTGAATTCATCTAGAATATCAGTCATAAAACTACTTTTGTTTTATTACTGATATTATAGATTTTTTGTGAGGACCGTCGTGGCGCAGAGGCGTAGCGTCTACCTGTAAACGCGACGATTTGTGGGTTCGATTCCCACTCGAGGAAGATTGATTTTTCTATTTCTATTTTCTTCGCTCTGGCTACTAGGCAAAACGCGGCGTTGAGTGCCGCCAGTCAACACGCAATGCCTCGAAAATGGCGGAAAGTAGGGACGGAGAAAGCAGGGACTAAGCAACGGAGTGTCTTAACACTAGGTTCTTATGGTTCCTGCAGTTCCCTCTGCCTACTCTACCATGTACAAGATAAAGCGTGACGTACTAGTATTCTATTATAATATAATTTGACAAAATTTATTTTGTTAAATACCACCGCCAATTTATATTTGTAGGTAGCAGAAAATGTGGGCATAGACAAAGGTGATATACCAGATCTGACTAAAGCGCCCAGCAGTCTTCTCGACGCCCTTGAGGGACACCTCGCCACTTTGGAAGGGAAGAAGGGCTCAGCGGCAAACACTCCTACACAGACTGCCAGGTGAATTATTAATTTATATTTTTAGTTGTTTTTTGGAAATTTCTGAGAAAAAAGCGGCTTTACTAGATAAAAGTAAGGCGGATTTACATACAGATGTCGATTTGTTGTTATGTTAGTAAATGTAACGTATCTAAAATTGGATTAAAAGTACAGAAAGTATCTCATGCCTGCATTTTTTTCGTGCAAATGAGAGTTAATATGACACTTTTATAGTCAAATGCATATAGGTATAGTATGGTAATGTTTCAGGTAGACCTAAAAGAAATTGCTAGTGAGTCACTGTGATTATTAGAAAATTTCCCTAAATATCATTTCAATATATTTTGAACATAGCGGGACTCGAACCGCATCTCTTAGGAACAGTTGGAAAAACGAGTTAAACTATCTATACGTTACTGTCGTATAGTTGTAACAAATTATGGGACTTGAACTGGCAACACTGGCTCAGGCAACATGTAGAAGTTGTACCTCTGTTACATTTATTATCTAAATGGTATTAAATGATAGTTTTGTTATATTTTAAAGTTTCTATGTGGGAATAGTGTGTATTTCTATTGGTTATAATTCTTATATGGTTTATTTATCATTTCGTATCTACTGTTACTTGGAAACAATTGAGCGGATTAAAATAAAACGCCTTTGCGCAGTGTTTATTTACAAACGCGGTTTCTGGGTTCGATTCCCACTCTGATAGTATAGATTATTACATTTCTATTTCCTTCCCTCTGGCAAAAAGGCAAAGCGCGTTGAGCCCCCCCACTCAAAATGCTTTAAAAGGCGGAAAGCGAAGAACGGATTGTCCTAACACTAGGCTTAACTTGCGGTCCTACCATGCTACGAGCGGCGTAAAGCGTGAAGCTATAAGTACATATTTATGGTTAAATAAATATGATTTTTTATTATTTATACACATATCAAACTCGAGAAGGACATATCATATGACACAGAATCATAACATTATATGAATGCCTTAATAAAGTCAGGCCAAATATTTTTAAGATTCTTAAAGTGGTAAAGGACACTATAAAAATTTGAACACACAAGAGTTCGCAAGAGGGCGCGGGTTCGAGTCCCGCTGCGTTCAAGTTTTTATATGTTTTTTTAAGTATTATAAAGTAAGGCCAAGTAAATGAACGAGTATTAATAAACGAAAATAACACAGCGCCCAGAAGAACGTGGCGAGCGTGATGGGCGCGCTGTCGTCGACGTCGTCGTCGTTCGGCAACGCGGCCGCCAACAGCAATGACCAGGCAAATGGAATATTCATTGATGATTCGTTAAAGCGACAGGTCTTGGCTGAGGAGGAGGCGGCCATGAACCAGTACAAGGTGATATACAGACGTTGTCACGTTCTTTTTTTGAATTTTTGGTGTTTTTTTTTTTCTTTTTTTTTTCTATTGGTTTGGTTTGGACGTGAGTTTGTTAGGCGCGGACGGTTTTGTTTTTTTTAATTGGAGTTTTTTTATTTTATTTTTTTATGTTGAGTAAAGATTTCTTGAATTATCATATTTTTTGAAAGGATATAAGTTTATGATATGGATAATTCAATTTAATTGGTGTTTTTTTAGATAATGTAATTTTGAGGTTATAAATTAACCGAAAGAAATTAAATGTGAAATGAAAGATTTTGAATTATTGAAATTTTAGTCGCCTATAATTTAATTTTGAAATTTTGATTCATTCAATAACAAAAAATTTATTTAACGCATTTCGAGTCATTTATGTTAAGTAATCTTAAACTAACTTTCAGAGCATTACTATTAATAAATAACAGGATATATACTAAAAATAAAATACTCATATTTAAGTTTAAAAATCCCTTTTACTACTAACATATCAAATAACAATAACTATTAAAGAAATACAAACTGCCGCTTAATATTGATATTATTTACAGATTATTACATTATTATTTTATGATTTTTTTTAATTAATTTACTATTTCACTTTGTTAATTTTAGGTGATATATAAAATAAATTTCTACATGATTTTTAGAATATCAACAGATATGGTAAATGAATATATTGATAATATTGAAAGTGCAAAAGTCTGTCTGTTACCTTCTAACCGCTAACCCCTGATCCGATATTGACTGTGTTGTAGTAGTTTAGATATAGTTACCAGAGACGGGTGTGGCTTTGTCATTTTTTTTATTATTATCTTTTTATAATATATTGCAAATTATTAATATATTGAAAATAATTTTAAGGTATAACTTATATTTTATAATTTTTTAAAATGGGTTACTTGTAAAATAAATGATCTGTAACAAAAAAATATTTAAAATTAATTAACTAAAAATTATTTTTAGGATAATTAATAGGTGTGACCTTGTATGTTTTTGATTAGAAAAAAATGATCGTACTTTTTTTTTTGAGTATAGTAATTAGTTTATTAGTAATTTAATATGGTATGTTAAAGAAAAAAGTGGGCATTCCAGGTGCAACTATACCAAGGCGTAGAGTTAACTGGGGACGAGGATGTAACTCATATATCAGAAAAATTCGTAAGATTATATCATATAAAGATCTAAAAGCTTTAAATATTATATATTATCTGTGGGTATTTTGTGGGATTTTGTTGATTTTGGGATTGGGTCCTTTTTTGTGTATAATTTTCACAGAGCTTTTGATTCGTCTCTGGGTTTTTTTGTCTGTGGTATTTTTTGTCTGATTGCGAATATTTACTTTATGGTATTTTTTTTTTTAATTTATTAACTTTTTTTTATTTAGTAAAGGAATTTAAACTTTTATTTTACATAAATCATTATATTTTAATGTATATTAAATTATCTATGTATGTAAATATTCGCAATTTACATTTTGTATATTTTTATTATAGAAACTCTTTTCTCATATTAAATAAGTGTGTAGCAATTCTGTTGAAATATTTATTCACACATGGTGTTTTATACTCATGTATAGGTGAATTGTTTAAATACATTATGTATATAAATGATCATTTTCATTAGAAATCGGGTGCTTAGTGTTGCCATTATTATATCATATTTATGTAATTTTTTTATGAAATTATTTAAAGTAGGTATATATTTGTGAAGTAAAATATATTCCATTCCAAAGTTTCATTTAAAATCTTCAAAGTGCAAAAATTAAAGATTTTATTATTTTACAATTATTTTTTTTAAATGAATTTATATATATAGAAAGACAACTAGATTCCTTCTATATATATAAATTCATTTCTATGGGGCACAATTTAAAATTAAGTTAGTAATATTGTGTGGAATTAAAGGAAAGATTGTATATAAAATTGCACAATGCGTTCTTTTTCTTAAATGGGGTTTCATGATTCATTTTTTAATGTTGGTGTAAATGTCACTTTAATATCGCCTCTCATAATAACATAGCTATATATTTTTGTATAATATTAATACAAATATTAAGTGTACTTAATACTATGCTTATTAATATATTGAGATTTCATATATATAGAAGTCAATATATGCATAGAACAAGGTCATTCTAAGAAAATACTTTTTTTTGTTTTATCAAGTTAAATAAAAAAAAAATTAAGTGGAATTATTTTGAGAAAATTTCGAGATAGAATAAAGGTACATGTAGTTTATGGACTAAATTTAATATATAAACATTCTTTTAAATCGTTAAAACAAAAAAAATATATATTCTATTCTATGCATATATATGTCGATATATTACAAATTAACATATAAATATGAAATTTCAATACGTTATCCTATTTATTAGCATATTATAGAAAGCTTTCAATATAACAAACCTTAACATACAGAACAAAGTGCAATCGCCCACCAACTCGGCTAACAACCCGTTCCTGTCGTCCGCCCCGCCGGCGCAGAACCAATCCATAGTGGACCTGTTCGGCCCCGCCCCCGCTGAGAGCAATGCCAGTAGCAAGGCCTCGGATGATCTGCTGTCACTTGGTAACCCCTTCGCGGATATGTTTGGAGGTCAGTGTTTATTGCCTTTTATGACGTGTATGTATGTATGTGTGTGTGGGTGCGTGTGTGTGTATGTATGGGGCCGTTCAAGTATTACGTGAGCACTTCAAAAATAAATATTTGGAAAATATTAAAAAATAGAAAAAAAATACAAATTTGGTCCCGAGGAGTTTCTGTTTGTTGTTCTTTGTTTCTCAGGTCTGAGGCATTAACTTTAGCGAACTAACTGGTGGTTAAATTAAATTATTTGACGTTCAAAAAATGAAGCATGTAGCTTCTTATTTTGAATAAAATTATTTAATGACTTTATTTGACTGTAACTACTGGGAGATCTTTAGTTTATATATTTTGGATAACTTAGGGGGCAAGGAAGTCTAAATTATTATTACGTCATCGGTAGTTATTCATTTTCTTTTATACGAATGGCAATATTCACATATAATATTGTAATTATAATTTTAAATAAACAGTATTTGAAAATGTTTACGTAAGCATTGGGGGAGGGGGTAAGAATTTAGCTTACGTTTGTTGATAAGACGGTTGGAAGGGGGGGGGGGGGGAGGGGAATAGTTTATTAAATCTACTTACGTAATACTTGAATTTCCCCTATATATGTATGGTGTTTTATTTTTATATACAATAATTGAACGTTCTTTTATAATATAATCGTGTCAATTCGGCATATTTTATTTCATATAATATATGTTAATCGTTTGTAAACAAAATAATACTAGATATAAGATTTCTTTTTTAAAACTATTTTAGATTATTATTATAACAGTATACCAACAATAAGTAACAGTGTATACTGAAAGCAATAATTTATTTTTATATTCTCACTTAATTGAGATATTATGCATGAAGTTTCACCGTCTGAGGACATTTGAAAGACAGGGTATATTAAAAAAAAATATATTTTTTCACGGATGGGCCATTTTGTACAGTTATTAGTTAGTTTAAGGGTTATTTTAGTTGGTGGCTAGTATCTTTTATTATAAATAGAAAATTCTTCACAGTATGCATTTATTTTTAATGTATTTTTGTATATAATTGTAATTTTAATAATTATAATATGTGTATTTCTTTCAGTATTTCTAGAATTAACTTCACAAACTTATAATTTTTTAAGCTGTTTAAATTATACTTTTTTTGTAACAGAATATTTGGTATTAATTTTTACAGCTTTCTCGAGCACCCACACTGTAAAATAGATGCCACAGATCACAAGTCGTTTTTGTACAGAACTAATTTTTGGATTATATCAAATAAAACAAGCCATATTATATGGCATCTATTGTACTATTATGCAAACATTGATTAATTACATTTATTAATAATGGAAATATTATTTGGTTTCGTTTTAAACTTTTCCTTCATAGCTTAATCCCTAAAAGTAAAGAACTTAATAAAAATTAAACGACTAAATTTATAACTTCCATTAAAACATCATACAAGACGCATATTTGTTTAAAAACGGATTAGAACCTGTTATCTCAAATAAGTCACGTATTCTAGCGGCCCCACAACCCGCGCCCACTAGCGCAGCACCGGCGTGGACGACCCAAACCAATGGACTATCGTTCCCATCGCAACCGAATTCGTTCCCAACACAACCGAATTCGTTCCCAACGCAACCGAGTACGTTCCCATCGCAACCGAACTCGTTCACAGTCGCAACCGAACTCGTTCGTCTCAGATGCAAGCTTCACTAACGTATTCAATACTGACACAGCAGGTGAGATGGTTGTAGATAGTGTACAGACTGCTTTAGGTGTCATTTGTTTTAAATTTATCTTATTTTGTTTTGAAATTGAATTCAAGATGGCAATTTTTATTTTATATTTTATACATGGATATAAAATTGACAACTTAAACTTATTATGATTTGGCCACTTCACTTTATAGGTCTTTGTCGTCCTATATGAAGTCATAGTAATGTTTTGTTTATTCTGAAGTGACAGCATCTAGATCTCTTTACAGAAATAGGTTGAACTATAAAAAAAGGTTTTTTTTTAGTTTTCTTTTCAAATTACAACTTAGCAGTCTGTACTATTTGAGCTTTAATTTTTAGTACCACTTGGGTTGTCATATGTAATTTTAAAAAAAATCAGTATCTTCGTAAAAGAAAAGAATATTTATTTTTATTTTCACTTTTGTATTATACATTTAAAGATTATTAATATTTTATCTACATTACTCATGGAAACCCAATTATATTAATAAAAATAATAATAATTACTGGTGATGGTTCATTGTATATTTGTATATTATCACCTCTGTAAACAAGTGTACGTATTTACAATGTAAAATTATTGTGCAAGCTGCGGCAAACCCATTCATGGGTATGGGAGAACCGGTGACCTCCTCCCCCGCCCGCCCCCCGCCTCCCGCCCAACCGAAATCCGCCTTCGACGACCTAGAGGACGTAATGAGAATGTCCCTCGGTTCCCCCGCCAAAAACCAACCGATTACCCAGCAACCGCAACCGAAACCACCGGTTAACCAATCACAGCCGAGCGGCAACCAATCGCAGCCTTCGGTTTTCGGTGACGTCATGTCGATGCCGGTGCAACCGATGATGTTCGGTTCGCCGGCCCGACAACCAATGATGGCAATGGGTTCGATTTTGTGTTTTTGGATTTGTGCTTTTTTATTTTGTTTATTTGTTTAGATGTTTTGTTTTTTGTGCAGTTAGGGCTAATATATTAATTTTCATGGTATATGATACGTTTTTATATCGAATTTGGTTATTGAAGTAACGTTTGTATCAATACGAATGTTATACCATATATTTATTATACCATAATCACATAAAATGAAATTATTTTTATGTAATTACAACGCTAAAAATATATCTAATAAATATTATATTTAATAATTAAATATAAAATAAATCGTTTTTGTTTTTCCTTACATTATTATTTAAATTTTGCTGTATTAATTTATAATATATTAGTCCTTTTCTCATAAAATGTATTCGATGTCTTTGGCTAGTAAGCTTAAATCGTTTTCAGGGCACGCGCTTTGTTATTCTCATAGAATTGACACTACTACTATTGCACTGCGTTTTGTCACCGCCATTATTAACATTATTTTATTAATGTTTCTGTATATATCAAGTTTATAGTTTAGTTGTCGTTGGTCATAACTTTTGTCACGTCAATGTCAATGTCAGCGCTGCTTTTTTATTTTTTTGGTTATTGGCAATGACTTTAGGTTTTTCACGATTTTGAGTGCATTGCGCGCTGGATGAGGCTACCATATGTTTTTTATAACATCAAGCCAGTATGCTGACTGACTGGGTATAGTATAAATATAATTTTTGAAGCGAAGTTTAAATTACCAACCAGTCAGAAACATTACAACTATGACACTATTTGTGCGTTTTAGTTGTATTGTTTTTTTTTTTAATTTCCTAGACGTCATGTTACAATTTATCTACGGAATTGATTTCAACGCTTCTTTTTTTTAATTCCATACAAATAATAGGCTTTGTGGAAGTGACGCATGATTTGTGACTCGTCGTTTGCAAAACTGTGTTATGATGTGGCGCTTTTTTATTTTTTTTTTTATTTTTTTTTGGTGTCTCTTTTTTATCGTTCATATATAGATAACATATAGTTTTTTTTATATGCGTATTATTCACTTCATCTCTAGACTAGTAGATGTTTAAAAATATTTAACTTAAGTATTTTAATACATTTTTTTTAAATCTTAGGCCAACAACCTCAACAACAACAGCCAAACAAAGTTCTTACTGGAGATTTAGACTCATCTCTCGCTCAACTTGCTAACAACTTGACTATCAATAAGACGGCCACGGCTCAAAAGTGAGTAATTTCCTTGTACCTTATGTTGTGTAGAATAGAACTCATTTTGCAATGTTCTTTGAACGTGTTACTAATTAAATTAAAATAATCTTTCTTTAGCTTCTTTTTACTTTTTTATAGTATTTTTTTTCTAATTAAATATTTAAATAACATATAAGATAAAGGTTTTCCGTCTTAAAAATAACTGTACTTGTTAATAACATAACATATATACTATATCAATTAAAGTATATTTTAATTTAATATATATCTAGTTCTCAGAACATTATTTGACTTTTTTAAATATATTTTGTAGTAGCTAGTTTTTTTTTCAATTGAAAATTTTAAATCATTGTCAAGTGACGTTTCGTAATCATTTTGTTTGGATGATATGACATCAAAATATTTACCTTTTAAAATTTTTATAATGAGAGTTG
This sequence comes from Dione vanillae, assembly GCA_037178615.1. Lineage (NCBI taxonomy): Eukaryota > Metazoa > Arthropoda > Insecta > Lepidoptera > Nymphalidae > Dione > Dione vanillae. Next base: position 1,018,385 of record JAZFAU010000223.1, read on the forward strand.
TCACCACTGTTTGGTGAAAGCATCGGCATTTTTGTATTAAAAAAAAATGATTTTTTATTATCAGAAGTAGTTTTCGTAGTGTCATTATCCATTCCACGTTTGTTACACGAATCGAATTTGTAGACACGTGTGTTTATTAAGAGTAGAAGTTAAGTATAAATAGTATATTATATATATAGTTGATTATATATATGTAGATGCTTTCACGAGTGTGTATTTTTAGTTTGTTCAGATGTTTTATAAGTGGATAGATAATTGGGAAAAATGTTGTTTAAATTCCAAAATCTGTTTTGTATGACGTTTTTTTTTAAATTATTCTATCGTAAATAAACAATTTTTCTTTTAAGTTTAAAGTTCTCAAATACACATAGTTAAAAAGTTAGCTATTTTAATGACAATTGTCAAATGATAAGGATGTACATACACACACACACACAACTAAACACTACACATCTATGACAAAACTCAAACATATTTTGGAACGTTAAAACATATAAATAACTGTAAATACATATAAATAAATATCCACGAAAAAAAAAACATCTGAATCGCACGCATGCCTGTCCCGTGCTAGACCGATGCAGTGGAGTTCGCCGAAGAACCCGAAACCGGCCGCGTGGAGTCCGCAACCGATGCAGGCAACCACCGGGGCTGGATACCGACCTATGGTAAGGAAACCCCGTATGGGTTAGGGGTTAGGGGGTGTTAGGGGTAGGTGTATTTTGTTACATGGGGTTAGGGGGCTCTAGGTTTAGGTAGATTTTGTAACATGGGGTAAAAGAGGGTTTTAGGGGTTAGGTGTATTTTGTTACGTGGGGTTAGGGGGCTCTAGGTTTAGGTAGATTTTGTAACATGGGGTAAGAGGGTTTTAGGGGTTAGGTGTATTTTGTTACGTGGGGTTAGGGAGCTTTAGGGGTTAAGTAGATATTGTAACGTGGGGTTAGGAGGCTTTAGAGGATAGGTAGGTTTTGGTACATGGGGTTAGGAGAGTTTAGGGGTTAGGTGCATTTTGTTTCATGGGGTTAGGGGGATTTAGAGATTAGGTTGGATATTGTAACATGGGTTTGGTAAAAAAAATGATATGTAGGATCTTTACCAAGTGTTGCATAGAATTCCCTAGAGTTTATAGGTATTAGTTATGAAAATTGAGATATTGGCGGCAATTAATAATGAGAAATGATTAAGTGAATATATATAAAGGGACTTTTAAAGTTCGTAAGATGATATTTTATGTATTTTTTTTTCATATTATAATGCTAATTATAGTCAGGCTTGTTGTATATTATTACACTATATTTAATTATTAATTAAATCAAAAAAAAAATTAAAATCTGAAGGCTACTTAAAACAATTGTAAATATTAAAAATAACCCCCAGATAACTTAGCTCGATTATAATAATTCCACTTACACAAATCTGTCCTGTCCACAATTCTCCTTTACTTACGAACACTTCGTCTATCCTGTTGCTTTTGATGTGTTTTATTTCTACATTTTTTATTATTATTTTACCCTCATAGCATGCAGGTTTCCTTTTATTTTGCGTTTTCCAGGGTCCCGGCATGACTCTGCCACCAATGCCCCATACATTACCCCATACGTATCACCCCTCGCATT